>QLSS01000019.1:1141407-1184332 GCA_024372645.1 Trichomalopsis sarcophagae
GAGAGAGAGAGAGAGAGAGAGAGAGAGAGAGAGAGAGAGAGAGAGAGCGGAGTGCGCACACTCTGCCTTTTGCGGAGCGACGCTATGCGGAGGCAGTGTGAGAGAGAGTAGAGTAGAGAAAGAGTTATCGCCGACTGCTGCGACAGAGGAAGGTCGGATTGGTTATCGGTTTTTTGGATTGGTTCTGCCGGTCGATCGATGCTTTGAAACTTATTTTGGCGCGCGTGACTCGAATGCCGTAGTTTGCAGAGTGAATTACGTAAACGCTGGCGATAAAATTAGGCTATATGGGTATCGCGATAGCAATTTTAAAATGAAAGCAAGGTTCGTCGACCGATGGTTTCTTCGAGAGCAGATACGTCCACCTAATTTCTCCGCAGCGAAAAGCCGGGGTATGATGAAGATTGAATGCGCGTAAATATGTATGACCTCGGAGCGAGAGACTGAATACGCGTATACGCTAGGCTGGAAATCGACGTCGAAGGCTATAAATAGAGTCTCTTGTCTGAAGCCGCGCGCATAGACAGTGCAAGCGACAAGCGTGTGATCGATAGCGTGCGTGAGAATGCGTGGCTTTCGAGTATGATTAAGCGAATTTGCGTGTATTACCGACATTACCATTTATAATGGAGAGCGGCGAACGGGAATATGAGTTAGCATGTGTTTCGAGGCCAATTTCGGGTTTCATTAGAGATAGTTTGATGGATTTTATAGATGCTCTTCTCGAATTTTACGCTTACGCGAACGAATAATTTCCGAAAACCAAAGAGCTTCCCCCTCGTTTCCCAGTCGGGAACAACACGAGCGATCGCCAAATTGAAACGCAGTTTTATACACCGATGCCGATCGCACAGGGGATGCAAGCTCCGTGTGTGCAGACGAGCTTGTTCTGGGGCTATAGCGCCGCGCGAGTTTCCGAAAACAGTTTCCTAGCCGGCGGCGGCGACGTTAGTCGGATAAGAATCGCGCCCGGGCGATAAGACACACGAGTGTAGCTGCAGTTGGGGCAAAAAAGGAGCAGGGAAGGTGCCGGCGGGAAATTTAAGATCGAAAAGGTTTAGCGCGCGATTGTTCGAGAGAAAAAGGACGATGAATCGGGCTCCGGGATGTAGGTGAGCTAAGATCCTTTTTGTTCGCTGCAGTTTCTCGCTGTAGGTTTTGCGAGCATTTGCTTTGCTAATAAGATCCTTTCCGTTTCTGCGATTATATTTTCGGTCTGTTTAAACTGTTCTGCATCTCTTTATGCTTATTTTATGCTGTGCGCGATATCGAAGGTACCGCAACCGACATCGAGCCTTGTTATTTCGCTCACTTTATAATTTCCGCACTGAATCCAACCAGGAACGTCCGCAGTGAATCATCCAGCCGTAAAAACAAACAACGCTCGGAACCTGCGTCAATGTTCCCTCCGCACAGGCGTCATCCACCCCATCGCCTAAAAATGCACTCCGCGTTATTGCCCCTCTACACTAATGTTGCAACGAAATATTCGGCCGACTTGGCAATATTAATTGCCCGGCTCGCGCACAAAAGAACGGCACTTGCCGGCTGCGATACATTAAACTCTCGCTACTCGCGCAGTTGTATACGATTTGACGAGCTCGCTCTTTGCGAATCGTTAAGTTATCGCGAGAGGATATTTTTCATTTAAAAAATTCAATCCAATATGTTACTATGTTTGTACCCGCAAAAATACACAAATTCCCTCTCGAGCCCATCTCTTACGTAAACAGCCGAAGTCGTGTATCTCCAAACCCCCCTCGGTGTATATCCCAAAATCCCTGACAAGACCGATACGCGCGAAAAGACTCTCTACGGCCGCGAAAAAGCTCGCCGTATCCCACCGATACGTGTTGTGTGCGACACTATACACATACCTCTGCTATACAGAGCACATATATATATTCAAGCGTCTGTGTGGCAGTGCACATACGCTCTGGGAATTTGGCGAGGAGATAAAGTAAGTCGTCGTCGAGAAATTTGCATCCGAAGTCGAGTCATTGATTTCGATTAATATGGAGATGAGGGATCGCAGATACCTATCGAATATTAATTGACGAGGACCTGATTCCGCCGGTCGGGCGTCTTTGGAGTTGAGAATTTTGGTCGAATTTTGGTCCAAGTTTTCTTGGAAGTCGCTTCGTGATCGGTCGTACTATATACTCCATTTGTAGAAAACGAAGTTATTCGCTCACCGTCGGTGCTAAATCAGGCTAACTTTTTAATCGAATAACCGAGATCGAAATGCAAAATCTCGATTTAATTTTTTCATCCTCTCCAACACATAAATTCCTCTCGCCCGTTTTAACTGGATCGTTTGATTAATTCACGCGGCGGATGCGCGCGCGGCGTATTACATCGCTAAGCTAACCCGTTGATTTCGCGGCAGCGAAAATAAAGCGCTGATAACGTTTTCATAAAGCTCGTGAGTATGTCCTCGGCGTTTTTTTTTTTTGCGTAAGCGTGTGATGCCCACACAGTGACGCGGGAATTATTTATAACCGCGTGGACTGGTCCATCCGGCGAATTTTATCATCCTGTCGCTCTCTCCTGCTTTTGCGCGTGGGACGGAGCTTTTCATGTTTGGAAATTAAGTAAGGGAGGATAAAGGGATCTGTTAAGGGATATAATATATTATGTCTCTTTTTCGGGCGCGTGTATTGGGTCACGCGATAGTTTGTATTATTCACTGCGAATTCGAATCGATGCGCGCGAGCGCGGTTTAACGTGAAATTAGATACAAGTGCGCGTATTTACTTTTGTTGGGTAAATATCAAGCTTCTGCGCAAAGCAAATATTTACTCCTATGTATCTACTCTCGCGGGAGCAGAGAAACTCGTGTTTCGTCCGAATAACTGAAATCGATGTAAAAACGTTAACCACATAACCATGAGTAGGAATAACTCCTAAAATTCTATGGGCAGACACTACTTCGAAACAGGTAATAACGATGGCAACTTCGCCGCGGACGAAATTGATTCCCATGCAAACGATTCCTTTTCATACTCCGCGGGATCCGCATAACAATAAACTGTCGAACCGCCGAGAAAAAAAAGCCCGGGAAATCTCGCCGCGAAGTTTGCGGGGTACTAGTCGCGAAATTGAAAAAAAAAGATCGAAACCCTGGAAATTCGAGGTTTTCCGCGAAAGAAGGATGATGGGCGCGTCTTCGAGGAATACGTGATTTATGAGCTCGAGGAGGAAAGCTCGGTAATCTTTATCGATGCCAGATATTAAAAATGTTTCGCGAAAGCTGACATTTCACCGGCTGATTTATGCTGCGCAATTATTAACGGCTGGAAATTTCTCGGCTCATGACGCTGATGTGTGAGGATCATTAATATACGATCGTGTACCGCAACGATTGATATATTAATAAAAATCTATAAGGTACGAACAAAAGTAAGGGAATAATACCGGTAAAAAATTATCGGAATGAAAGATTGGATTGTTGCGAAAAAAAGGGGGAAAAAGCCAGGATGAATATAAAGATGCGCTTGGAGAGCGGGCGGAGCTCGGAGCTAAAAATTCATAACGCGCATAAGAAATGCAAAGAGTGGCGCTGGAATATAAATAAGTTACACGAGTTATGCGGACGAGAGCAGCGCGAGAAGCAGTTTACTATTTCGCCGGCGAGAGAAAAAAGCCGCCCCTACAGCGCGCAAGAAGTATACTGCTCGAGAAAAATTATGTAAGAAAGTGCGGGAAAAATACGAGCGCGAACGCACTTGGAAAATCATCCGCCGGGGCTGAAACAACGAGGCGAATCAAGAGCGAGACCGAAATTTCCGGATCGAAATAACGAGGAAAAAGTAAAAGTCGAGTCACGTCGCGTGCGACGTCCGACAGCTTAATGACTGCAGGCTGGACCTTCCCTTCCCTTTTCCTAGCCCTTTTTTTCAATTCATCCCGCTTGTGCGGGGTTATCCTTGTGCGATTTCTTTTAACTTGCCGAGGTAGAGAAAAATATTGTGGAAAATCGTCTTTCTTAACAAGAACGCATTAGATTTGTCGCTTGCGGCGACATCAATTTTTGTCATACAGGCATATACCCCAGCTAAATATGCAAGTTCACATGGAGCGATTAATCAAGCGCGTCTGGGTTATTAGATCAGCTCACATAATAACGATGAATATTTATTTGAATTTTTATTTCCGTCACGTTGAGCGAAGAAAGATAAAAAAAAACGCACGCGATATAGACAGCGATATTTCACGCATAAGCTCGGATCATTTGTTTAGTCCGCGGAGCTCGATCTTTTGTGGAAAATTCATCCGCACAGCTTCGAATGCAATTTGTTAAGCCGCGGAGCTGCACACGCAGACACGCGCAGCGTATAACTTGTGCTGCTTTTGATAAAGCGCTTTCGATACACGCGCGTGGAATTTCATCCGATGTTTCTGAATCATAATGGATTCGGAGAGAGCTGCTTCGGATATAATATTCTAATCACACGACGCGCTATCGGGCCGCGAAGTTATATCCGACGCTAGAGGCCTTTGAGTTAGCGATATGAAATGAATCCCACGTAAATTATAAATTTACCGATTATAGATATTCGTATCATGATGTGTTCCCTTGGTAATCGATGCGTAGATAAATTTAATACCCTTCTTTAAACGAAAACAACGCGAAAACTCGACACTCACGCAGCCCTTAAAGTCATTTGTTTATAACGGAGTGGTGCCCGCTCCATTTCTCCGGCGGCGTGTATCCACCTTTTCTTCCCCTCAAAATCCCCAAGCCGAGACGAATGGCCTTGTTACAAGGACGGCATACTCGCCGCGCGAAGATACATCACCTGCAAGTCAGACAAGCAACTCACCCCCAAAATATGTCCTCGCGCAGGTCGAGGCGTGCATTACGCGACGTTTTGTGTCGCCTCGTGGATTATCGAGCAGAAGGAAAAAGGGCGCCGCACTACTTTTTTCGCGTATTTATGGGGTTGCTGCTTTTTTCGGACTGTCGCGAGAGATTTAGGGAGACGGGATGAAGTGTGCCGGGAACGACGAAGGGGAGACGTTTATTCCGAGGAATTTATGCGCGCCCTGTTGGATATGCTACTTTTTGCGCGAGCTGTCGGATTTAAAAATTTAGCCTGGCGTGAAAAACGCGTATGTTGTGCTACAAGTTTGATGTCTTCTCTGCAAGCAACGAGTAACGAGGAAAAAATCTGTTTCTATTAGACCACTTGAACATTCCCAGACGTAATGAATCTTGATACATTATTTCCGTAACGGCCAATCAAAAGGCCGACCAGTGCAGATCAGGAATAGCCGTTACTCAATGCGCAAGAGGTGAAAATTCGGCAGCGGCAGTCGCGTGTTGTGCGCGATTTCTCAGCGAAAGAGGGAAATTCGTTTTTGGGGATGTCGACGCGACTACGCCAGGCGTATAATCAAGATGATGGATCATTGTTGGCGATAAGGCAGCGAGCAGTGGCCCCGCGCACGGTAATTTGCCGGCTTATTTGTAAAGCCATCGTCCGCAGGAACTCGACAAATTGAAAAGGTTATTTATGGCTCGCGCGAGAGATTGAGCGACGCGATGACTTTTTTAGATTGTTTGCCGAGCCGCTTGAATATCTGCATGTTATTGGAGGTTCTCGTTTGCATCGACTCTGTTTTTTTTTTTGCTTCTCGGCACGATTCTTCCTACGAGCAAAGCAATAGCGCCGATACTCGCTCGCTTTGCAGAATTTCCCTCACGAAATCCAGCGACTCCGAGAAACTCTCACGTTTGCGCGTAAGAATTCCATCTCCTTAGAGGCGCAATGAAATTTGTCCCGGAACCGAGTAAAACAACATTGCCGCGCGCACAAAACCCCCGCGAGGTAGTGCGAGCACGATTTTACCGCGTATTTCTCTCCCCGCATATTCCTCGCAGCCCTTTTGAAATTCAGTCGCGTCGTCTCTCCCTTCGGCCTCGTAAACAATACGTAAATACTAGGCATCGCGTCTCCCGAGTTTACGACGATACCTTCTCGCTCTCTCTGTTTCGAGGAGATATGACGAGGACTGGCAGGCTGTGTGAGGGGGGAGTTCGATTGTCGCGCGAAACGATTCAGTGGTGTGGGTCGCGGTATAGTCAGACGGCAAAGTTTCGCAACGACTTCGAAATGTTCTAGAGTTTGGAGGATTTAATTTAAGAGAATAAGTTCGGGATACGAATGCAAAATATAACTAACAAACGGTTTATCCTTTTTTGTTGCAGGTAAGCTACTCTCCACGTTCTCTGGCGTACAGCGCGGCGGAGGTATCGAAAACTTTCTGCCGATAATTCCGGAAGTTCGCTCTTTTAACCAGGTTTTCACGATATAATCATTCTTCGCCGCGATGAACTTTCCGCGCCGTGTTTGGCATGTTTTGCGCGGAATCTTCTCGTCGATGCTACTTAAAATATCGAGATAACAATTTAATAACTCGAAAGTTTCGAAGAATCCTCCGCTGCACACAGCAAAACGCGAGCAAGTCTGACCAAAGCGGGGTTGTACCACTGGCTCCTAAAAAATTCACCGCTGAAACGTCATCTTCCCTAACGCAATATTCCCGGGAAATCGGGCCCTCTGTATCTCTCGTCGTCCGGACGAAATAAATTATTTCGCGCTGCGGCGGCGATTAATGTCGCGTCAGGCCAATCTTGCCTCGTCATTCGGCAGCGGTGCGAGCGAGCGCGACTTGATGAAACTTAATTAGCCGGAGCTCGGCGGACGGGTTAATTAGTGCGATATCGGCGTGTAGTTGGGGGGATAGCAGCTAACTTTCACGACGACGCAGTTGTAGCATAATGCGGACAGACGCCGAGGATCGTCGACTGACGCTTTATGCTCTCCGCGGATACGCGTTGGATTATTTTACACCCAGGGCCGAGCGTGAGATGATGTTCTGCAGGTGGGTACGTGCGTTTAATTGCGATGACGCGTTTTAATTTAATTTATGTAATATAATAAAGTTAGAGCGCTGCAGGCAGTTGCTTGACTGGTTGAATAGAGAGAGTGAATAAATCCAAACTCGCTGAACGAAACTCTTAATAAAATACTCGACCGACTCGAGCTTCGTCAGTCGGCGGCACTCGTTGGAAGCGGTTCCGGTCATTAACAGACGATTGAAAATCAAATACTGATTACGCTGCTTAATTACGGCGATGAATCTGTGTGCTCGCTTAATTGTTTCGCACCTCGGCGTTTTGAATGCATAATTTACATTCCTCATCAGCGCGTGACAGCTCGTGGCTCCATGTTACTAATGTGTTTACGCGATCCGCTGCAATATTTACTCCCCGTAGTCGCGATAAGCGTCCTTCTCTCTTGTCCATTGAAACTTATTCTATCCCACCACGGGATGTGGTCAGTGATCCACGAAAAAAAAAACGAAAAAAAAATGTCGACAGTCTGGCTCGTGTAGCAATAAGCGTCGAGAAGTTCGTCGAGTCCTCTATAAATCTTTGCCAAGCCGGGCTTTTGTCCCCTCGCTCGTCTCGACTTCTATTAATTCCCGCGAATTCGTCTCCCTGACATCGGTGAAGGCTGTCGCGCGCCGGAACTTTGTACACTGTGGGAACAGCTCTTTCTTTCGCGTCCGTTGCACGGAGAGAGAATCCACCAGAGTTGCATTCGTTGTTGCTCTCGTTATACGCGAGATTAAATTAGGTATAATTAATGAAAAGAAATATAAAATCGCGGTTAATAGCTATCCTATTAATGCTCAACCTTGCAGGAGAGGCAGCATCGTCCCCCAATTATTCGCTGAGAATCTCCTCCCCATCATTTGTCTCGCACGCACCCCGGAAAAACTATCGTCTCGGTCTACTTCTCCCCGCTGGCTCGCCGTCTCCTTAATCTTTTTCTTCGCGACAGCTGCTCTGATTTTAATTAGCTCACGCTGGCATACGCGTATATGCTGTAGCGCTTATTCGCGAGCGGAGAAGAAGTTTGCGAGGAAAGGAGACTCATTATCTCTCCTTTTGTCTATCGCGCTCTCAACTAAAGAGGAAAAAACCGAGCGAGCTTTTCACCGGGAGATTCGAAGCGTATGTGATGGAAAATAAAGAAAGAGCATCAGGGGTTCGTTTGCTTTTTTTGAGAGCTTTGAGAATTCAATTCTCATTACTTGATGAGAATGGCGATAACGCTAAACGTTGAATAGCAAGTTTTTCAGCTGGTTTACCGAGTTTCTAAGTGCTTTACAAAATAAGACATTATCGATGCTTTGTGAATGTTTTAACGCTCCAGAAGTCGATAAATCCTGCAGAGAGAAACGCAAAAGTCTCGTCAAAGTCGAGTGCGCTCCCGCCTTCCTTTGAGCGTGGAAATCGTGAATTTTAAGTTTGACATTAATCCAATGCGTAGCACGGTTATAGTGCTTCAGCGAAATCACACAGAAAAGCTCCTTTGTGCACCATCGCAGAGAAAAAAGAAAGGTATTCGCTCGAAGTGCACCGGTATTACGAATAACAAAGACGAACGAAGTTCGAAAAAATGAACGGAGAAGGGATTGAGGATAGAGAGAAAAATATTGCGAAGCGCCAAGCTACTGCGCGTACACGGCAGCTTGTTTCCCAGAAGCCGGATAATTGGATGGGCTCGCGGTGCTGTTGTTATGATCATTATACGGCTGAGGTAAACCCGTATAGTGCGCGTTCTTAAAGAGATCCCGGCTAATTATCTCGCGTTGGATCGACTTCAATGGTTTTAATAACAGTTGGCCAGATGAAATTTTTAATCAAGCGAAGCTTATTTACCGGCCAAAAATACGCGGCCCCTTGGATAAAACACTGAGTAAACAAGAGAAAAAGTAACTGGCTTTTCCCACCCTCGCAGGCAGCGAGAGACACTAATAACTCTGTCTTCTCGCCCCCATATGCCGTTCGCAAAAAACTCCAGCTGCCGCTCCTCATGAATATTTCATTTACTCTCGCACCCGCTTGCGACCTTGTGTGTACCGACACTTATTTTCTCAGCCTCCTTTTTCCTCGCGCCCGCAAGAGGGAGTGAGACGTCGCTGATACGTGCGGAACAGTCGGAAGCTCGAATCTCGCGGCCTTGAAAAGCAGTCTCGGCGCGACTTCTACGTGCTTAACGAGCCACTTAGCGTAGCATGAAAATAAAGCTCGCGCGGAGATTCCTCTCATGTTTTTTTCGGCAGCGGAGATTTACGCAGGATACGGAGCTGGCGCCTCGAGTGGCCATTTACTCGCTGCTCGAGATCCTTTATTCTAAATCACACGCGGCCGGGGCTAAAAATGCGCGCGAGTTTTAATTGCGACGAGCCTCGTATATATAGACGATATTCTATTTCTTATATAGAAGCTTGAACCGGTAGCCGTTGAATAATAGTGCTTTCGCGTTCACTGCCCTTTGCGCTATGCAGGAGAGCTGCCGACGAAACTAGAGGCATATCGCAAAACGTACACGATCCACGGATGCGGCATAATTGGGTAATTGGGTGGTAGCCCGGGACGCTTCAGAGAAGCGACGATTTCAGGATTCTATTGTTCAATTATAGCAGAGAGAGAGTAGACCGCGGTGTCGTCGTAAAAGCTTAAGTCGAGAACTTTGAAATCAAAAGTAGTTCTTTCAGAAATAATTCGCCATCCATCACGAGCTTTCGTAAATTATCTTCCGATCGAAACCCGAGCCCGTAATCAAAGTATACACACACTCAGACATCCCTCGAAAGACCGACAATATCCGTCCCCCCAAAGGCGAGCCACCCCCGCAAACTCTCTTAATTTCCTCCGGCAAACGCAGTGCAATTTAAAAACGGAAAACCCGAAAAAACCTGTAATCCTCCCCCTTGTCTCCATCAGAAGCGTATCATCCATCAGGCTTTCCATCGGTCGTCCGCGCGCGCGATCATCGTAATCAAAGGCGTGACGTCAGAGCGCAAGACGATTTCCAATTCGTGCCGCGTTTCCATTGCGATTCGAAAAGCGATATGGATTCTCCCGCTGATTCGATATTGTTTTTGCATTTCGAGCGTGTATTCTATTATTGGAGGTGTGGTAATGGTTGTTTCATTAAAAGTCCAGTGTAATTCAGGACTTTAGCGGAAAACGTTTAATGCGCAGCGTTGTATTGATTTCGAACAAGCCAATTTCTTGCCTCCGAATTGTGTAAATTTGAATTTAATTTTCACGGAAAATCAATACCGCGTACGCTTTGGCATATGGAATTTAATGCACGGCTGTTTCCAATATGTGTGAACTTTTTATCTACCGACGAATGCTTGTGTTAATTATGTTTTGTCGAGAATTCCGCACGCGAATTTAATAAAACGAGCTTCTCGAAAACGCGTAAATCGAGTGTTTATTTTCCGATAACAACACCGATGTTAAATTCCTGTAAATAGAAACTAATGACAAAGGAACATTATTACGTATCTCAAAGACGTCAATTCCAATATTCATACACCTCTATTTCCACCGCATTCCCAAACACTCAGGTATACTTGCAGGATGGAGCCGCAAACCGCAGGCCTCCCGCCGTAAATCAAAGCTCTCCGTCGGGGCTGCCGATTATCGAAGCTTATATCTGTCGGATGTGGCTTCTTCGGGCGTGTTTTACTTGCCGTGATAAACCGTTTCTCTTACGAGTCGGCGCGAAAAATGTGTCTTGAAGCGACACCGATGGGCTGCTGCTGCTGCTGGTATTGCTCTGGTTTATCGGTTGACGTTTCTTTACGAGCTTACGTATTCTTGAAAGGATTATCGTCGACAATTCATGGATCAAGATTTCACAGTAAAAAATATCATTCGCTCACTGCCACTTTAATCTTCCAAAGAACATGAAAAAACTCGATCGAAACATTACCTGCAAAAAGTGTGGTTACTAACTCAAAGCCGTAGTCGAGTTCATTCTTCGGAGTCTAGCTAAAAGGCAGCTAACCAAATTATAACTTCGTCAAAGAGCACCATTACACCTAATAACCCGCTCTCCATCACTCCGACTGAAAATCCAAATCCCTCTCTCTTTTACCAAGGACAAAAGTTATGAATACGAAATTGGCGCGGCCTTAATGACTCTCTCCGCTCTTTTGTACTCCGCCGCGACTGCATGCTCTGTACGCGTATTTCATCGGCGAGTCGAATAAAGAACTGGCGAATCAAAAGACGCGGCGAATGAAGATAAATGGAAAAATCGGGAAGAAGCCACGATTAAATAAAACAAAAGAGCAAGGAGGAGGGCAAAAAGCGCGCAAGCAAACTCGTGACCGAGTGCCGACCATTTGTCGCGGTCGGGCCGCGTGTCATCCGGTCGAAAATTGTTATACGCGCTCGGACTCGCCGATGCGGAAAATGAAGTAGTTTGCGGCGACGAAAAAGCTGCGGATTCGTCGTCCGGCACAGCTGTTGCTGGGTAAAAAATGGGGGTGGACTAGCGATTGGCCGACGATTTTGAGACGATGAATAGGGGAATTTTTCGCGTGTGTTTTCTTACGCGGTGATGAATTGCAGAGAGAGAAAGAGAGAGAGGTAGTGCAGCGCCTTTGAGGATGACTGATGTTTTGGAGTCTGTTTCTGGAGAATATGATGCCTTACAGAGCTGTTATGAGCAGAAATAGTGGGCGACTCGCTCGACTGTTTAGTCTGGGGGGAAATCGATAAAAACTTTTTGATCGTCGTCGTTCCGAAGAGTTGCAATTTGTTTTTTACGTCGTTACGCTGTGGGCAGATGCCGTAAAATCTGTCTGCGGCAAGGTGAACCTCGATCTCGCAAACTCCACTCTTGACGTTATCGTGAAACGTAATAAAAGATGATTGAATAATTCAAAAGGCGGTAAAATTAAATTGAAATTTTAATTAAAAACTTCATCATCGCATTAATCAAATTCGGAGTAGCAGCAATTAATCTCCCCGAGAGCTGAAAATCCCCAATTGCACAAAAGAAACCGTGGAAACAACGCAACAAAGCTACGGCTCCTCTATGCAACAAGAGAAAAACAAACACACTCGGCTAAATGATTGAGTCAATTCCAATGACAAACAGCGCGCTGCAGTGTTGTGCTCGCGACCGCGAATACACACACGCGCGCGCGCGCGCGTGCACACAGCTTGGCCTCCACTTCTTTTAGAGGCCCATTGTCAAGCCCCTTAAGGGGTTACCTCCGTGTCAACTCCGGTCTCCTCTCGTTCTACAATTAAAAGCGCGGCCTCGAGTAAATGCCCTCAAACGCCTCGTTTTTCCCCTCACGACTTTACGTTCTACTTTCCTTTTCCATCCCCTTTGTGTTGCGCGAGTGCATGTGGCGGACATTAAAGTGAATATATTATGTTTCTCTTTTTTTCGCCAAGGGGACGTTGTAAAGTTTTTGTTTTGTTTGCGCGCTTTTATTTTCCTGCTGGAGGAGGTGGGTTGTATGCTGCGGCTAGTGCACCGAGGATGAATCTCAAGATGATGCACTTTTTGCGTGCGCTGCTAAGGAAAGTAACGTCTGGAAGGAAGTTGGATATTTCTCTTTCTTCAGCTAATGGCGAAGATATGCGGCAGTTTGGATTTAAAAAAGCCTCGCGTTTTTGAGATTATAATTTCACGGTTATTTAAACAAGAGTTGCGATGAATTTTTCACGCACCTGTGCGTCTCTCAAGGAAAAGGACGAAGCTCAAAGTGCGTCGTTCTCCGCCGCGAAATTGAGTTACACCCACGCCGAGCTCTCCTTTAAAAATTTAACCTCGCGACCAGAAAGTGACTGCCACCGCTACATGTATACCACCTTCGCTACTGACTTACTCTCCTTCGCTCTCGAGAGAGAATGAAAAAGAAAGAATAGAGGGAGAAAGAGTGAACAGAGATAGAGATAGATAGCCGGAGCTTTTCTGCGTGCGTCGAGAGCCCTCGAATATTCAACCCGTTTTTCCAAGGCCTTTATTCAAGCGCGACCGCGCGTAACCCCGTCTCGGTGTGGGTTACGGTCGAGTTGAAGCCCTGGACGAATGATGCGAGCTGCGAAATGGAAGCGTCCAGAGTGCGTTTATACTTTATCTTGCTTGAATTTTGTTTTCCCTTGTTGCTTCACCGGTGATGCATCGCTAGGGTAATAGTGGTTTGGTTTCGCAGTGGAAAGAGTCTGGTTCTGACCGGACAGTACTGAACTATTCACAGGATCTTTTAAGTAAAATAAAACGAAATTTACAGCTCCGCTAACGAAGACCTGGTAGTCAAAGAGGACCTTAACAAGAAAGACAAAACAGACAGAAAAGGAGGAGCTCAAAGGTGTACTTAATGGAACGTCGACAGATTGTTAGAGGAGAAAAGTAAACCGGTGGAACGGAGGAAAGTAATTGGGTGCCGTTTGATCTTCTTTTTGTCCGTCGGGCTATAATAAAGACTGTTCGAGAAAGCAATTGTGTTAAAGCGTAATACATAATCTGCTCGAAATACCGTTGTCTTACTTGGCATTTATTTAAGGTTGCAGTGATATATTTATCAAAAATCTAAAATCTATGCACTCATTTTACCATACTCCATCTTAGTGCAGAACTCTTAAATTTATAACCGTTTATAAAAAACTATTTTATTACCCACATTATCGACGACATTTTCAATAGCAATAAACAAAACGCTCGTGCAAATGACATTCGAGCTCGCCATTGGACAAACGCCCAATCGCCAAAACCCCTGCATAACATTACTCGTTCGCTCCATTATCCTCCATCGAACAATACAACAACTATAAAGCCACTCCAGCGAGTTTTCGGAAATTCATTCTGAAAAAGCCAGCAAATACCCGTCAGCGCTTAAAACAGCAATTTTCGAAAACGTCGCAAAGCACTCTCTGGAAAGTTCGTTCGTTCGCACAGCTTTGGGGTGAACCGCGTCGGGAAACTGTACGTGATTTCGACTTTAGCTCTCGTCGCCGACAAATTATCCTCGCAGCGGTCGAAAGTCGGAAATGGAGACTCGACGACGTCCGAAGTAGGTACTTCTGACTAAGAGAGAGAGAGAGAGAGAGAGAGAGAAAGCGAAAACGCCAATGACAGCTGATTTTGCCTTTTTCCGAGTGAGCCTTTCGTGCTGTGGATAATGCCGCTGGGGGGTTATTTGTGGAAGTCGGCGCGTCAGCGTCGCTCGAATGTTTGAGGAATCGATCGCGCGAGCTTTTAATTAGAGTATAGTCCACGGAAGCTTGGAGCAGAAAAAAAATTCAAAAACACAATTCATTTCAATCATAAACCAAGTCGATCGATCCCCATTAATATAACAAGTCCTCGAAAATCCCTCCCATTTTTCTAATAAACGCGCCGCTACACACACGCTCGCAACCTCGATTCTCTCAATTATTCTTCCCTCTCGACGTCAGCCGTAACCCAAGCCTGATTAATCGAAACCCTTCCAAAACTCTCCCGTCAGTCCGCGTCGGCTAACGAGTTTAGCCTTCTCTTTACTCGGAGCAGGACTTTTTTCCGCACTGTCGTTGCTCGCGCGCATATTAAGAGCGACTCCCCAAGATGATCGATGGAAGATCGTTAAAGTCGCGCATATAAACAGCGAGAGAGATTTGGCAGTCTGCCCGCGTTCGCGTGAGCTGTATGTGTGCGAGCGAGGGAAAAAAAAAGTTGTCTTACCGGACGAAATTTTCAAGTTTACGAACCTGACTTTCAACCTCGTCGCCGATGTTGTTGTTGATGGGGTAGTTCTCCTTTTTTTCGGGAAGGGCCGAAAGTTTCCGATCGGGAGGAGAAAACAAGGGAAGGCTCTCAAGCAACTCGATTATGGAAGGACGGTGCGCGCGGGAGTATTTTTTTCCGACAAGGGAGAAGATAAGGCTCGGGCTTGAGGGGATCGAGATCAAGGGACTATCCCGGGATTCGTCAATCTTGCGCGTGAAAAATGAATGCTTTTATATGAATGATGAATTCGTTGTAGCTTCTCGATTCGTGTCATGTTTTTCGGGCAGCCTCACCGTCTGCAGTGCATTTGAATATTTTCGCATAATTGTAGAAAAGCAACCCCGGGCAAAATGTGAGGTCATTAAATCAGTAGAGTTAATTGAAAAAGAAGAAAAAAACCTGTTTTCTCAAGCAACGCAGACGCATTCGAGCAAATAACATTTGCATTCAACCTTGCCCGATTCCCATCCGCTCGAGAGCAAAACTGCACTATACCCAAGGAGGTCAGCCCTGCGCGTGGCGTTTTCTCCAGAGTCCAAGGCGTGCACACGACGAGAATCGGATAGGGAATCTCGTTAAAGGGGCAAAGTCTGACGCGGACTTCTTCCGCAGCGAACTCGGGTACAAAAATAAGATCCGCCATGCGTGATAAAAGAAAACAGTTTTGGCTCTTCCCCGACCGTTTGCACTTTTTTGCTTTCCGAGTTTCTGGCTAGTGACAACAGGTGGCGCAAGGTCATTTTTTCATTTCCTTCATCCTAATGCGCACCGCGAGCGTATATATAGAGGTGTGACACCTATTTGGGCCTACCTCGTTGGGCCTGTACCTTTGTAGATCGCTCATGCTATTATCTGCAGAGAGAAACAATACTGAGAAACTTGGAGAACTTTGCTATGGTCCATCGTACATGGGCTCGTAAATATACTTCAGCAGCTTGTTCACCTTTTCTGGTCCCGGATAGCGGCCATCCTTCAGTCACCGATACATTTGATCAATCGGCTGCAGCTGTTGCTTTATGACGGGTTGTCTCTGTAAGAGTGAAAAAATTAATTGTAATTAATATTATTTCCGCACTTGAGCAATAATTTGAGTTATTACCATTGTTATGTAAGAAACGGTCATTCGTACTATTGAGTAACGGCGCTAAAGCGCTCTATACAAGTCTAAAATTAAATTCCGTTTTCCAGTGATGAGCCAAAAATTTTGGGATTCACGAGATTACTCGCATTCATTCATATATTATAACTCAAGAAATTTTAAGTTTAATGTCACTGCGTGCCAGGCTTTTACGCTACTCTATCATTCCCCGCAATAGATCCTAGATTTCGGTGCACACTTGAGTAAAGTGTTCTACGCTCAAAATATAATCGAAAATCAATTTTTCCGGACACTGTTCCGAGCTCCCAACCCGAAACCTGTCACCTCGCACAAAGCTCTCCTCCCCCGGACAAGTTCATACACGAAGGACAAAGAGGCAAACTCTGCGAGAGGCTTGTGGAGCAGCCGCGCAGAAGTTAAACACAGGGCGGAATTCCTCGGCAGAAAAATGACTGACTTGGATAAATCGAACGCAGGGGGAGACTGATTGTTCGCCGGCACAAAAGGGACGTGGAGATAAGCGCGGCTATTATTGCTATTGCCCTCCCGCACGAGGCGATTTTCTTAATGGGGGATTATCGCGCGCCGGGAAGAAGTTTTTCCAGACGCCCCTTGATCGGCCACCGTTTGTTATTGCTCAGAGCTCAGCGTTAATTGCTTTTTTATCTCTGTTCGATTGGCTGCGAGGCATATTTGAAATCCAAACAGGTCAACGTCGAGGAACAATATTGACCGTGGATCTTTCCTCGCAAGATAAATAAAAATTCCGTATAATTGTAGACGCTCCTGCCTCGATTTAAAATTTCATTATCCACTGCGCGTAATTAAGTCTCTTCAAACATCCTCGACTGCGCTTGAACTCCTCCTGCTCCCTTTAACGAGTCGTCGTCTATCTCCTGGCGAATCTCGCGCGTAAAAACCCGGCGCTTTGCTCTAAAAAGGCTGTAATTTAGCAGGAGATTCTCGAACAAAGGCGAAGTAGGCGAAGAGAGATAAGGCGTGAGCGAATAGAGTGAGAGAAGGAGAGATGAAAGAATTGATGGAAAAGCGCAGACAGACGGCCGATATTTTATTCATGCGCTTCTCTCGCAAAGAGAGATACGCTGCAGCGTTTTTACTGCTCTGCCAGACAAAAGACGCTGAATGTAGGAGAAATGAACGAGGGGAACTTGTGTTTTTGCGCGTAAAGGACATATTGATGAAATCGAGTACGTCCCTGTCTCTCTTAGCCTCGAGAGATACTACACCACCTATACGAACGGCTTCGACGGCAATCGTCTTAGAGCCTTTGTGCGGGAGGAATATACGAGTTTTACGATCCGACACGGAGCTATAGCGAAAATCATCGTCTGACCTTAATAGGAATTCGCCCGCGGAGATTTTGAAATGCAGATATACTCCTTAAATAATGTATCGCGTCGCCGCGCGCGTCGATCGATTATTCTCTCCGAGTCGCTCTTCCGTATACACAGCGGGTGGCTGACAAAAAAATTAGGCCAGAGCATAGACGGCAGTCGCACGGAAGCTAGCGCACGAAGAAACTCGATAACGAGCTTTATTAGCGATCGGCATACTGCGCAAAAAGCGACGACGACCGCCAAACGCGAAATTATGGCAATTTATTCTTCAACGATGTGTTGTCGCGTGACGAAGAAAATAGAGCGTCTCGCCCGGTCTAGCTCGCGCGTATGCCGTAACTTTGAAAAAGCAGAGCGCATAGAAAAAAAAAATATGCCGGACGTAGTATAAAGCACACTTTCGACGCTGTGTATAGGCTAATGAAGACAAATTGACATCCGCGGGAATCGATGGTTAGAAAAAACAAGCGCGACGCCATCGCCGCGTGTACAAACACACGAGAGCCGAGCCGCGAGGAAAAATATTAGGAAGGACAGGGAGACACCAGGCCGCAAATGGCTCGGTCATCAGGAGATACCATCTGCGGTGATCCGTCATAAGCCCGGCGAGTGTCTCTGTGTGCGGAGGAAAGAAATCCGCTTTGCGCCATGCGCAAGCATCGAACACATCTCGCTCGAACTGATCAAACAAAGGATAATATCGAGTGATGTGTTCCAGGATTCTTTTTCCAAATGTGGGATCGACCTTGAAATGGCTGACCTTCGATTTTCAATTAACTTGATAGATCGCATACGTGCGCGTACTAATTATAATTTTACGCGGTGTCAAACGCAAAATCACGTGATAACCATATAAAATAATTTCAATCACAGAATTCGCGAACACCGCAGTGCGTGGTCACTCTAATGAAGTGGTTTTTGTAGCTAATTCATAAATCTACTGACCTACTATGCGGTTCGATGCTGAACGATCGATAACATCAAAATGCTGATTATATTATACGCGTTGAGACTGACGCCCAAGATGAAAAAACAAACAGGGTATGAATAAACTGTTGAGCGTCATTATGATTGCGTGTAATTAGCTGTAATTAACCATTGGACCGACGAAATGGAAATGCAAACGCTGCGCATACGTATACAATTATTGCCGCGTAAGTACAGATGCGAGATAAAAAAAAAGTTTATTTCCAAGCGTAAACAGCGTGAGCGAAATGGTGGATTTGATACAGTCGTTCCAGCAGGTGCCGAGGGGATATATCTTTTCTGCAGAAGCGATGATATTTTTTCTCTGCCAGCTGAGCTGTTACGTTCTTCTTATGGAGCCTCCTAAAATTGCGCTGACTTTTTAACGTTCCCTCCTGGCTTTACGAGCGCCTCGTAAAAAACGCCGAGGAGGTCAGTAACTCCTTGTATCGATCTCACGTCATAACTCAAGTGTTCGGAGCTACTTACCACTCGGTAAACTGCTGTATGAATTTTCCATCCTCGCTTTTCCTAAAATTAAAAGCAACTCCTGTCCCACCCTGCGTAGAAAAAATTCATTTCAATTAACTCCCTCGGCGAAGACACCCTAGAAAAATCCATCGGCATTAAACGCTTACTCGTCCCGCGGGACGCGCGCGCTAAAGCCCATCTAGTAAAAGAAAATAGTTTAAGCCCTATTTTAAAACCACGGGGATGTCTGCGGGCCTATACCTATATAGGCGTTTATACACACGCGTATGGCGATAGGAACTGAACAAGAGGGAAGAGGCTACTGCAGCGGCAGCAAGTCGTAAAAAAGGCATTACGCGTCCTTCGACTTTAATGCCGCCTGTGCGCTGCAGCAACGAATGCAATGGCACGTCATTCGAGGCTGTAAAAATTGCGAATCGCGCGCCGAAGTACTGGAAATAAACAAAGGGACGGAATGAGACGTAAAAATGGAGAAAAATAAGAAATGTCGCTGGCGAATTGCTCGGCTCGCGCGATGTTTATTAGGAAAAGCGACTTTTTAACTTGTTCGCGAAACGCGAATGATATTTTCTTCTCTATATACTTTGGAAATATGGACGTCGATATCGTTTCTGCATTTCCATTGTTCCGTTGGATCCGATATTTCTCGTCTTTTTTAGGCATCTGTGTGCGATATTGCCCCGACGTTGCGCATATTTCACATGAATATCGCAGTCATGGAGTGGAATCCGCAATTTTGTTTCCATATATTTTGAGACATCAGAGTAACGCTGTACATCGAGAAACACGTACATATACGTATTTCGCAACGGTGCAATAAAATTCAATCTGTCAGCGGGTGAGGAAGAGCGAGTTATTCGAAAACTCCATGTTTAAAAAAGTCCTTAGCTTTCATCCGCGTCCAACAAAGCTCACTTCGCTGCGCGAAACCCCATATCTTCCCCGCGGCGTCGAGTCTAAATTAAACCGCGCAATACGCAGCGCGGCGTCCGAAACTTTTTGATGAAAAAGCGAAACGACGCTCGCCTCGAGATAGAGACAAAAGGAGCCTGCGAAATCAGCGACTGCGCTATTAAGCGTAAATCTTATGCTGCTAGTGACAGTTTTGCCGCTAGTGAATGTTCGCGAGATATTATTCCGTGAATATTAAAGATTTCGTTTTTCTGTTTCAGGTAAGTATCGATCATCCAGCCATTCTGAGAGCTCGGAACGAGTGAGTGAAAAATTCAAGATTAATATGCAGGGCACGAATTGAAAATTTTACCGCCGAACCTATAACTTCGAAACGTCCCGATCTCGTAAATTAATAATAAAGCCCTAGTGCGCGTACGCGTACCTCGTCAAAATCCCCATTTTTCAAAGCCACGCACGATGTCGCTAAAAATCGCGCGCATGAGTTTGCATAAATTTTTCTACGCGCGACAGCGGCTCTTCGCGCGCATCTCTAACGTTCAGCGTTGCGTCGAAGTACATGATAAAATTTTGAAACAAGCCTTTTTGATGCCAGCCAGCCGTATAGCATCCACGGGGACGACCTCGTAAATGCGACGATTAATTCATTCGACATTATAAAACATTTATTATAGTCACGTGAAAGCTTTCATTAGTGGCCGTTGACGTTAATATTTGTGTGTGTGTGTGTGTGTGTATTTACGAGGGATAAACAATGCTAATGATGAGTAACGAACATTTTTAGCGACATCGTTACGTGCGAGTTTTAGTGTTTGGGGAACGTTATACCTTTTAATTTAGTCGACGCTAATGCTCGCTCATCAATCAGTCGGTCTACTCCCTCTTTTTCCGTGAACTCTTATCCTACTCTTGAATTATTCGCTTTTTCAAAAATAGACCGTCGCAAATCCATCCGCGCAATCTTCCCGATAGGGAAAAAACTAGAACGGCCGCAAATATGCACTCGAGTATTCTCGCATTGAATAAAATCGCGGGTCGCGGCGCATAAATAGTCCTCCAAAAAGACGAGGAAAACAAACCAGCGTATGCGAGGCGGAGGGAATCCTTAGCAGCAGCGCAACAGTCAGCCCAGCGCACGATTGCGGAAAGAGCGTTTTACGAGGCCATTCCTGGAAAATAACGAACGGCCGCGCGGATTTATTTAAACGAAGCCATTCGATTACTGCGGTATCCAGTTCTTTTTTCCTCGACGACCTGCGCGCGTGCTTTAAATTTTACCGCCGAGAGGAAAATCGGAGATAAAATATATCCGGCGGTGCCGAGCGAAAGTATAAATCCGATAAGAGTAGCGGAAATGGGAAATGCTGCATCTATTAGTTACAGGATGCGTTACTCTTCCCGCGGACGCAAAGAGCGTATGTGCGGCGTGAGCTTTTTATGGGGGGCATTTGTAGCTTGAAATAATGAAAAGTGGCGCCGCGAGCGTGGTATTTTTCACGGCTGAAAGGTAAAACAAGATTTTCATAGGAATGTACGCGCCGCCGATGGACGAAGCAGTGGACTATATGAGAAAATAATATTTTCGTTTTGAAAATTGAGTAGAAAGCTTTCAACAATGACGAATTCGACCATCGGGAAAGTAAACCGTGAAAAATCCGTCTATTAGTTTCCGCTAAATCTATATCCTCGTTCGCGATTCTTCATCCCTCGCTCGACGACCGGAATTCAAATTTTGCATTATTCGGAAAAAGCATTCGAGAACTTTAAACATAGTAATATTGGCTTCGCTCCTCCAAAAAAAAGAAGGAAAAGCCACATCCATTCTCGCGCATCCACCTTCTTCCTATCCTCGATTTCCGACTATTTCCTTTTCGGTCCGAGCACTTTTTGCGCGGAGACTTTGGCAGGAGCACTCGACCCATTAATTTTTCAGTCAGTCAGCAGACCCGCCTGTGTATCGCCTTCCATGTAAGCTACTTTTTCGGTGTCGTTGCTGAGGGAATTTTTTACAAGAGGAGGAGAAGAGGAGGGCTCGGAGAGGCGATACTTTTTTTCGCGGTGGGTAATTGAAATCGCTCGAAGCTTATGGATATCTGCTTACGTCGGCTCTGTTTGGGGCTGGAAAGCCAGCTGAGTAGCCTCTCGAGTTGATTATAGGTCGAGTGCAGGCCATAGGTATGAAATGTTGAGGCGAATTTCGATGAGCTGGTCTTGGGTAACGAGTTTATCAGTGTACATTTTTGTCGGTAATCGGGACAGTGATCCAGATACTCGAGTGCCACTTCAAAATGAATCGCAATCAGATCCAGCGATATTAACGAGTATGTATATTTATTGCACAAATTCGAAACAATCAATCGCAGATTGTAACGTGCCCCTTTAATCAATCAGATGGAGGGAACAATCGTCTGAACCGCAACCTCGTGCGGCTGTACGCCATGGTCGGCTCCGCGCTTATACATTCCCGATGACCGCATCAGCTGCAGCTTCATTATGTGCCGGCAATTTCAATATTTAATGAGACGATCGGGTATTAGTAAACAATTATTTCTGGCTTTACGAAACTGACTGTAAAATAATGATTAATGGTAATACCCTAATCAATGCATTTATTACTGTAATTTTCACAGTTGCGATGAGAATGCATTACTATACTAGAGCATAATAATCATTTCAGTACATTCTTCATACAGAATATATCTACGTCGCGTGTGAACGAGACTCTGATGAAAAAAGGGCTCGGCCGATCGAGGGACCAGGGACAACGAAACGTTTTGATTAGGTTTTGTTTTACGATCTATCGTGCGAGAGGATCGAAACTAGACACGTGCGTATTTGAGAGCCGTATTATACATTCCTTTGAAAAAAGTTAATATCTCTCGAAAATAGAAAAGTATGATAAAAGTGCATTACCAAGCTTTTATCTACGAAATACGAGTCAAAGAGACTTTATGCGTTTCAACCCGACAGCTCGGAAAATTCTCATAATGCCATGTTGTAAAAACAAATTTTACACGTTTTGTTGCGATGAGCTAAAATATCTCTTCGTTTTACATTTTAATCAGAAATTTTCCCGGCCGCGATGGAAAACAAGCAAAAACTTCACGGGCATCCCTTTGTTCATTCAGCCCCACCGTAAACTCGATAGTTTTGATCGGCACGGAAAAGCGTGTACAGACAAAACAGCGCGAAAACGTTTTCACTCAGCTACGAGAGAATTCTTGTATTTCGGTTTTTGTCGCGGACTATCGCTGGCTGGAGTCCAGCCTTGTCACTGTAATGGATTTTAACGCCGCAGCCGACGCGCGTTTTCACTTATAGGCCGTGAAGCTTAAATCCTGCGTTCCGAGGCGTTTAAAAGCTCTTTATTCGGTAATTCGGGTGCGATTAATTCGGCATTACGAAATAATTTATCGATTTGCGGATTGAATATTTTTCAAGGACTTTTCGAAGCTTTGAGTTTTAGATTTTGAAGAAGTTTGCATACTCGAAGTGTACGAAACAAATTTGCTTGTTTGTCCCGAATACCTATTCGTCTGTCCAGAAAGACAAAATATTCGAAACATTGTTTCGTGCAGTAGAAGAGCGGACTGAAGGATTCATCCTATGCAAACTATCAGAACTATGCGAATAATTCGGCAACTCCACTTGTGAGAAGCACTTGTGGTTGGATTTACTTGCGCTATAAACGGCTCTTGGCTTTTTCCACATTGTTGCATAATCAGGATTCTTGTTTGTTCATTCGGTTAAAAATTTCAAAATTTAGAAAGGTGGCTTCGGACTTTTTTTTACATAATATTAAGATCGAAAGAAAGATAGTCCAATCAATCATACTAATAGCCTTCATGTCTTCTAAAAGAAAGGCTCGAACAAAGACTTTGCCGATATGAAAACTCCATGAATAAAGTTTCAATTTAAACTGCCCTCCAGCCCCTTAACTATCGTCTTACCGATAGATAAAGCTGAAAAAAATCAACAAAATACAAGCCCAGAGGAAAAAGCTACGCGAGCGCAGCGATAAACCGGCACAATGGGAAAACTCGGAGAGACGAAATCGAGACACTTTTTACCTTTTCCCTCACAGCCTTGGAAATAATAACCGTCGCGAAAAAATACTCGGCAGAGACTGAGAGAGGCAAAAAAGAGGTGACCTGTTTCTGACGCCCGCGACGAGGAACAAAGTTGCGCGGATTGTACGTCGCTTAGCGTCTTATCGTACAGCGAACCGTCATTGTTGCTCCGATGATTAATTGGGGAAGGAGAGTCGACGACGCGTGTCGTAGTCTATAGTCTGTGGCTGTTCGCAATCTTCGCTTGAAGTTCTCGGATAGGAGACGCTGATGATTTCCTTTGAGGCGGTTCACGTGTATGTGCGCATGTGAATTGTGGATCATGTGATAGAGTTTGATGAATCGGGAGCTTTTATGTTAAACCGGTCAAAGGCCGGACACTGGTTTGAAGGATGGCGGGGGTCTGATGGATTGTACGGAGAATAATGACTTGGACCTGTAAAATCCAAGTTGACGCTGCCGCGAAATATGCACAAGGTTTGTAAACGAGAAAAACCGAAAAAAATTTATGTTGGTATGAAAAAAGACGACGAAAAGAACGATTGATGACTCCTTGCTCGGCCATTTCTCTTCCGCGAAGGAGTAGGTCAGTAAGTTGCACCGGAAATCAAACCGAGAACGAATGCCTGTGCGGGCGGTCGAGGTGCTGGGAAATCGCGACAGAAGAAAACTCGGAGATTGAGTTTGTGCGTCGCGATGATACATGTGCAGTCATCCTTTTGTTTCATCTTGTTAGCTCTGCCCTCTGCGTAATGGATGTTCCGGGGAAAATTCGAAACATCCACCTTTAAATCTCGCGTTCAAAGAAAAACGCATTTGTCGACACAATGGAGAGAGAACGAATTTTCAAAAGTAACGATATTTTTGTCAGATCAGAGGTAAAACTTCGAAAAGTTCTAATCGATTCCCAATAAAATTGCTTTCACCGAATAGCAGCGACAGAATTTTCTGTCCAATCGTGTCACAAAAAGTTTTGCAATATCAAATGTCGACAGCAGATCGGACAGGATGAAAACGAAAAATCTCAAATATTTGTATAAAAAAGTCAACGTTGCTACATAAAACCATGTCCTCAGAATTTTTCCAAAAATACCCACTCTGTGAAAATCGTCGCTAAACGTCGCGCATCACTCGTCAATGGCTCGTCAAGCATCGCACACTTCAGCCCGGCTTTCCGAAAAGCTCCGAGGAACCACCAATCTTCCGAAAAGCTCGTTCTCGCAATTGGGCTCCGGAGGACTGCGTGTAAAAATGGAGTACATTTTTCGAGAGAACGAGCGTGAGAAATGGGAAAAAATGCATCTCACGCAGGCGCTGACCGTCGGGCCGGAAAGTGGACGAGACAATCAAGAGCCGTGCGTCGCACTGAGTGGTTTTGCCTAAACAAATGACCTGGCCAATGCTCGGGTTTTCTGTCGCACTTCCGCTCGGCCGTGTGCGAAATATTGCGCTGGCTGCTATGGTCTTCGCTTTTTGTGATATTTTTCCATTTTTATTCATTTTAGACTCGTTCAATTTTCTCGATGCCTATAATTAGAAGCAATTTTCAAAAAAAAACTGGAAAACATGGATCTCATCCAGTAAAACAAGGTCAACAATCTGCGATTGAAAAAAAGAGGAGCTTAAGAGTGAAGACGCATTGCAAGCTTGTTAAGTGCATCATCACTCACCGTTCGTGCACTTCTTGCCGGTGCCGCAGGAAGAATACGCTCGTACCTACCGCACGGCGCGAAGGATGGCTTAACGAGCCATTAATTGAACGGCGAGCACATAATGGCTGCCGCTGGTAATTTTCAATTTTCCAATCAATATCGAGGGGGTCGCTCTCTTTGAACTCGAGTGTTTTTGGATTGATCGAAAGTAATCAGAGGAAGAACGGGAGAACGCGCTGGAAAAAATTATTATTCCCATCGCGCTGAGGTCGATTGAATGTTAATTCGAGCGTATTATACTCGATAATATTGGTTTCACGGTGAAATGTAGTATGAAAAACAGCCGCAATTAAATTCACTGTCATTTCCATGCGTTCGGAGATGCATTAACATATATTGATGCAATTTCAACCTTTTAATATTCAATCTCGAAAAAATAATGCATTTAATGCACGCATTCGCGAATCTTTTATTTGTTTTTTGCCAGATCCCAACACGACATAACGATGCGTATCTCGCGTAATTCGCCGACATGCGAGGCTCTTTACTTGCACCTGTTATTCGCTTCATATTGAAGTGCAGTGCTAGCAGTTATCACATCCCATCAAAACTTTCCTGTGAAATCTCTGAGATCGAAAAAGTCGATAACGCAATTCTCGAACTTCTTTAAAAACACTCTTCCGCAATCAGCTCACGAGAGGTGTATAAAATCGCGCAGAAGAAGCAAAAAGAAATCACCTCTCCTCCCTCTCATAACCGCGAGACGCGTTATCGCCCGACAGTTTGGTTTTCATTTCGCGGTCTTTTATCGGATTCTCCTTTATAACGCGGGTATAAGCATCCGCGCGCGCGCTCGATTCATTATAGCCGCCGCCAGCGAATATCGACTTTCTTCTCTCGAGTCCTACCCTCGAGAAGTAATTTGGATTTCATTTTGCGTTCGCGCGCTGGGCTCATTATAAAATCTCTAAAAAGCGAACGCGCCGCATCGAGGCGAGGAAACGATGAGCGGTATAATAGAGGAATAATAAGGACGGGTAGCAGATTTGGATATAGGGAGTGGTGACACAGAAACGTAGTCGCGGTCGCATTTATGTTCAAAATATATAGTTTAAAGTAGTATAATATTTTTTGAAAATATTGCTAATCGATTGAATTGGTAGTACCCGATATATTCGTGTGTTCCTATTTATTCCGTCCTGTTCACGACGACACGCTGTTTGGTATAGCGCCGTCAGGGTGGATTTCATCACAATAACTTTATCATGCATCCCTCGCATCATCCCCAGGAGATTCGGAAGGATGCGCTACGAATATTCGTCAAACACGCGTATGCTTTCGTAGCATATACTTATGTTTATTCACTCGCGGTTGTGATGTGCCTCCGGCTCCAGGCGTATCATCGCGTGCATATCGAAATAAAGAGCTGCTCTCTACCCTCTCGCTATTCTCAAAAAATAAACATGCATTTGCGAGCACATTCGGCGACGGAGTGCAGCGCCAGAGGCAGACATTCTGTTTGCTCAAGATACGAGAGGCGAATGAATATTTTTCTAGCTTGGATAGCGGAAATGCGACCAATACTTTGGAGACTACAAACGTAGGATAAATATCTGGATAGAAATTCGAAGCGAAGCTCTCGAATGCTGCCTTCTTTATTTTTGAGCTTAAGTACTCAGTTTGAGCTTCTGATGTTTCGAAAAAATAGTTCCATACTTTAAATAATGTAACGTGATTGGCGGCCTTGTAGCAGAGGATGAAAGCATGTTACAATGATTTTTTCCGCCAGAAATACTTTGCGAAACAGCTGTTCCAAGCTTATGAAAGACTTTCATTAAATCGCAGTACACGTTTTGCGTAATAATCTAAATCTTGCATGGGTGAGAATGCACAAAAATTCGAGTTGCGAGCCAGAAAAGCTTTGGCGCCGCTGTTGCCACTGCTCTCGGAGACATCGGTAGCCATGGCAACAGGTGGTGTGATCCGCCTGTGCTTGGCCTATACACAATCTCCCCCTTGCAGCTGCCACATTTCCTCTTTGCCGTCGGCCTATTTTCTTGGCTCCTTCGCTGTGTCGTCACTTTCCCTCGAGTCGAGAAAAAGAAGAAGTAGTGTATACACATAAGTGTGCAGGGTGCTATCAGCCTGCAAGCCAATATTTGAAATGCCACGATTTATATTCGTGGTTCCCAATGAAAAATAAATGCCAGTCATGTTTGCTCGAGCTATAGTGTATCCGATCACTCTTCTGCACTGAAATCCTCTATTTTTTCGTTTTTCTCCAGAGTCCAGGAGATACAAACCTCTCGATTCGAATAACGACGACTGCTACCCTAGCGGCTCGCTGCTAGCAAAAAAGTGCGGTACAGCAAAATCAAATCACTGCCTCGGTACGAGTCTAGTCCACAGGCAGGAAAGCGAGACAGCTCGAATGGAGGGCCAATATTTCGAACAACGATGAAATTTATCGAGACGAGGCAAGCACAGCTACGGGATCTACTGGATTTAATTGATTGGCAGGATTTGGTGCATTAGCCGGATAAAGAGACTAACGGAAATGTAAGGTCTTCTACGAACCGCGGTTTCGAATGAAAATGTCGAAACAAATAATAAGACAACGCCCTTTGATTGAAATATAGGTGATCAGGTGATAGAGAACATCGGCGTAGTGCTCTCAAGTTTCCATCCTAACAAGGAGGGCATCTTCTGTTCCATATCATTAACCTGATTAACTCAAACTTGATCAACAGCGGCGATGCTACTGGAAATTCGTTTAGGCGCTTTTTAAATGCGATCGTCTAATTGACACCTATTTCCGTGTCAATTAGCCTTGATAATTTTGCTTCACAAGACGAGAATCGCATCGTCCACTTTAAAAATTCTGAAGATTCATATTTCAAGATATTGCGCGAATAAACCTGTAGTAATGAATAATAAAAAATGGAATGAGAAAAGTAATTGGACGAGAAGTTCGCTGACCTGTTGATGATCGACGAACAATCGATAAATCTTCTCCTTTTGTGAAGCTACTACCATCAGAAACACAACATCGCGGGGTATACTACCTCGAAGACGCCAGTGCATCCGATGCTATGGAAGTCTCTTTTAAAAGCTAGGAGCTGACGCTAATGCTCTTTTTATGGTTTTGAGTTGTTCATATAATGAGATTCTGACAAGTCCCAAAAACCCTTTTATGGGACATAGTCGTATTTTTAACGATTTTGAAGATGTTGTCGATTAATAAAACAACGAATGCATTAATATGCATGTACTTAAAGTGATTAAAAATGATGGCCAAGGTAAAGAGTGAAAGAATTCCAAAGAAATTTGAGCTACCCAAGTCTCTCAAGGGCTTAAAAGCATCGGTATCCATGGCAACAGGTGGCGGAATACGCTTGTGTGGCCTACAATCTACCCCTTGCTTTCTGCGTGTTCCCTTTCTCCCTTTTCGGCTGACCTATTTTCTTAGCTGATTTCTTGGCTTCGACTCACTAAGCTGAAAAAGTCTACCTTTATTTTGATGGACCATTTAGATTCCTTTTGTATATAGTTATCGAAAAAAAAGAAAACAGTTGTAATTTCAAGCAGTTGGCTTAACCTTCTAATTTACTAAAATTTGCAAACTTTCCGCATTTGAATACACCACCACACGGTAAATTTATCTTCCGAATGCAATCCATTCCTAATGAGATATGATTCGACTCGGGCGATGATTTTCACACGTACACGGCTGGCATAAGCTCGGCTGCGACGATCGATCGCGTAACCCCACGGTGAATTATCGTCAGACGTCGGAGCAGCAAAGACTCATCGATAACTGAGCGAATCGGTTTATTTTGCCGCTGACGTCGAGGCTGCGGTCTGGAAACAAATGTCGCGAGTTAAAGAGAACGCAGCGCATTGAGAATAAACGCGAGCGCTGGTGTTTTATATATTTGCTTGAAAATCAATATAATATGTAAAAGGAATCGATAAACCGTCGAGGTGTTCACTTGAAAACGTCTGTATCGAGAATTCCGCACGTATCGTCATTTTGGCTCGAGAATTTATGTCAAAATACTTCTGGTTATCGTTCATGTAGGAAAACTCGTTCTACGTTGCTATACGACAGAGATGATAAGGAGCTTTTGAACCTCGGCCAGTTTGCTTTGATAGCTTATGCACTAATCTCAGTGATCGCCGCAGAACCACATGACGTCTAATTTACCGACTGACTGATTGGTTATTTCTAGCAAAGCATCTATTGGTGAATGGGCGCTCCGACCATAACGTTGGCCAGCAAGTAGCCGAAGCAACCGCAAACTAGGGTGGAACGTAACTCCTAGCGTGAATGTTTCGCCTAAATAATGCAGAGAGCAGCAGTCGAAGCTTTGAACCTGCTCTCACTGCAGTTTATTTTCTAACAAAGAGCCCCACAATACAACTCTTGGAAAAAGAGTTATCTCGGACGTTTAACGCCAGTCATCTTGCGGTCGATTAATGACACTTCAGAGTAGAGTGAAAGAAAAATAATCAATGTGGCCTTTCACCTTGCGTTTTTCTCTTTCTCCTCCGGCCAGCATTCTTGCCATTTGTTATTGCTGCGGAGTTTAGTTTTCATCCTGCCGCATTTTATGATCCCTGGAGCACTTGCGCTTGATTAATCGTAGCTTCCGCCAGTGCCAGTGAAGCAAAAATCGACTTTCTTTGCTCTGCCCGCTAACTGTAATTTATATACCACGCTCATTTTGACCTACGGGGAAATTTCGTCCAACGAAAATATAGAACGTATAGATTTTTTAAAAATACCAAAGACACGATAAAAAAATCACCTACAAGCTTTCGTTGATAAAGACTGATTCCACGTAGATTAACTTATCAGACGTTGAACTTAGGTTTATGGCAAGTGCAGAAACAGATTTCGCATAATCTTTCCTTTCAGTCAGTTTCTTCAAGATACGGAGCCTCGGTCGTGGGCAAATAAATGGATCCTCCGAACAGTGTTGCATAAACTCATATCTACGACGACACTTATTTTATTCAGGTACATTTTGGTTTTTGTGTCACGCTGTAAACTTATACTCATCACACTTCGGCCTCGTTAAATCCGAGCAATGAAACGAAAAAGGTTCTTCTCTTGACACATTCGAGTCGCACCGTTGATTCTCTAGCATTTCAAAAACATACGAAAATTCCGACGGATGTAGGTATACGCGTGGAAAAGCTTGCCAGACGGCGTCAACGCTTTATCGATCGTGGTCTACATCCTTACGCGCGCGTGCAGCACATGCAGAAAGGAATTTTACGCGGATAAAACGCTGCCGCCGTCGTCGCGCATTCGCGTGTTCTCAATCTCTCCCGAGGATATGCGCGCCCGCCATTGTCCCGCTGGCTCTGAATAAAGCCATTTGTAGTTATCGATAAGTCCTCACCTTCTCACTCTCCCTCTCCTTCTCTCCGCGAGGATGAATCGAATTTACATACGTTGAATTTTTTATTTTTCCGTGATTTATGCAATGTGCCGCTGAAATTTCAGCATCGATCGCGCGAGAGACTCTTACGGCTAATGTATCGCCTAAGATGGTGATTTATTAGATAGCGCGCCATTGTGGTGTCGAATTTATGAAAATTATTATCGCGTGGCAGGGAGGTTATATATTTTGTCGAGCGATAAGCATAAAAAGTGTTCCCTGCGCACACGATTCTTCGAAGGTCGTTTTTTACTTTAACGTATCAGAACAATAGTTTTCGTTTGTTGAGACAGATCCTATGATTTGTGCGACCCGAGCTGTGCACACTTTCTTCTGCTCTTTTTCCGCTTCCCCTATACAGTAGTACCACGTTGAAACGACCGAAAAACGAAGAGAGATTTACCGAAGTGGGATTTCCAAAATGAACGAGTAGCTCGAAAAAAAAAAATTTTTCACTTTCCGATAGAATCCTCGCCTGGCCGGTCTCGGCAATTTCTACTGATTCAATTCTTCCGCGCTACTCCCCTATTAAACTGATTCGGTTCATACACAGATGATCACGCGCCGCTCTCCATTCCTCCGCTCGGAATAGGAACTAATCGAGAACCGCGGTAGAGCTGCACGATCCTTTCTTTGTCTCTCTCTACACCATTCACTGGGCGTCTATGTATATTCATGGCTATAGTACAGCCGATAGTGGTTCGAGGGAATATCGAGTCGCGCATCGGACTGGTCATCCATCAATGCGCGATCAATCGGCTCGTCGAGCGCCAGATCCGTCGAGCTTCCGGATTTTGGGAAATGGCTTTCTCTCGCTCGGCATTGTTGGATCGAAGCGACGCAGGGACGACGTCAGATAAGAGAGTGTGGAAGCTCCCCTGCAATTTCCCGAGACTCAAATTTTTGAACTATATAGGATCGCTCCGCGCGATATAAATCATCCCGTTGTATGCGTGCAGAGTCCAACAAATCTGCTGGATGAAAATTCCTCGAACAAACACATAAATACTTGCACCCACTTCCCACCGGTATTCGTTTCTCCCAGCAAATATAAACCGCCACTCGCCGGCGAAGGGCGTCCGGTAAATAAATCCTAACGATCCTTCCTTAACCCAGCGGCGGCAGCAGCAGCTTTGCTGAATCGACAATTCGAAATCTCAAATTCAAAGTACGGGACACTCGATAAATTCGAAATTTAAATCCCGCGCGCGCTGCAAGCTCGGGCAATTCGCATTCAAGCGGCTGCTGCCACTCTCCGTCTGACCGCCGAAATCGCGGAGGCGTCTCTCTTCTCCGTATCCACACGTGCGCACGCGAAACCTCAAAATTAGTATCGCGTGACATCGTAGCCCCCTACGCAATCTAGGAAATTGTAGGTCCTCTTAGCTCTCTCTATGTGGGACACACCACGGCCGCTACCGCTTGCACGGCGTAGCCGAGAAACGTCGCCGGTAATTAATCGAGTCTCCCTCGTCTTCGTAACTCACCGCATCTTCAGCCCCGTCACGAAGCGTCGCCTGACGAACGAGGGCCAAAGGGATTTATTAAAGGCTGGAATATAAGTGGGTTGTCGCGATGGCGTTTGATTCGCCTGTGTATTTTCGTTTAATCCCTTTCATCGAAAGCTTCTCTTTGATTCAACGGCCATATAGTGTCGTTGAAGAACATTGGCATCTAAGAGAAACGCGACGCATTCACACGTCCTCATTCACAGCTCGGCGAAGAATAGAGTTAAAGGCGAGAGGGAGACTCGAGGGGATAAGGCGAACGCGAGGGTAGATTGTGTATAGGCTCTGCTGCAGAGTCGGATACCGCCACCTGTTGCCATGGCTACCGATGTTCCCGAGAAACAGCAGCGCCAGTGGAGACTCGAATTTTTATGCGAGAATCCTCTCTTTTCGTTCTTCGCTTCGGCAAAAGCGTCTTTATTATTCAGTTCGAAGCGTACGCGCAAACTTTGACCGAAGAATTTTCTCCAAGATGAACATCAGCACGCGGCAGACTTTCGAATGTTTTGCGATAATCAAGTTTTCTAAGATAAAAATCCCGCTCTAAAATCCACCCCGTCAAACCCACTCTGTATCCGTGACAGAGCACTCTGTATCCACCCTCGTAAAGCTGAAAAGGCCAAATTACATTTTTTCATCGCGAAAGCGAGCAACGAGCCAGGCTTTCTCCGTGGAAGCTTCTCCGGGAATAAATAAACGATATTGAATCTCGGGAATCTCATTATCCTCCCCTTTAAGACTGTTACTTTAAAATCAAGCACCTATTCGAGCCGGCTTAAGGCCATAAAAAGGATATTAGCGTCAGCAGTCGACTTTTAAAAAGCTCGCGCGACGCTCCTCCATATAATGCGGGGATGCGTGCGCGCATGTTTATCGCGGAAAGAAGCTCGATTCATCGATCGGTCGGCGATCGTACGAGCCGCAGCGCCGAGGAATAAGCTCGAGTGAAGGCTGTGTGCGTGTATTATATTTCATAGATGAACTTAGCCAACATGTTTCGTATATTACTGCACTATGGGTGAGCTCGGTTACTTGGAAATATTGAAGCGTCTCTTTCAAGCTTTGTATTGATGGTAATGTTGATACATTCAATGCTGCTTTTATATTGCTCTCTCAAGTATGCCAATTAGTATGTAAGAAATATAAAAGTGCCTGTGTGCCTCATATCGTCGCTAGCCAGAAACTTGTAGAGTTTGGGCTGAAGGAGGAAGGGTAGTCCAGCGACCAGTCAAAAACTGATTTTTATATTTTTTTCCGTTCTCAAACCATATTCATGCATATCACATAAGGCCGATACTTTTAACCGCGTCTAGTCGGGTCAACGGAAGCAGCATCAGCTCTATGTTCACAATGCGCTCGACTCCTCGGACTTTTAGCGCATTTCTTGGGAAAAAGGGACACTTCCTGGAAAGAACTTATAACAGGTCGATGACGCGCTCGCACAACGAGACGCTTTCCGTATAAATTTCTCGTTAGCCGCATCCGCTTCTCGTTATCGAGATTTCGCTCCCCTGTGTATGCATGTACAGTGGAAAACTTTTATTCTCTTCCGGCGCATCTGACCCTCTTCGAGAGTTGAAAAGGAGGGATACGAGAGTAGAAAAAGTTTAAGCGTGGGAATAGTCTTGTTGTCGTGAATTTCGATTACTACCACTTAACCGATAATTATTCAATAATTGCACCAAACTACTTAGCAATCGATACAGTCGTAGACATACGAGCAATTCAAGTTTACGTAAACCCTTTCTCACTGATCGACTCAATCAATCAAACGCAGTCGTGAACTTCTGCCGCTTCCTCAAAAAACAAAGCCACCGCAACAATCAAAGTATAGATAACAATTCCAATTAACGTCCTCGCGAACTTCCCGAAATCCCCTCAAACGCTTAATTAAAACGGCATTATAGCCGATTCCGCGAACTTCTCGCGAATACGTCGGAAATTCCAGCGAAGCGACTTCGGAACCAATACGTGCAATCAGCGCCCGATTGAAAAAAACGTGGAATGTAATTTAGCGTTTGGTCAGCGGCGGCTCTTTTGCTTTGCCACTATCGTGGGTGGCGAATTTTCTGTTGACTCGGCGGATATTTTCCCGCGCCGAGTAGTCCTAAAGTAATTAACGGGGGTAAAGCTCAGTGTGTGCGTCTTTTCGGAGCTGATGTGGGATTATAAGCTTTTTTTCGACTCGAGCAAAAGAAATCGCGGGCTCGCAGCTTTTGGCTTATACAGATTACTTTATTTTAGATATTTTATCATCTTATCGTCGCACTTGAACATTCATTAGGTGCAAAAGTCGCGAAGCTTCGTTTCAAATATCAGAAAGCGTCAGCCTTCAAAAGAAAAGAAGCTCGAAACAAGCTCAAGGCGTTCCAACTTTAATATATCAGCCCACTCGCAGTTATTCACGCACCAGTTACTTTTATTACACAAGCCGCTGTCACGGGAGAACATACAAACATACGTTCGGATGCTCGAAATATTGCGTTGGTGCAGGCGGAAAGCTCGTGTACACAGAGAAAGCGAGGAGCAACCACTTACCCGGCGTTATAAAATTCCTTCTCACGAGAACTTTTCCCCTTTAAGGCCTCGAGCGCCCCGACTCGTATGTATACAGCAGTAGCACACAGGGTAACACCCACACAGAGAGAAGGACGGTATAGAGCGGCGACTCGTGGAAGTCAAGAGAAAAGCTGCCGCACATACGTGGCGCGCAGCAGCCGCAAAGTGTATTAAAAGCTTCGTGCTTACAAGCCGTTGAGCCCGGAAACGGATCTAAAGGGCTGATGAGGACGTCTCTCTTTCCTGCGATGAAAATCAGGGGGGTAATTTTTAATTCGCGTATACTCTTGAAAATCACGCTCGATTTCTCGCCCGTATAAAAGACGCGTTGATAAGCATCAAATTCATGTCGAGGGCAACGGAAGTAACTCTTCAACGAGGCTAATTAGTCAGAGCCTCGAGAAACTTCCGCGTGAACTCCGTCTATTACCCAGCGCTTCATTCATCCTAACGAACGTACACGTACGAACGTATTACGCGCCGGACAAATGGACGCGATTTTCCCGCGCCAAATCGAATCCCACCCGCTTTTTGCGCGAAATCAAATATCACCACAGCCGTGTGCGCTGCAACTGACGTTCCGAATTACACGGCTGAATCCGGAAATTGATAATCGAATCAGACTCCGAGGAGCTGCGCAGCGCGCTGTACTCGCTACGTCGGCTTTGCGTCGGCTGTACGTATCGAGGAAAACTTTTGTTCTCGGCCTCGCACCGACGGATAGGCGAGAGGAAGAGAGACAGGCGCGCTTTATCGCGTTCTTTGTGAATTTTTCGAGCTGATATACGAGTATACGCTTTATATATTTCAATCTTTTTGTTTGTTCACAATTTATGTAAAATGAGAGGATTCTCTTTCTTGATTCAGTTCAAAAATAGAGTTTACACGACGATGCAGTCATGAATCTCTTCGTGGAACATCGACACTTAACGACTGTAAAATATTCGAAAACCCCGCTATATCGCAGCTGCCGCGTTTATTCTGACCCAGTAACGCTGTAAAAAATCGAGCTGCGGCAACGCATCCCTCCCTATCGTATGCGCGCCTCATATAACCCCCCATACGCGAAACATCAGCGTAAAAAGGCGGCCAATCCATCAGGCGAAATCCCGGAGCGGCTGACTATGGAATCTTCGGGCGTAAAAGAAATCCGCTTCCATATCCCGCCGCGAGAAATTTATTCCGCCTGGGCGGAAGGCTTGCGCATAAATATTTCATGCGCTGTGTAAAGGAGGTCGGGCGATACGTGACAGCTGCGTAATCCCTGCACGCGGAATTTCGGCTTAATTCTTCTTCCGCCGAGGATAGTTCGCTCGCGTGTTTCGTACTTTGTAATGGGGTACGAATTTCGGAACCGACACTTGTTTGCCGGACCGGCTTGCGACTATTTGATTAGGACTCTCGTCGCTTTGCATATTTATACGGAGCGAGCTTGCAACTTTTGACGTTCGGCGCACAGCTGCGAGGGAAACGAGTTTTTTCGAGAAAAATGTTTGGCGATCGGTGAATGCTCTCCGGTATTTAATTCACGGCGAACAAGGCGCCGGCTTTTTCGCGCAATCTACGGCGCCATCAACGACTAACTCGTTTATCGTAAACAAGCAATTATCGCGCTCGGCGCTGCAGTCATAATTTAAATTCTCTCCTTTCTGCACCCGCCGCGCTCACTCTGCGTACACACGCAGAGCAGCCGCACCGACACAAGCGCCATGTACATACATGCATAATGCGCGCGCTCGTGATAAATATACGAGTAGTCCCGTCTTCGGGTGGGCGGGGGTGGCGCGAAAGAAATTAAACTTCGCGTCACATTTGCACGAGCGGCGGAGGCTGACGTAATTCCGACCGGTTATAAATTTCGAACTTTCGCCGAGAGAGTGAGAGAGAACGAGAAGCTCGCAATTTACATGTCAACGCGATGATAATTTCGCGATTGGGCGGGAAAGGCCGTTTATTAAATCGAATTAATTTTCACTTAACTGTAATTGTTCTGGGATTGCTCCGGGCTGAGGGAGTTAGTTGGAAATGTGTTATACTTTCCAAAGTTAAGACACTGCTATATCGCATGGACGAGCTTGTTTACTCAGCCTTTTGATACTCGGGTTTTCGGATACGAAGCTTTGAGTGAAGAATTCGTTTCCGATGTATTGTGTTAAAATCGATTGTCGAATGGAAATAGAAGCGTCGAGGAGAAAGTCCGAGTGTAATAGGATCTGGAATAAAACGAAATGAAAATCGCCAGTCGGAGTAGTAAAATTTCGCGATGAAAAGATCGGCGAAGCTGGAATGAGAAAAGGGAATAGAGTCCGGAAAGAGATCGAATTTTATCCGCTATAGAGAGTCTTATTTTTGATATACTATACGCGAGACCCCATAAAACTAAACTGCAAATTGTCTCTTGCAAATTTTAAAAATTGCTTTTCCGAAGTTCCGTGAGTACTAAAATTTACCTCCTATTATTCACACACAACTCCGGAAATACCGTTAGAGATTGAAACTCATTTCTTCGGGCGTCTCGATCTTGTAGACATCTCTGTCGACCCAAACTCTCCGCCATACACGCGATATAAGCGCAGAGAATCACTCAGAGAGTTTTCAAAGGTGCTCCAATCGAAGTTGCCCCAAACTTAAATTGTCTGCCCATTCTCCCGAAAATTTTCGTGAGCCTCTATCAATCTTCGAATTATTTCGCTCATGCATTAAGCGAATATTCCTTTCCGCATAGAAGTGTGAATCGCTTTGTGGAAAGTTTAATTTATTCCTGGCACACCGAAATCGTTTCTTTTTCCCTCCTGACTTTGAGAGTGACCGATGCTTCTGAGAGGGAAGTTGAAGTTCCTTAATTACGATTTATAATTGGATTTTAAATAGACTTCCCCGAGTAGGTGTTTCCAAACTAGATTTATATCGGAAAGTTAAAATTACCTTCCTCTCATATATTACACCCGTCGAACGGATTGAAATATGCAAAAGTTTCATCAATATTCGACTAGATCGGTCTCGCAAGGACACAATCTCTGATGCTCGCGCTCACGAAGGATCGGTTTCATCGGCTTGCACCGGAGATCAGGGCACAATCGGAGGGCCTTCGCCGTAAACACTGAGCTTATCAGCGAGTCTTAAATTTAAACGTCGATGCACATTTGGTTCTCGTCCGTGCGACGGGATGATTTTTGGGACGTCGCTAGCAGAACTGCCGCCGAAAAAGCTTCGGCTCTAGAGCGAGAGACGATTCTCCGCGCTCTCGTTTTTCGACTTCCATTCCGGAGAATGAAGCTCTCGATCTCGAGCGAATGCATTTTTTCCTTCCGAGACGTTACACACCCACACACGCGAATTCGACATCGATTTTACGTAAGATTGCGAGAGAAGACCGTAAATGTCCATTTGCCGGGAAAGCTCGCGCTGACAAAAGTATACGTTAGAAGATGTATGGACTGCTGCGCAGTGGCACATAAGCCTCAGGCGGAAAACAATACGGGCTATAAGTCTCTTTCTCTCGGTTTTACTTTCATTTCCAAGCTCCGCTGCTTTGGCGTCGGTTAATTACTTTCATATTTCCCGCTGGTCTTTTTACGAGCCCAAAGCACAGAAACGTAAACTAGCTTTCGCGTCAGATTGACAAAAAGTCAAGGCTTACGGACGAGGGGAAAACGAGCAAGAGAAGATAGCAGCATTTTACATGGCGCATCAGTTTCCTTTGCGCGGCGGGTATATCGCGAATGCGGCCGCCGAATATTAACTCGAGGGATTTCTCTCGATTGAGCGCGCGCGCTGTTCGGGAAAAAGCGCGAGCCGCTGGGAAATATTGGAAAGCGAAACGCCGTGACGGAATAAGACGGCGCAGCGTTTGAATAACATGTGGGCTTGCACGCGCGCGACAAGGCTCTGTCATTTTCGGGGAGATGTTTTTCCCCGAGGAATACTGATCGAACTCATTCGTAGAATGTTTTTTTTTTTTTTGAAAAAAAAACAGCTATATATGCCTATATAAATAGCACACTCACTCGTACATAAAGGACATTCGCAGGAACACGGTTTATCGCAAGCTTACAAGGTGACCAATCTTTTATCGGTAATAAATGAGCCAGTATATTAGAGTGATGTATTAAGTGTGTTGCGCTTCGGGAGTAATAGGCGCGTTCTGGCAAGATTCTAATACGTTCGCGCGATGAAACCAGCGTTCTCTCGACTCATTTACCGCGCACTTCCAGCTTTTATCGTCGTGGCAAGTTTTCGAACTTGCTTATACGGACTTGGAAGTTAACACTTGGTTTGACAGAGAACGTTTTTTTCTTCTTTAGAGACCTATCAAATCTTTAGCGTTGATAATATATGTATATCTACCGACACGACGTTGCGAAAAGAATAATAAAGTATACCATAGATTATTTTAACCACGACGAGCTACTTCATAACAGTTCGGCACTGGATCGACTCGAGCAGAACCGAACAATATTGACACAACCGTAATCAAGATCCGATATCGGCGACAGGCAGCCGAAAGCACTTCTGGCCCTATATCCCCGGAAGTTCCCTATACGAGCGGCTCGTGATGCACAACGGTGAGCAGCGCATCAATCTCTGTAGTGCACCTCGAGAAGCGGGAGCCAGAAACAGCGTCGACCGTCTCCTTGTTATAGCTCCAAATTCCAATTAATATCCAAATTAGCGCAGTCGAACAGCGCGTATCAACATCTCTCGTCCGTCCGTCTATGCACAGAGCTTCTGCTCTCTTGCTTCCTCTCGACGCGCGCAGCGCAACCAATCTCAAGTCGGCGCGGATATACAATATGCGTGCGCGCAAAGGACCGGCGCAACGAGCGCTTTACCTCGCGTAATTGTCGCGATGAATTGCCTTGGCTTGACGTCGTGTACTGATAATTACTCGAATGGGGCTCGAAATTGATGGTGTAACTTTGGGGACTCGCGTGATTGGATTGCGCAATTTCGCATACTCGATGTGTTTCATGAATATCTTAAACCACTGCGAAAGACTGAAAATCATCTAAACTTTCACACCTCACGTATTATCGCTTTCTCGCACCTGCTTTTCCTTTGCAACTCGCTCGGCAAAGCGTTGGATATACAATACGCAGTACAGCTGTTTCGAAAGCTTTGAAATCCGACTCGTAGCGAGTCTAGGGCAAAGAAAGAGAAAAGGAGACTCGAATCGAGCGCGTGCGGAGTCACACACACACAAGGCACTGGAGCGTGACAAAAGACATTGCGGTGTGGGGAGAATAAGCGTCGCGCCTAAACCGTGGTTCGTTTCTTTTCGTGTGGCAAAAGGTTTTGCTCTATTGTTTCTCTCCTCTCTTGATATTAGCTTAGTCCAACGACTCCTCGTGTAGTTTTCAAGCTCGCTCGACCGAAAACGCGTATGAGTACATAAATTCGAATGTCAGAGTGCTACATTACGCGGGTGTTTTCGCGCTGAGGAATCCCGACAAAGAGACTCCGAAAATCCGGAAAATCATCCGTTATGCTTTTATGCTTCCTCCGGACAGCTACTACCCACATCGAAATGCTGTAGTGAGAGGAACCGTGGAAGTCAAGGCCGGCCGCGTCACGACGTTCAAGGACGACTTGCAGTTGTGTGTGTACCCTTGAATCGGGTAAAAGACGCACCCGTCCGTTCTCGCGCAGCTATATCCTCATATAGTCGAGTGGCTGCGATGTAAGCGTGCGCTGAGAATTTTCAAAAGCCAGGGATGATCCCTTGGCGCGATTCAATATTTCATCATCGATACAAAAATTCAGCATAAAATAAACTGATGCGCTACTTTGCAGGGATGTCGAATCAAAGAGAGTACACTCAAAGCACGGGAGCCCAATAGCTTGATTAGAAAAAGGACATCTAGACAACGAATCCGTTGCTTCGTTCTCTTTAGAGCATTTTACCCGATCGGTCTATTCCCCTTACGAGCCCCTAAAACTCTTCGGCATATTATCGACGAATAAAAAATCCACGACTGCCGAAGGTGTATACTTGGCACGTCGCCAGGAAGGCGACCCACATTTGGTCATGCGGAGTCGCATACCTTTGCCGAGCTCATTTTCGCAAAATCATCCGAGTTTTTGTGCACTTAACAAGGCGGAGTCTGGTCGAGACGGGCGTTCGTCAATTTTTCAAATGGAAATGAGATCTTTCTGGCAATGGCATATGAACAAATATAATAACAAAAAGTGGCTGGTATTTGAAGTATGCGTAGCTTTTATTATCATTTTTGCATATTAGAGGTTATTAAAAGCTGCTCTTTGAAACTGAACCGATGATTTATGAAGATATACATTAATGCTAGAGTATTTAATACTAATTAAATGCGAGCAAGCTTCAATCGATAAAAAGCTGATTTCATAATTATTCCAATTATTTTCGCAGAACATTTTGCAGCGTTTTAAAACGACCTTTCAAGTAAAATTAAATTCAACCATAATAATTCATTGGAGTTTATAAAATTATGAAAGATTACGCTAAGATAACAATAAAAATTATCATCGCTGAACAAATAATAATAAATCATACCCTGGATCACACGAGAGCCTCACAAAATTAATCGAACGCAGCATCTCTCACCTGATATTCATCGGTAAACAGTCGTTAATCATGCAAACGCAAACCAAAACGCGACCGAGCTCGCTAAATTATTCTCCCCCTCGTGCTTAATTAGCCCGCGAAACCAGCACCCATGCGATACATCGACGCGCGAAATAAACTTTCCTGTGTAACCATGTTTTTTTTTGCCCACCACACACGTGGGCACATAATTTATAGTCGCGATGCCTAGATGCGAGCGTGAAAATTCATGCGTGGCTGGCTTTAATATCCGCAGAACCATAAATCGTACGGCAGAAACTCGCCGGGACTGTCCGGAGGATTGTCCTCTCGTTGGCCTTAGAATACGTGTATATATTTTCCAAGGGTGGAAGCGCGATGTTTATCACGACTTTCTTATGGAGAGGGATTTTTGTCTCCGGGCGAGGAATTAAGAGCGGAAGAGAGATGAAGCCTCACAAATGAATTTACGAATAAAAAAATGTACGTACGACTATAATCTTAAAATATTTGTAACGTATGTACGAATAGTTTTTTTGTGATACGATTACGTTTATTTCGATGGCTTGATAAATAAATACGAGATAGATTGGATGAGAAAACGATAGTACTTTATACATTTTATAAGAGAACTTGTTCAATTTAGAATATTGTTTTTTTCATCTATATTTAAAATAAAACTATCATCTGGTATTTACATAAAATTATTCAAAAGATTGTTTTACACAAATTATGTTATTGATAACAAATTGTAAAAAATATTTATTCTTGAGTTACAAGTAGATCATATAATTTCGATAAAAACATTTCATTATTCAATATTCGTAATCATATATATCATTATTGACATTTTTTCGAGGAATAAATGAAAAATATTAATATACTCGTAGTATTAGAAAGGTCGGGTTAGGCTGTAATTATTCTATTATAAATTTATTTTTAAAATCTTATAGATAAGTCTGTAAGAGTATTTTATGCACAAAGTCTTATGATAACAAAATTAAAGTATCCTGTTTTTTACTAATCAAAAGAACATTACGACGCATGCACACAAACATGTAAATGATAAGTTATAAGTAAAAAGTGAACAACATGACTTATTTTCATAACTTAACTGCTATATATACTATAACTTTCTAAAATACTGATTGAGTGATCAGTAGAAAAAACTGATGTAAAAGCATGTTGGTATTAACCAAGCCGAAAAATAATAGTGTTATGTTTAACGCTTATTCAAGTTTAAAAACTTTTTATATGTGTCGACCTGATTGTTCATGACAATGCTACATAATTTCAATCGCAAAAGATACAATTATTAAATATGTTTAAAAGACATCACTTTCATTTGAGAAATATTTTACAAGGCCATATTTTTATTCACTTTTACAACGCAAGTATAATTTATACAAAATAAATATCAAAACAATCAAACATACAGTTATAAGACAGCCTAATAACCATTTGTTAGTGCTAGACTGAACAATGACTGCTTGAGGTTCTTCGGGTTTCTCGTTAGGATTTCCTGTCGGTTCTAAAGTAGTTTCTGCTGATCCTAATGTGGTGGACTCTGTAGATTCTACGGTAGTGGTTTCATCAGAAGAGGTTTGGCCAGGTTCTGTGGGCTTTACTTTAGGGTCTTCCGTAGAGTTTTCCGTAGAAGGTGTTTGGCTAGGTTCTGTGGGCTTTCCAGT
>QLSS01000019.1:1184342-1233732 GCA_024372645.1 Trichomalopsis sarcophagae
TTTTCCGTAGAAGGTGTTTGGCTAGGTTCTGTGGTCTTTTCAGTAGGATCTTTGTTTTCTGTAGATTCGTCCGCTTTAGTAACGTCTAACAATAGTCTTGAGTTTGAATTTATTTTAACTGCATTATTAGAGAGATCATCTACTGGATACGCGTGAATGGAGTAGACTACCAATGCAGATATCAGAAGTGCGCGTATCACAGCCATACTGAAAATATGTAAAATACTTTTTACTCTCATTCTATTTAAGTTAAATTGTTAGCTTAAATGATATGTTAAATTTTTTATGGTATCACTTATTATTTATTAAAATGAAAACTTACATATCTAAAGAAAAATAAATCTAATAATCTAACATAGTGCAAGTGAGAGAAGTATAAATATTTTAAATTTACAAATTGTTAAAATAATAATGCAAATCGTAGATTATACATTTGTTATGAGCTTATCATATATTTGTCTAGGTACGTATAACCTTTACGACCACACCTGTTCACAGCACAAACTGACAAACATCTCGTCTCAGTGAAATTGTTTCTATATTGAGAACTGGATATAATGCGATATAATGCTTAGTACGCTGCTTGCGTCGGATAACGCTTCCAGGAAAATATCAATATTTTACTTTTAACATAGGATACAGCACCTATCCTTTTTTTTACTGATTTATAATCTCTTATTATAAACTCAAAATTTGAACAATAAAATCATTTTAATTTTATTATATATAGCAAAGTCAGTTTTATGAAAAAATAATATATTCAAAAAAATATATTAAAATAGTAATCACTCAATAGTAAAAGTCCATCAGTTGTAAATTGAATGCCCAAACTGTATTGATTTTAACACATTTTATTAAAATAATAGGTAATAGGATGTGCTGTCAAAATTTTGATACGTTCAAAGATTTGATTTTGGATGAATGAATAAAGCAGTTAATATAAAGAAGTAAATATCTGCAAATACCTGTCTTGTGTGTGCTGTTCACTGTCCGAATGACCACTAACAAGTGAAAGGTACCTGTGCTCGGTTTTAACATATAAAATTGGTTTCATCAGATTGTTATCATGTGCTATGATAAGTGTAGATAATACAGGCGCTCCTATATTTTAAAGATTGTATTTGATAAATTTCTACCAGCTGCGATAGTATTGGACTTTATTAAAGTCTACATAAATTTAAGAGTTTTTAACCCAACGTAATTTATTCATGAACATTAGAACAGAAATTTGTCCAATAACTATAAACCTATTTAATATTTATTCACACTTATTCGATCAAACGAGTTCTATACATCTTTAGTGTGACGTTAAACTATGTGAACGTACACCTGTAGAATAGCGGAGAATCGTCTCGTATAAATAGACAAAATATAAGGCATTGCGAAGACTCAAACTAAAAATAGAACTCTTGAATACAGTTATTGCAGCTGCATGCGCTTTAATCTAAATTTACGGATCATGTATTAAATTTTACAAATTCTCTCGACGCACATGCTTTTCAGTAGTAGTGCCGCGTCGTTGTGGTTCGAGACAAAATAATACAACAGTGAGCTGAAGTTGCAAGGAATTCTTCTAGATACAACTATTTTTAAGTAAATAACGGTTATACATGAATTGATCCATCTATTTGTTTCTTAATAAAAACCAAATGAAATGTGTTCAACAATTTACATTCATACGTGGTTCTTTTTTATTCTTCGGCAAATTTTAATTTGATTTCCCAAAAAAAGGTAAAAAAACTTTACGAATATGCTAATTTAAAAAAAAAATTATACTAACATGATAGAATTATTGTACAAATATTTACTTTCTTAGTGCATTCATAAAAAATTTAAAAATAACTTTAAAAAGTAAATATTACAATAATACATTACGGAAACTTCTTAAAGCCATCATTTTTCTACAATGATTCACCCCCTACGTCATGAAAAACAATCGCCTCCTCCTGTTGCCGCAGTCACTTGTCATCCAAGCACCAAACGTCCCGCGCAACGTCGCCTTGGCGATTCTATTGTTAATTCAGACTCTCGCACGTATAACGTTGTATCGCTTAATCGTCGACTGCTGGCGCTTGGCCAGTGCAGGCCTGGCCGATCTGCTTTTACCGCAATTGGCTGCTGCCACTGTCGCGATCGAGCTTGCAAAGCGTGAAGGTAACGGAATCATGCTTTTACGCTTATTTTCGGGCGTCTTTTGTTGTCTTTGGCTACTTTTTGCGTGCGATAAGTGCGAATTTACAATGGTATTATGCTGTTATTAATGTACTTATATCTGAAAAACATTCCGTCCGAAAGCTTAAATTGTCCGATGATCTAACGGTGACACATGTCCTGATGTTTTTCACGAATGACGATATTCTTGACCTTTCTCAGCGGAGCTTATCTCGCTTTTGGTCTATATTCGGCCGACCAGACCGGGCTCGACTTTGGACGAGATAGTACACGTCTATCGGCGCTTATTATATCTGATTTTCAGAGCCATTGTTCCTGCTGTCGTCGTCTTTTTTATCTCCTCTCTTTCGAACGTCGATCAACTGTATAAACCTATTGATGCGTTCGCAGTTATTTTTCGCGACACGATGCATATTTCCCACGTCTCTGTTTTTATTTATAACCCAAAAATGTTAGTTTATTTAATCACATGCTAGCGCGGGGATTCCCAATATCGCAATATCTAATCTAATCTCCTTCTGTCGAAAACGCCGCGCTCTCGCGCGCAGCTCGCCACGTGCTCGCCTTCGGCAGCCTTTCTCGCGCGCGTTATTCGTATTCGGCTCTCGTCCAAATAGTCGAGGGATACGAGAATTCCATTGCCCGCGCCTCGCGCTAGATTCTCTCTATATCTCTTCGAGCTTGACGAAAAGCTTCTTTTTGCGTATTCTTCCTTCGTTTTCGGCACTTTGCACGTGTTTAGCTATACACATCTCTCGTGTAAATCTATGCGACTTGAACGTGATCGGGACACGAAAGTTTCGCAACGGTCCTAGTACATTTCGTTTCGTCTGCACGGTGACGGTCATACACAAAATATAGTCGTTGTACAAGCTGTCGCAAAGGCGAAATAATAACACGACACGGAGAATAGCGCTCGCAACAAAACAGTCGTCACGCCGGGGCTAATATCGTGCTCGCAAGTGCTTTCGGCTCGGTCTTTGTTCGACTCGTAAAGGTTTGTTACCTCGCCGAAAGCTGATGCCGAAAGCTCATTAAAAAGCGAGAAGCTCGGCGCTATTGTGCCTTTGACGGCGACGCTTTCGAGTGCAGCTGTACTCGTATAATTTCTTGTCGGGTTGGGCTCTGAAATGAAATTACGCAATTTGGGTGTATTTTTCTTTTTTTTTAGAAATGAGTAAGAGGTTCCGTAGAAATAACGCGTTATCGCAGAGGCTTTGTTATCGGAGCATTAAATAATTTGTCGGTGCGACTAATATCTGCGTGTCTTGACAAAGTTAGTAGCAGGATTCTTTACTGCTGATAACAGAGCGGACGGCGATAACTCGCAATATGGGCAATATAAATCGTACAATACTGAACGTTTACTAGGAGAAGATTTAGTCTCGGTTGTATAAAATATATAAAATTTGATTACCCTTCAGACGCCCATAAATCATGGAAACTGATCAGACATTATTGAATCGAATTAATCTCGTAACGAACATTGTAAACAACATATCTAATTTTGACATTTTTTCGATTTCAGGTAAGTAGGAGCAGCCGAGGATCCCACTGCTCGCAATTATCTCGCGTCGATCCAAGAGTAAGGAATTCAAAGGTTTCAAGCTTCAACTCGCTCACGCTAATTAAGCCAGCAACTCCTCAAAATTTTCCCAAGAAAAACGCGAGAAAGCCCGAAAGGCGTAGCGAAAAAGGAAGAAACATTAACGACATCAGCGCCGGCAACAAAGGAGCGAAGCTGCCGCGAGTTTCTTTTAACGAGACGAGCAACCGGAGACTCGTAAATTAGGACGTGACTGCTCTCTTATTAGACGGCGCTCCTGGCAATCATGAGCCCCCCGTCTTCCCGGTCTACCTGTTTAATTCACAATGCGCGTCGAGAAGTTCACACTCGGGGGAGCCGGTGTTACCCGATAACACGTCTGCGAAGCCTTTGCCACTAGTTCTTTTGGGGGAAGAAGAATCTAGGTTGATCCGATCTTCGAAGATCGCCTCCCGCTACCTACGGACTGAACGAATTTTTTCTTACGCCATTCTATCCGTTCGCAGTGACTTGATCAATTTGAAATAAGGACCGATAACTCGAGTAATCTCGCGCGCAATCGAGACAACGCAGCGTCGGAAAAGTTTGTCATCCCGAGGAAATTACAGACTCTCCCCTTGTAGCTTCGCTCTCTTCTGTGTATATACCTCTGGATAGTCGCTCACTGGACACAGAGCTACAGGGGGAAAGTTTAAAGCTCTCGACACTAATGACCGCGTGTAATCGCATTTTCCTCGCATTTCACGGACTGTACACCCGATACACTCTGTCGACTAACGTCGTACACGTACGTACGTGTGCTGCATCTGGCATTTTATTACAGGGACAGTACACCATATGGAGTTTTACGCTCGCCTTAATTAACGTTGGACGGGGGATTTTGTATATAAAGCGAGAATTCGAGAACTGTTCGATGAAAGGGATCTTTTTCGTTTCAAGCCAAGAGGTAGCTGGATATCGCGCAAGCGACTGTTTTTTCAAAAGCGCTTTTGTTTGGCTGAGACTATAGGCGGATATCGCTCGGCCTTTGTTGTGTATTTTTGATGAAAGGGCGAGGATTCGAGCTTGGAAAATATGGAAATCGCTATCGCTGCGTATTTTTTAGTTATTCGATAAATTTTTCAACTTCTTCTCGCACTGTGAGGCAGATACATAGCTACTTACAAAGATATTTCGTTGGATAGTAAAAATAATCACTGAAAATTTATACTGTATAAAGTAATGAGTGTATTGACGTCTGAATGTTATTCTCATTCGTTCATCACTGAGCTATTCGGGTGTATAATCTTGATTTCATCTTTGACGACTGATCATAAATTGATCAGATTAGACAACGGTCACCGCTATTGATAAAATACAAAATCCTATCGAAACCAAATGAGGCTTCACTTTTGGCTCTATATGACGCGAATAAATATTCTGCATAATAAGAAACATTGAATAATGATATTTTCGATATGAACGAACAAAGCAATTATTACCTCAATCGCAAGTTAAACAAACTTAATTATCGACGTATCTCTTCTATGAGGTTAAAAATTTTCCACGAAGACACATCAAACCAAAGTTATCTTGTACAGCATTTTTTCAATCGATTAAATGGCCTCCACTAAAACGATATTATCTTTATCGCCATTAGGGAGGCCTCGAGGTGATGATCTTTGGATTAAACTAGCCGTGGGCGCGATAATAAAGTATTAGATGACACAATTCATCGATAACCGATTGACTCTCACGAATTTTTCACGTGCTAGTCAAATATAACCTACACATTTTTACTCTAAAGAAAATTGAATTCTTTAATAACCAACGAGGCGATGCGAATGATGTAATGGACTAAAATATCTGTGTTTGAAAAACAACAAGATCAGCAAATCCTCTGAGATCTACATCGCGTTTCGTTAAATCATCAGCGATACTCGTCGCGTCGTTGTGTTCTCTGTCCGACTCGTTATCCGTCAAACGAAGCGTATCGAGACGTTCGCGGGTAGCCGGGAATTCCACACATCGTCACCTAGACAAGAGCACCTTGTTAACTTTGCAGATGTTTATATCGAGTCTCCGGCAAAGTTCTTTTTCTCGTTTATTTCAAATACTAATTGCGCGCTTTTGAATGACTGATTAAAGCATGAATTCGCATTACAATTATGCCAGTCCCGGATGACACAATAATCGAAAATACGCTTTATTGTTCATCAAATGATAATATATCATAGCCATTAATATTTTCCTGATCCTATTACAAAGCCCCTATGGCGATAACTTTTTCTTTAAAAGCAATAAAATATGTACTTGCTATCAGGGCGCTAACACGGCCTTCGACATAACACCGTTTGAGAATGAACAAGTTCAAAATCTCGGGGTGGAGCTTTAAACTTCGGAATCCAGCTCACTTCTTCAAAATCCAATCCGTCAGCTTAAGAGGCCTATTTAACGCTCGCCCTCACCACTCTCCGCATTCACCTTCTGTTTACTCGAAATGCATCAGCATCAAAACTAAATTACGCACAACTCTCAAGCTCCACCGTAAGAATCTCGCGCTCCCTCGTTCAAATCCTTCCCAGCTCCAGTAGGTTTTCTCCGCTCGAGTCCCAATGTTAAACACGCGAGCAAAGTTTGTTCCTTAATTTAGCTGCAGCAGCGGAGTACAGCGCGCCCGAGCACGTGGCTGCAAACTTGAGCTCGCTGTGTTTGAAATGTAGTTTTGGCAGCTTTCCATTATTCATCCGTCGCCGCTCGCGCGCGCACGTATACACGTCCTATACGCACCAAGCTCGAAACTTGCCTATGCCCCTTCTCACTGGTGTAACATCGACGCGTCGACGGTAATTGAGTTAGCTGCGAGAGTTTCACGCGAGTTGCCGATTTTTATTGATGATCAATGGGATCTGATTGATTTTGGAGCGGCTGCAGCCCGCGATTGTCGGAGCTTAATCGATTGAACTAATTTATATGACATCACGAGTTTCTTTTAGAACACAAGTAAAAATTAAAAATATCGCATCGTTTCCTCGCTATCTACTTTCAATTAAATGCAACGCTATTGACACAAGCACTTTTCTCAACGTTACGCTTTTAAAGCAAACAGACTTATCGCGAGAACTCGACCTCGTGATTTCTTTTCATTTCTCGGAAGCTTCTGCAATCCAGACTTGGAGCTGCAAATACACACTTTCGAAAAATGCTAGTTCGCCCAAAGCTTAATAAGGGCCGAGAGCATTACCGCAGGAAGATCAAAGCAGCGTAGAGTGCTCAAACCATCGGTAATAAAGTATCGGCCGACACTGAAGCCCGGCTCGCCAAGCAAAATCGATATCGCGAGAGAATCAAAGCTTCAGCGGCGAAGCTCGTGATCGGTATAATGGAAGCTTAATGGCGACCGCGGATATATAAATGAGGCTGAAACTCGCCGGTATATCGAGTTATGAGGGCGCGACAAAGCTGCTCTTTGTTCGTTATAGCCGCGCGCGCGCACGCACACCTGTTTGCTTCGATTATGATGGTAAGCGTACCTACGTCCGACCAGATAAGCTGGCCGTCCGTCAGACTTTTCATCGGCCTGACTGCTCGCTCTCTTTCGAGGCTCACGTGTTTGCTGTGGGCTCGATGCGTGCAAGATGAAAGTATCGTTCGTGGGAGAGCTCCAGATCCGTCGAATGCTATATAGCGAGCGACTAACAGATAACTCTCCGTAATCCCTCGTGGGAAACAATATTACCCCCTTTACAAAACTCGAGCTTATCGCGCACGCAATTTTCATAATGAAACTCGAACGAGCAACGCGTGACTATACTCCGCGTATTCACCCAGAAACGCGCAAATTGCGGTATCGATTTTCCCATTTGCGCTTCGGAGCCATAATATATATACACACACACATACAGAGTCGCGGCACTTCGGGAATCAATTTTTGCATTTTCCCGCGCGACGCAAAGCAGTTCTGGCATCTGATGGCGCGCAATTCGAATTTGGATGGCGCGTTTATCACTCCCCGCGCACTCGCGCGAGACATTAATGCGACGCGTACAAAGGTCCGCGAAATTGCTGCATCGTAATCACGCGAATTCGGCCTTGTAATGGGAGCTGAGCACGAGCCATTGCGTAATACGGTATTCGGCTGGCTGGCTGTGGGGTATTAAGCCGGGGATTCCGCCTCCATTAGCGCATTTTACACGGGGATCCTGACTTGTCGCTTTTTACGTTGCGCGCGGATTTATCGCGCGAATATATTGTGGATTTCGCGCTTTGATTACTCGGCGCGTTTTTCATTCCGAAGGTTTGACTGGCAATTGTGCGACGGTTATCGTTGAAAATTGCGTCAGGAATAATTTTGGGCTTCTCTAACGAGTCCTGGATAAGGGCAGTTTGGGTAACTTCGACTAGTCAAAGACTATACGGGTTCTCGAATTGAATGAAATGCGATTGTCATTCCTTGTGAAACTCTAGTATGATAAAGTGCAAGAAGAAGGATAATAAGCATTCTAGCAAATGTACCATAAAGTCTCACGTTGCACGACTAATTGTCCATCAACCAGCGATCATTCGTCAAAAGTCAGCCTCTATTCATCGAAATTTCGCGCAACTCGACCTTCTTGTCGGCCCCATTCAAAGCCAAACAATCGCTCGTCCAGAGCCTATCCATAAAATCGACGCATCAGTCCGCAAACATAGAACGCGAGCGGATGAGCGACGGCAGATGCAACGGCGGCTAAAAGCAACGTCGGTCAAATTGATTTTTCATCGCTGATAGCACTCGATTATTCATTGCATTAGGCCGAGTGGCCGCTCGAGCCGCCTCGATAACGCTAAAGTCATTTGTAGAGGAGAAGAAAGGCGAGAAAAAAAGGTCGGGGCAGCTATCAATCACGGATTCCCTTCGGCTTTAAGCTTAATAATCGTAAAGACTCGGGGAGGCCTTCCCTTAGTTCCGGAGTGTATACCCCTTCGAGGAGTGACGATTTTTCCACTCTACCATTAAAGTTTTATTAGCCGTAAATCGACTGAGGATTGATGCTTGTTTTTTTTTGTGGGAGGGGGGGGGGAGAGAGACGGCAGCGAACGTTTGTCTTATGGCTTTTACGGATTCACCGGGGGATACGCTGTTTTTGGCGAATTTATTAAGGTCGTTCAAGCTTTATCGGGAGCGTAAAGATGCTTATGTTGTAAGTAGAGAAAGACGGATATCGCAAGACCGAAAAGATAGCCGCGATTGAGTCACACCGTTATCATTCTCGTTGCTGCCGATCTATATACAGTGCATCATTCTGCAGTCGATGCATGCCGATTACATTTCACAATATTGATCCGAATCACGCTCTTGAGTCGGTGAAGCACCACTTAATCTCCGATTGTTTAATCTAATTGTTTATAGTAAAATGCATTTATCAATTAGTGTTAACGTTTCCGAGTTCGATGAACAAACAGCGATCGGTATCGAGAAACGTCTATTTTATCTCTATTGCAAAGTCGAGATAAAGCCGATGTTCCCATGAGCTCGAACTCACAATTTTCCTGCGACTAATACACGTAAAAAGAAGTCATTCGCAACTGGCAGCATAAAACTCGAAATAAACTTTCCGAAACATATTTACCTTCTTTGGCGTAAAAAGTTTCCTCGGAATATCGATGACAGCGAGAAGTAGATACGATCCTCTCGCACATGTTCGACTCACTTTCGATTACCAGCAGCGAGAGACTGACTCATATACACGTATACGTGTTAGATATAAAAATCGCGAGTGAGATGAATAAAGCAGGTCGAGCCATTATATATAGCTAAACATACCCTTGCATTCGCTCGAGCGAGTAAAAACTTTTTCAGCTACTCCACGCGGGCTCTACCTTTTTTTGTCCGACGGGAGAGCTTCATATTTCGCCTCATGAAATCCGAGAGAAAGGCCAGGGATTTCACCTATTTCGCTGAATTACGCGAGCTTTGCGTTTGACTCTTTTTCTCTGTTCCGAGACTGTTTGAAGAAATTAAAAAGTTAATTAATTATTGGATTATGATAAAAACGTAACGACACCGTAAATATTGTTGCGTTCGCGCGTTTCCCCGGTTCATTTAAACGAATAAATAATTTTCACTGTTTGCTCGTGATGATGATATTTTATGCGCGCCCTCAAGGTATGCAAGACGAACAAATATACTCAATTAGGTCGCACTCCAATTTCGCAAGCGTTGATAAACTCTCATTATCATCGCGTTTCACGAAAAACGCATAAACTTCATCGTCGCGGGCAGCACCTCATAATAATGACAAGCTTTCCTCGTTAAAGTCAACAAAGAGGCTACAGAAGAGATTCGCGTTTCAGCGACTAGGTCAAATCAAAGTTACAGCAGCTTCTCGCAATATTCGTCGTATCTCCCGCGGCGCTTTATTATTATACTCAGCTCGCTCATGTGATGTATCTCGAGCTTACAAGCGCTATACACAGAATTACGCGGGCCTTTGATTTATAGCCGAATGCGGCTCTCGCAGCGCGCACGTCAAACGCAGAGATTGTGCTCAGGAACCGAAGAGCGTAAGTCGACGTCTGACGCGTGTAAGACGTATCGGAGACATGTATCGGGAGCTTAGTCCTTCTGCGGGTGAAAAAGTGTACGCGCAACATCTCCCCGTACTGCGGCGCTATACGCGTATCCAAGAATCCCACTATCAGTTCGTCGAGCCATATCGACGATCGATTTCCCCCGCGGGCGAGCTCTAATAACACGTAATAACTCGGCGACACTCACACACACACACACACACTGCAACTACGAACTCGTTTTAATTACGCGTTCGATTACACGCAGCTCCGACAGAGGCGGTAGGTGTAGCTTACAGCAGCTGCAGGCGCATCGTTTAATCGATCCTCGCGAGCTAACGATGACTACTGCGGCTTCGTCGTCGTCGTATACAGTCATGCGAGACTCCTCCTCGGAGGGCCGTTATGGAGTCGTGTGCAGCGAAGCTATACTCTGTACCGACTGCACTTTGACTTACATATAGATACATGCTGGAACGTTGCGGAGCCAATTAGACGCGCACTGCTGCTACTGGTCGAACCTGGAAAGACACCGCGCGCTCGTAGTCTAACGGGCTGATCGTTCGAACCGCGCTGGGAATGGGTTATCTTGGCTGGTGTTAGCATATCGGACATCATATGGTACTAATTCAGTACTGTGTTTTGATGAAAATTTTATTTTTGTTTCAGGTAAGTGCCTGACGCACCTGAAGCTCTTGTATCGCGTCACTCGCCTGCCGCATTCGTGAGTCTGAAATACAAACACACGACAACCTCGATTACCGGAGTTTTTCGCAAAACCATAAAAGCAAACATAGCGAAAATGTCAATATCAACGCGTCCCCCGCAGTTCCATAAATAGCCTCTCGCCTCGCTATTAGAGGACGAAAACTGACGAAGCGAGAGAGAAAAAGGAAAGTATAGGATTCCGGATATCCATTCGAGAGAGGGACAGTGTAGTGACCGAATGAACGAAACAATAGGCCAAGGGAGGACGAGGTGGCGCGTGTAACGTTCGGGAAACGCTCGGCGGTGATAAGGCACGTCGACCTACCCGAGAGATAAATTGAATTTTATTAGCCCCCGGCCGAGTTTCTTAAGCTCCGAGAGATTCGAAATTGCGGCTCAGATTGAGATTTGTGTAAATAAGGGGAATTCGTTCGTTAGATCTACTGTAGAGTTTCGCAGCGGGTACTCGAGGGATGGTTTCCGTTGGGAAAAATAGATGCGTGTTTTTTTCGCCAGACAACTCTCCCAATAAAAGTCCAAAAGTTTGCTTTTGGCTATTCGCATCGTTAAAGAGTCGAGCGCTAGGCAGAACAAGGAGACGAGAGAACTCTCCGGAACACTTACTCTTCGGGGCGACGGCAATTTCTCGAGGCAGAGCCAGCCCCGTCGAATTTACGACATAGAAATCTCATTAACGGCTCGTCTCGATGCCTGCGCGCGAGTTTTATGTCAATGTTTCCGAGCTTTATGTTTCTTGGCTCTCGTCGCCATAAAATATGCAGTCGATCCTCCGAACTTTCGGGAAATTTCATCATGCCGTGAATGTGTTATGAACTTTCCGACGACTCGAACCCATCCGCTCGCACCACGGATCAACACCTATATACGCTCCGAAATTCACCTACACGCCCACTCCTCTCTGGAAGCACGTTTTCTCCGACACTCTTTTCCCGTATACACGGCATCGCTAGCCAAGAGTCGCGAGATGAAAAATGTCACCCCCCGGGGAGCACATCGCGCGGCTGAGATGGAAGCGATGCTCCCGACATGGTCGCACCCACGAGCTGTGGTAATTGCACTTTGGACGCCAGTTGCGCCGCGAATAGTCTCATTTTTTCGCGGGAACTGTTCAAGAAGCAAAGTTTTCTTATTTTCTTCAAGCATCTTTCGGCATTGCTTTAATCGATCCTCTCGTGTTTTATTCTGGCTCGAGAGCGAGTGTAACAAATTTTCGGAGGATTTCAGTTATTCCGCGGGTGACCCAGACAAAACAGCTGCATGTTTCACGCGAACTCCGATAATTGTTTCTCGAGCACTAGCGTTTACGAGCGAATTTTTAAACCGGTTAGCGCGAGTGAATAGAACAAACTTGCTCAAATAGCTTACATTATCGCAGCGTTTATCGGAGCCTCGCACTTTAACGGAGTAAAAGGTCAAGCAAAGAAGAGGAAAAAAGAAGGGCAAGAAGGCGAAAAGAGCTTCAGCCTGGCTCGGAATCAATGCGCGTCCTAATGAAGCGACCTTCTGCCGGGGGGCAATTCTGCATTTTAAATGGCTTAATTACCGGCGGAGAGGATTATTGTCCGTCGGGCGCGCGGCAAATAACGCGCGAGCCAGAGAAGGTGGAGACGACGCGCCGGATATGTAACGCAGACGTTATATGTGGGTCACTCGGTGTCAAATCGATATGGAGATTCGAAATAGAAGAGGATTCTAAAGGGAAGGCTCCGTTGAAAGTTGGCGTTCGAGCGCGAATTTCAAAGCCAGTCGCTTTAAGGGTCGGGAAAAGGAAAAATTTCTATTAACACATCCGTCGCGCGCGCACACACATGCGGGATAGCCGAGTATAGTCGGGGCGAGCCGTAAAGCGGGAAAAAAACAGGAGAAAAGAAGACTCTCTATCCCGCTTGTCCTCCTTTTTTTCCTCAACTTTTCGGCGAGCTTGGAAATTGGTTTTCTTCTCTCGATTCTCCCCCCGTTATAATCGCTTGCCAAGATTGCAAATGGCCCGTTTAAAATTACATTAACCACTTGTTACGCGAAGCGGCCAACTTTTTCAAGGGTCTTCGGTTCGCTCCCGCTATATTGATGTTTGCGGTTATCCAGCAGCTTTTTTCGGCGTCGCTCTAAAATAAGTTTCCGCTCTCGCCGATGAATATTGAATTTTCACTTAGCGTCCCCTCGACGGCGTACACACGTCCGAGAGCTTTCCTCCGGCGCGCGAGTGAAATTAAATTGCGACGCTGCCGAACGAGAGGAAAAAAGTCGACTCTATTTCGCGGCGCTTCCTCGAAAGAATAAACTAACGGAGAGAAAGACTGTCGCAGGAGAGAACTCGTTAACCGGCTCATTACGCCGCCTGCTGATGGCCCGGCTTAAGCTCTGTACATAGCGCGTTGTAATACCCTTGCAAGCACACGCATGCGACAGAACTCGGCCGCCATAATTCTAGCGGCATTAGTCGGTGTGGCGCGACAAAAGAGTAAAGAATAATTATCGTGCTGCCAGGCCGAATAAATTGAGAGAACCGGCGACAGCTGCGTGGGAGAATTATTATGGATGACCGGCCGTTTGACGGAGTTAATTTTCCACCGCGCTCGCGCTCGGAGAAAATGAGAAAATTGCCAACTAGATCAAAGGGCGCGCGTTGTTTTGTGGGCATAATCCGCGTTTTCGAGCTTGAGCACCGAATCAAATTACCTTCCGATATCGCCTGCCGTAATTAATTAAAGCTCGAGCGCGGACAAAGGGGTGTATTTGTGTAATCTTCGTTCTATTTCACGTTGTGAATCACCGACCGCCGGTGAGGAAAACGAAACCGAATCGAGCCATGTTCTAGTCACAGAAAAAACACACACAGATGCACAACGTAATCCAGGGAAAACACGGGAAAATCGCAGCTCCTCTGGTCTCACACACACACACATACACGGCCGCGTGTTGACAAGCGCATCAACGTCGAGCTGTAACAGCTTTGCGGCATACGCGGATCGAGCGCGGCAGTCCCCGCCGGGTCTGAAATCTTCATGCGACGCTCGCGAAGCGGTGACACACGGACCGACCGCAGCGTTGGCTGTACACGCGCGAGTCCGAGCCGTGTAATACGATAGTCTTTTCGTCGACTTTGTAATGCGTCCGGTCAGACGTGTTTACGCGTTCGGATTTGTAATTAACTGTTTCCCGTTTGACTCAAAATTATCATTATTATAATTTCGAAACATCGAATGTATTAGAAGTATACTTGTACTAATCAACGTCGAAATTCCAATCGATACCCCGGCTACGTTTTAATTTTCGGAGCTCCCAATCCTGACAGTAACAATGCCCAAGTATCCCCTTCGAAAAAAGCAACTCAGCTGAGAAGACAAAAGACAGGACGTATTGTGGACGGACAAAGCCGCGCCGAAGATGACGCGCGGTTCGTTTTTTCCCCCGGCAATTCCCGATCGGAGCTTTTCGGCTTGACCGATGCCTGCCGGGAGAAAATTGGAAAAAGCCCACCGTGAAACGAATACAAGACGCGGTACAAGATCGTAATCTACCGCGGAGCGCTTTTTCCGCAACGCGCGTACGTATACGCCGAAAGAAGGTCGCGTAGCACAGCTTGTTGTCTTAACGATGTTACAGTCGACAGTAGCTGCTTGTTATGAGCCTCGTGATCGCGAGTTCTTTCGAAATGGAAAATACGCTATTCGGGCGGATGCGATTCATTGGAATGCTTGTAAATCAAAATTCGAAGAAAAAAGACAGATGGAAACACGAGTAACGGAGTATAATATAGACTGCGCTAAATCGAACTGCTGCGAATGTCACGTCTGAAAATTTACTCTCACCGAGGCTGGCAGGGAGTGCACATGACGAGGGCTAGTTTGGCGAAGGCTCGTTAAAGTCCGCTCTCCCTCCGGAGCAGCTCCGATGTTTCTATTAAAGGGCTGCAGCGAGCTCTGGTAGTCGTAAAAGTAGACTTCGTCGGAATATCGATTTTTATCGCTGCTCACGATAGTTACTCTCGTAAAACAAGGCCATTTTTCCAGGGGGGGACACGTGTGTTTCATTGAATTCGGAGCATCCATATGCATGCGATCCATTTGTCGAGAGTTTCAGTTAGGATGTTTTCTTATCGTCAGGAGGCGGAATCGTTTTTTTTCTTTTTTTTTAATCGTCGATATTCAACCGAACTAACAATTGATGTATACTGAAATTACAGAACATCGTTCGGTAAGACGATACATTTTTCAATCACGAAGGCACTTAAATTTCTCCGACATCGTCAACGTTCCCGCATAAAATCTCTCCGCACAGCAAGATCAAAGAACCCCGCTGAATTAAGTTCGAAGCCCGGTAGGCTAAAATCAATAAAGCGTCAATTGATATTGCTTAGCGTGAGCGCCGCGGGTGTGCAAACGAGTTATTAAATCACGAAGGGACGCGTAAACGGCGCCGCTCTGTCGCCTCACGCGCAATATATATATATATATATATATATATATATAGCGACGACAGCTATAGACACTCCTTATACCACCGCGTGAATTTCAGGTCGTAGTGTTGATACTAAAATACTAGCACAGTATTTGAATATTCCATCGTTCGGCTAACGAGAGACATTCGACTTTCTTATTATAAAGCTCGTCAAAGGGCTGATGCAACGAATTTCCCGATAACTCGTTGCGCGATCGGATAACTATCTCGAACTCCCGGTCGCACGCGATGGAAAACTTGCCGACTAATATCGACTCCCCCGCAGAGAAGAGAAAGCAGAAGATATATATATATATATATATATATATATATATATATATATATATATATATACATATAGTAGCCTGGCAGGAGAATATAAGAATATGAACTCGCTCGCGATATCTGCCGGTCCGACCGTCTGCTGCGCCTTATTAAAGTATCGAAAGTTCCCCGTGGGAAGTTCGACCGGCGAAGTTCACTGCACAAAAGGGAGGAGGGAGGGAGAGAGAGAGAGAGAGAGAGACGTATAGCCCGCCGAGAATGAAACTCGATAGGGACAAAACGACGACGGGGATCGAGAAGAATTTTTATTTACCTTCTCCCCTGTCCCCGTAGTTAAATGAATTCCGATCTCTTCTATCCGGAGCCGTCGTCGTCTTCCGAGCTCGCTATTGTGATCCGGGTATTGTTTCGAATCGTCGTCGCAACGATTTTGATATGTGTGTCTAGCGGAGATAACGAAGCTGATTCCGACGAAATGCGATTGCACCCCGATGCGCATATAACGGTATTACAGAGAAACCTTCAGCCGCGGAGAGATCGAAAATTTTAATTAAAAAGCACATCCCTTCGAGCTGCGAATCCATCGCAAAGGATGCATTTGTTGCCGAGGGATTAATTGAAAAACCTATAAATAAGTCTCGAGCGCCGATCCGGGAATCGGAAAAAGCTTTGCTTGGCAAAAAACTTTAAAACGACCCCCGCGCTGATTCATCGCCGCTCCTTCGACTGCGGCAATATGACACGCATCCTCCATTTCATGTCTCGGTTGGCAGTTCGATTAAAGCTCGTCGATAGCCGACTGCACACGTGAGGAGAGCCGAGCAAAAAATCGCTGCAGCACTGGGGATCACGAGGAGAAAGGAAATTGTCGAATCTAATTCGCAGCGTTCGAGCTTTTTTTCAAATTTTTTCCTCACACGCGAAGGATACAACCGGAAGACAGCCATTCATATAACAGTCCCCTCGACAAAGGAATTTCATATCCGATCGAGTCCTCGCCAAGTTCCCTACTGATACAGACAGCTCCTGCGCAGCTCCGTCGTTAAACCGGCTAGTAGAGCGTCTGAAATGAAAGGAAACCCCCAGCAGCAGCCGAATCTGTACGTGACGCCGAGAGCACTCGTCTATTGTTCGTCCGAATATTCAGCGGTCTTCGGATTCCTAGAGACTTAATTGGTCTCGGTGTACGCGCGCGAGTGTGAGTTTGGTCAGAAGACAACTTTACCGGAGAGTAGCTTGTTTGACGTCGCGCGTATGCTCCTATGCGCTTGACCCAATTTCAGGGAGGGATCTTGGCTGAGCTCGCAGACACCATGGGACGAGTTGAATTCAAAAATACCCGGTAATCCAATCGATCCTTTGCGGAAATCTCAACGTCTCGGAATACTCCGCCCACAGCAAGTCCCGTTAAACTTGTATAAATCGCGATCAAAGAGAGCGAGAGCAAAACTCGCGGCGGCCAAAAGGCATCAAACGTCTATTCTCGCGTTAAAAGCCTAATGTCACGTGACCGCAGCGGCCGTGTTATGTAAATTCGCTCGCGCGCAAGTTTCGAGGCGCAGTTTTCCGCGAGACCGGCTTGTGCGCGCGGCGAGAGGAGTATAAGAAGGAGATTCATAAAGCTACTCATATCTCAGCATGAAGTACCGTTTGATTCCTGCATTGGAATTTAGTCGACGTGAACAGTGTGCTTGAAATTTATCGCCTTAATTGTGTCTGCGAACAGCGAATGTACTGGATGTTTGAACGCGCGGCTAATAACGTTTCGGAGTCGTATATTTAACAAATAACCACGTAACAGATGCGCACTAACGGCAAACTTACCTACTTGATACACCGCGCATAGCTTTGCACACACACACACACACACACACACAAGTTTATCTTTAACTAATGCACGACTCTGTCTCTCCGCTCTGGCTGGCTGTTTCAGATGTTCAGTGACTAACCCACGCTGCGAGCAAAGCAAAAAGCAAAATCTGTTTCGTTATCGAGTTAGCGTCCGCGGGGAGAGAGGGAGAGCAGTATGTCTTCGCTGAGGAAACCGCACCACCGTCTCAAGAGCTGAGGAGGAGAGGAGAGAACGCGGAAGGAGCGAGGTGAGGTATGCGTTGATTGCTATACTTTTGATAAGGTTGGTATTAGAGGAAAAAGGGGAATAGCTATACGGTATAGTAATGAGAAGCAAATAAGCGCTCTGGCGCGCAAGGGCGGAAGTTGAGCGAGTAAATTGGGGAGCTGAAAGAGTATAGGGGGCTAATTTACGAGCTGCTTACCTTTTGTGAAAAATTAAAGCCTGTAAAGTTTCCAGCTAGCTCATAAATAATAACGGCTTATTCAAATTTACGCGCGCTCTCGGAGCTGCCTAAATGCGCGAAAAGGAAAGTTATAGAACTCGCGGCGGAGGGGTAATTTATTTCTAATTACATGCGTATTGTTAACGCTTCGCGCTGCTTTCAAGGCATCCGTGGTGCAGGATCACCGGCCATCAGCGAACGAGTGAGTGAATAACCGTAAGGGGGCACCTTCCTATCGCAAGCCGTCCGTGCTGTTGTCCGCCGGGGGTGGCAGTAGCGGGGGTGGCGGCGGTGGCTGCGGAGGCGGTGGCTCGGGTTATCGTCGGCGGCGTGAGTGGGGCTCGGGAGCAGCGGCACGCCGGCGCGGTGCTGCTGGGCCTACTGCTGCTGGACGGAGCGGCGGCGCCTCGTCCTCCTCCTCCTGCCTATCCACCATCAGCTCCTCGGTCGCGGGGAGCGCGGGGGGCTGCGGCCCCGTGGTGGGCCTCCCCTCCTACAAGAAGCGCCAAGGTACGATGCAATTTTCCCCGCAATTTTACCTCTGCATTCTTTATTATATTATCTATATCGTTTGTTTGTTTTTTTTTCAATTTTATTTATTTATTATTTTTTTTTTTTCGATTGTTGTTATGGGTATGCCATGTGGTTGATGGATTATTATTGGTTTTCTCTCACTCGTCGTATTGGAGCTGGGGCACTGTTCCGTCGATTTTTCGCAAGCGTATACGTTTTTTACTTTGACTGTGTGTAGCGACAATGAGACAACGACTTTTTATAACAGTGCCAGAATCGAGGCCAGCAGATGCTCTACGATTTAAAAATTTGTAACTTCTAGAAAAGTGTGGGCACACCGTATAGACTGAGATGTCCTGGGCAGGTGGAACCGGGGCTTCTGGTTCTACGTTCAAACTCCGACCGAGTAAGTTCGATTGTCAACGACGAAAGAATTCGCTTATACCCGTGACTTTATTTGACAATAATATTCAATACATATCTAAAGTATTTAGTATTCCAGAGTGACTTTGATGTACCCACACTCATGTAACCAAGTGTGAAAAACCTTTAGATAGAAGGTAGTACATAATATATACAAATATTTCGTAGCATATTTGTCCTTTTCTCTTAACACGTTGTTACCCACTAGTTTTACTAACGTAACTGTACTCGCCAGTGTTGTACCCATGAGTATGTGGACTTTTCCGTTTTTCCCAGACTAACAAGTTTTTGAATTATCAGTGCCCCAGATCAGACGTAATGCAAAAAGAAGTAGCTCACTTATACGAACTGTGCCAAAGTGGATAGTAAACTGGAAACAGCTGCAAACTGCTTACTGTTTGGAATATAGATAAAAATTTAGAGTAAATCGATCGATTCCAATTTTCTGTCCATAGTCTGATGCACACGACCCTATACAGATTACGGCACATTTTGTTATGACGATCTTTCTCTGTTTGCGAATGTTGTTATTTGAACTTTTTTTTTTCGAACCGTATATGTTTCCTTTTTTAAGCATGCTCTCTGGTGATTTTATCGAATTTTTAACTATTGTACCGATCAAATTCTGATTGTGAGTAGCACAAGAATGTCAGTATTTTGCCTGTTTCAATGATCTTCACTCACATTCACCTTCTGCATACCTGAAACTTGATTATTGATGGAAAAAAGTCACCAGTGATTATCCTTAAGATGTTTAGAGGATTCACAAAGTAAACAAGTGTTGGTCTATCTTCGATGTGTGGAGTGAGATCATCGGTATTAATTTACCTGCTAAACGATCGCTTATAGCCTTTATCCTTTTAGCTATACTGATGATTTCACTCTATTCTATGTTCTCTTGGTTAACGTTGCTTCTTTTAAATCGGGAATAGCTTGACATTTGAGTTCCGTTCGTTGTGTGATTTATTTCGTTAGAGTGTCTTAAAGAAATACTTGGATTAACGATATTACTGTACTGCATTTAGTCATGTAGTTGATTGAATATTGAATAATTTAACACTGAATAATACGTACTGATTTTTAAAGTTCATGTTGCATACAAGCAACACCGAGGGTCATAAGAACCCTTTTAGACGCACTATTGTGAAGAGACCAAGGCATAGCGAACCTGTACAAAAGACAAACGGTAAAATTGACCGAACTTGACATTAACGGGAAAAGTAAAACTCGTGGATGTTCTGAACAACAACTCATTATACTCATTATGTCCATTTCTACTTTTTTTACTGACGAAAAAAAGCTAATAATTACTATTGTGGCTTTAAGTGTAACATACATTGAAATTTTATTAATGTTTTCGAAGAGAAATCCATCGATAGGGTTCAATGACATAGTGCATAATACATTGCTAGTTCAATTGGAGATTAATTGTATTCTCTGCTCCTTTTGATTACACACCTTCGATGCCCCATCCTCGACTCACATGGATCATTCACTAGTTTTTCATTTCTCCCTAAATTAAGTAGAGCTTGGAGGAGGGGTCCGGAATTGAAAAAAAAAAAAAGGGTCTGCTCGATTTCGAAAACGTTCAGAAGGCATACTCAAATCTGCAACTATACAAGCCACGATATTCCTCTCGGAAACAAAACACTCATCCAGTAGTTCCAGAGCACTCGCCTTTGCGAACAATAGGGCATACACTAACTCGCACCTCAGCACCTAGTTTGAGTATGTTTTTACACACGAGATTCGAATCCTTGCCGGATCACCGCTAAAGCTTCCAACTGCCACGAGGAGAAGCTCCGGTTATCCGGCAAAGCGAGCGGACCCAGACTCGCTGTAAATATCGAGCAATCCCGGACCCCCGAGCCACGAGCCCTCTCTCTTGCAAGAGAAGCGCAAAGACTAACTGAAACAAATTTTCCGGGGCTGCCTCTCTCTCTCTCTCTCTCTCTGAAACGACAACCGCAGGTAGCGGCGGATCATGGGGCCGCGGCGGCAGGGGTCGTGGGGGCCGAGGTCGCGGGGGCGGCGGCGCGGCGAGCCTGCTTGCCGGTTCCGGTGGCGCCGCCCCCGCGCTCCAGGCCAGCCAGTATCCGCCGGGCTTGCAGGCCGTGGGGCCCGGTCTGCGCGAGGTCGTCAACATCCTCGGGCAGCGCAATCAGGCCGGCACGCTGACGGGCATCGGCCCGCCACCCGGTGCCTCCGACAACGAGGCTACCGATGAGGAGGAGGAGGCGGCGCGCAAGGGACCGCCCAAACCGCTCTACAGGAGGCTCATCAACTACGTCCGACAAGCCTGGACCGGCGTCAAGTTCGCACTTGGTGAGTTTCACTTTTTTACCCCCACAACTCTCACGTTCGTTCCGAGGAAGCGTGTATGGGCTCTATGCCGGGGTGGGACGTTGCGTATAGCATAGATTACGCTCGACTGCGCGCGGCGCTGGGAATTTTTTCGAGCGAGAGCTATGCAGTAAATTTATACGACTCGCTCGAAAGTTCGCCGAAAGGATCTGCCCCCTCTCGCTCGGGGAAATTCAGCGGGCGCGCAGTGCACACACGTGACATTCTCAATATTCTTCCTCTACGCGGTTTGAAAAATCCACTCACATGATTTATTGTACTTTAAGCTGCAGGTATAGTTGACAACTGTATCTTTTATTATCACGTTAGTCCGTCTGCTAGTCTTTCTCAAAAAATACTCTGTCCTAAAGCTACGTAAGTATCACTTGGTTATAACCATTCGTTCTGTGTTTCAGGGAGAAATCGATATGTATTATTATTTGCGCATAGATGTTCAAACTACTAGTCGTACTAACTTAACGCTGTACATAATTTATATATCCGCAGTGTGCTGTATACATTTATATATGACCCTAACGTTTGAGAATAATCAAGCACAAGCTGGCAGCTCGCTATAGCTTTGAAAGTAATAATAAAATATACAATTATCCGTCTTTCTGCGGCATGAAGTCGACGTTCGCGCTGACGATCTAAACGATATGAGCGTGCTTTGACTGTTTTTATTTTTCAAACTGGTGTGAAATAATATTGGGAATTTTTATGGTGTGCATTACTTAACAATGATGTAATTCATATATAATAGTTAAGATTGTTTTCGCCTTTGATGTCTAATCCAAACTAACCCTTGCTGTCCGACGCTCAGCTGATATGATGTGCGACATAGGTATTATTTTATCCGCCATTGCTTTTTTTTAATCTCCTAATGCCTGTTATACTATATCATTTCGAACCACTTTTACTGATATCATATTTTTTGCAAGGACAATCGGACACTTTTGCAGTATCTGCATCTTTTACGAAATCTGTGTGATATAGAAACTCTGAGTGTCCTATTCTCCTGATTTTAGTTAGACTCGCCTTACGTATATTACAACGAACTAATTAGAATTTCTCTTTTGTCACATGATACATGAAAAAGAATTCACAACACTGCCACATTCTTCAGATTATTATTCATCTTTCTTACTCTCCTTTTGTAAATAAGATACTATTTTCATGGTAGCTTTTTTGAATTTCAATTTCTTACGTCATATTTTTACTACACATTATAGTCTGTATCAGCATGTGTAACTCAAGTTATACAAGTAATCTCAGGCTTAACATTCACCATACCAGATAATGAAATGAAATGAAAAAGCTCGATAAAATGTTCAAAAAACACACAAAAGACCTGCTACATCGAAGTTTTTTCACCTCCGAAAAACGCACACCCTTCCCAAGGCTCGGAAAATCCATGCAGTGGCAGCAGCCTTTTTCCAACAGAAATCACTCGATTGTTCGATGTTTTCATTCGCGTCTACCTACGCGCATTCTTCCGAGCGCGTCGAGCCGTAAACAAAACCTTCGACACCTCGTTTTTCGCCCCCGGCGTCCATGAATAAATGCAGAGCAAAGTTGCTGCCTCGGCCATTCCGCCGTTAGCTCGTTAGCCATAACGCGTGTAATGCGTTACGAATTGATAAGCCTAACGTGATATTTACGAGCTGAAACAGCGTATCAACGCTCGACAAAATGCGAACGTCACAAAGCTCGGAGGAAACCGGGATGGAAAAGAGGAGGTAAAAAAGGTTCCGGGTCACCGCTTGCTCTTCGCGAAAATTCACGCTGTCTTTCATACGGAGACACGCCAAAGGGATGGAGAGCCAGAGCTTCGTGTGGTTGCTCTCCACCGGATACGACTCGTTTGACTAATATTGTCCATTAGAGTCATCAGGCCAGATGAGTTCTCTCCTTCGTTTGTATATAGTCGAGAAAAAAAGGATGCTCGAGCTTGCTTTTTCGGATTGGATTTTTTTCGCGAATAGAGGCTTATTGAGAAATCTGATCTTTGCAAAATAATGTTTGCAAATGTCCCCATTTGGACGTTCGAACTTATTCGTTAAAATCTACAAACTTTTGGAAGTTTTCCAATAGATGCCAGTTTGCCAGTTTGCGAGCGTTGCACCTCAAAATTTTAATTAAAAACCCCTTTCGGATAATTTTCTAATAAAAAACTATTCCACTCGCGAAGAGGTGGCCTAATTAAAAGAGCAGATTCCTCCATCGAATGGAATCCCCTCGCAGAGAGTCACTTTAAACTTTGAAGAAATTGCCTTTTGTACACGGGAAAAAGGCGTATCCGATATATGCTAACAAAGAAACTTCGGGAAGGTCATACCGATTTCGAGAGAAAACATTCGGCTTCGAACACACAAAAAAATTGCTATATTCTCTCGCACGAAATACCAGAAGCAAGACCATTCTATTTTCTCCCGGACCCTCGAAACACATACATGCCAATCCCCGTCGACGTAAATTCCACGTTACGAGTCACTCGAGGATAAACATCGAAAGGGAAGAGAGAGAAAAAACTTGGGTAAGGGAAGCGTAGCCGATTTTTTGTTCGTTCCTTATTGTTTACACCCCTTGTATACACACTCGCGAGGGAGAGAGTCGAGAAGATTTTGTTTTGCTCCGTTTGCTCGTGAAATTTAATATGTATGAATACGCGAATAGTTTTAGCTCGCAATTATGGCACTCGATGAAATGAAAGAGCAAAATATACGCAAGCAACAACGATCGTCTCCCTATTATGATTTCCAGCGATGCTTCTGGAGATAGGAACAAATACTTTGGGGCAACGCTCGAAGCCAACACCTATTATAGAGGAAAAAACAAGCACTCGTCGGAATCCAGCTCTCTTTCTCCAAATCCTTTTACCTCGCGCGCCCGAAATCTTTGTCACGGCTGCGAAACCCGGCTGACCGCGCAGAGACGCGGAAATTGCGAAGATCCACGCTCGAATATCCGGCTCGCCTTTGCGCGGAGAGAATGGAATTGTCGAATTTCGCAGGGGGCTTATCTGTGTTGTGACGCGTCGCGCGCTTTTAATTGAAATTTCTATTGCAGATGAGTTCGCTCTACGGATGGAGCATTTTAATGAGCAGAAGGTAATGAAGTTTGCGAAATAGCTTCAGAGGTATGACGAATTGGAAAGATTCCATTTGCAATGTTAATTAGAACGGAGTGCACGAAAAACTTTCAGAGATATCGTTTACGCTCTGCCAAACCGGGCCTTCGAAACGATACACTTACGAATCTCTCTTGTACATTGCCAAATGTCCTTTTTCTCTCAAAAATTCGATTTCTTAAAATAACTCTCAACCAATCCTGCAATTCTCAAATCGCGAACCATCACGTCTCTTTTCGCACGAAGCGTTAACAGCCGGTGGATTATCAGAAGAAAAAACCGTCGAAAACTCGCGCTAACGTCTTTCTGCTCCTTTGAGAAATGGAACAAAAAAAGGAGCGCATAGAGAAATGCAGCGCAGCGATGAGAAACTGGAGCGTCAATGAGGCCAGCTGCACAATCCTTGAGAAAAACGCAGACGCTCCGAGAAAGTGGAGCATATCCCCGCAGGAATTTTTTGCGCGCCGAACTCTTCGGGAATCTCTTAATGCCTCGCGACTTCTCGCACTCGGAAAGGCGTGGCTATCGAGCGATGCGAACGTTATTTCGCGGATTCTGGCTTTGAGCACACGTTACGTAAACGAGCTAACGAAGTAAAAAGAGGGAAGTGCCTAATTTGTCAAAAAAAAAGAGGGGTTGTCGCGACGAACGACAGGGTAAACATGTATACACTCCTCGGCCCTCTAACTGACAGCCGACAAAAAAAAGCACCGGAATTGCGAGTAAGCGTGACTCTCGAGCGGAACGAGGGAATAACGAAGTCGTGCGCCGCGTATACGCGTTTATTATCGAGTCGTGAGGTGGCGATACCATTAATAACGCTGGAAGTGTCTATTTACGGGCTGAATCATTGCAGGTGGGGTCGTTCGGTGATTTCGGCATTTCGGCATTTCGAAATCACTCGAGGGATCATCAGAGCTTGCACCGAAAGCTCGAAATCCCGCAGAAGCTATTGCCGAAGGTAATTCATATTTACGAGCCGCGGCGATTGTGTATCTAATAAAAGTAGCCCACGCAAGATTTACGGGGTCCGAGGAAATTCATTCGGAGCGCTGAGATAAGACGAAATAATGGCCGAATAGGGCTGGAAAGCCTGTTTATCCGGAGTATCGCCTAATGTGGCAGGCCCTGCTGAATCTTTCGGAATTTATGTATTTCGCGCCGTAAACATTTTTATAACGCGGAAGAATGTTAATGGAAGTCGCCTCATTTCATTCCCTCTGATTAAGATAAAGCAGATACAACTGACTCGAAACTTCTGCGGAATCGAGAGCGATTCGATGCAGCAGCGTAAAAGAAGGTACCGAAATCTATGCCGGACGATCTCGTCGCTGAGTGGAAACAACGCAGATTCGAGTTTACGCGAACGCCGGCGACTTTTTCTCCTTAGTCGGCTCGTAAACGGCTGGACTAGACACGCTTCGGTCCCTCGAGCTCGATTCTTCCGACGTTGACTCGGAGCGTGCGCGAAACTTCCCGCGGGAAATGAAGAAAGCCTGAGCGGCGTTTCTTTGTTCACCCTATTCCTCGCAGTTGGTTTTCAAATTTATTCGCGGATTTTCGTCGAGCAGCTTCCCTTTTATAAGCCGCAGTGATTTTCTGAAAATTTTCAAATAGAAAATTGTAATAAAACGCATACGACTAAGATTCCTCGCTGTACAAAATATTGAAGTCAATTTGCACGTAGCACAAGAACAGTAGTAAAACATGCTTTTATCACACCATGTCATCAGCATTTTTATACCAATCATTTTAAAGCATAATTTTTTTTTGATATATTCTTCAATTATCATTACTTTTATATGAATAACGTTTATACATATAGCTTAGAACAACAAGTACTAGTCCACATCTCGCGCAAAGACAATGCAACTATTATACAACAATGGCACAATAAGAAACTTCACAGATATATTTATATCCGAACATTTTTCTCTTTCGAAACTTTGCAATTCGCTCGCTTGAGAATTTAACTTCCTCTATATATACTTTATCTCTTTTTCTTTTCTTTCCTTCTTTTTATAGATAGGACTATGGTGATCTTTCAAAATCTTCCATCGAATTGAACCTTGTTTACATTCGGTTATCGTAACTTTGAAACATTTGATTTGGCAGTGGTAAGGTTTATTACGGCCCCGTCCGTAAAGTTTTCTCAAATCGAGATGGCTCTTGCGAGGAAACGTCGGCAATTCTTTGGAAAATTCACAATAGTATACAGTTACTTTACCCGAGTCATCCGACGCTCCTTAATCCCCGCTATCCCGGCGGAATCTCTCAAAACAAGCCTCCCCGCATAATATGGACAACTTACGAAACGTCACCATAGTCAGGCCTTCTGCTCACTCTCGCGTCTCTCTTCTTCAGCTCTACGAGACAATGCACGAGGAGCTTGGCGAAAATCGGCGAAAATCTTCTAACGAAGAACTTTGTGCCCCACAGATTCGGAGTACGAGGAGGAGCAGACGCCTCGCTACAGGCCGGACTCGCTGGCCAGCCTGTGTCGGGCGACGCGATTCACCGAGGCCGAAATGAAGCGCATCTACCGGGGCTTCAAGGCCCAGTGTCCCACGGGCGTCGTGCGCGAGGAGACCTTCAAGATCATCTACTCGCAGTTCTTCCCCCAGGGAGGTGAGTCCTCGTATTGTACCAGTTGCTCTGCTTTTACTGCTGAGATTATTTTCAAGAGAGCTGCCTCGAGATGTTAATCGGAGAGAAAAATTTACAGCAAAGTCCACTTTACGATAGGACATAAGAGGCTGCAGCTGAGTTCATAAACAGAGCTCGCGAGGGCAACTTTTTTGCCAGACATAATCCAGCGGGCCAGCTGTTTCTTCGGAAGGAAACTTTTCGCGCTCATTCCATCGAAAAGCTCTCTCGCCGCGCCCTAACTTTCCTAATATAATTCAAAATACTCGAAATCTCTCGCGCGAGACACAATATAAGCGGCGGCAGCTGCGCTTAAACGCCTGCGGAGCTGGTACCGCCGTCGAGACAAAGTAGTGCGTGTTGTATGAATAACGGGGGCTTTATCCCGCGACTATACTCCGCGTCTCCGATTTGAGGTAGTTCGTGTATTGGGACGTTCATCCCGTCGATTGGATTTCGTTTGAATATCGATTTAGTATTTTATGGGGTATATAAGAGAAAACCACAATTTATCGCCTTCTGTTTAGGCTCGACCGCGACACGGAAGTGCCTTATAGTTTCGTGTGCGAAAAATGTGTGAGATGCGATATATCACGCAATTTTCGACCGATCGTGCTGAAATTTTAGGAGAAGTCTCCTTTTGCAAAAGCTAAAAAACTATTTTTTTTATCCCGATCCTCTATGTCGTCTTGAAATGCGGGCACAATTTGTTCGATTTTTAAGCGTTTTTTTAATAAAAATTTTCCTGTTATTATCTCTGAGAAATTTTAGTCAATCGGGCTCCAAACTTTTTTGGGAACTCGTCTCCTAATATCCTAATAGTATGCTGACGGTCCTATTTTGGGCCTGATTCCTAACATATATACAAAATGCGGCCACCTTCAAAAATCGATAAAAACTGTTTTTGGGCTGTAACTTTAAATCCAAGCATTCTACAAAAAAAAGTTAAATAGAAAAGTTGTAGATCTTTGAAAAATACAACTTTTTTTATTGACAATAAATTATGAAAATAATTATAACTCGAATTTACAGCCGAAAAGAATATAACCAATCAAAACTTTGACAACAATATTGAAAAAAAATAGACAGGCATTACGAACGCGAAGCGCGAGCGTTTTGCGTGCCTTAGGCCGTAGGGCCGCGCGTGGCGCGTTAGTTTATAATTGGTAATATCGACCTATTTAGATATGAAGTATTGTTAACCAAAATTTTTCTGCTCAAGAGCAACAATGCGGATAAGATAAAAGTCTTAGACTTTTGGGAGACGTACGACATACCGCTATGATATAATATTTTCGTGAATCCTAGAAGCAAACGCTGACCAGTTCGAGCTCAAAAATGCCAAGCTCAGCCACTTCTTACGGCAGCATCTGCTTGGCGAAAGAGGACAATCCTCGCCTCATCCCCTCAAGACATTCTCCGTATTATTCTTGAGCAGCGAGCCGCTCTCCCCGCTGACGCTCAGCCGAATTCATTATTTAATTAACGCCAGCTGCGCGAGCGTAGGTGTCTAATCCGTTTAGGCTTTAGGCCGGCGCTTTGTTTTCGAGGCGGCGGAAAAGCATTGTTCCCGTCCCGCCTCGTAAAGTCTGTCTACAGTGACACACTCGCGCGCGGATGCGAGGTTGAAAAATTTCGAGCTTCCGTCTCTTCCCTTTTTAATTTAGCCGAGCTAAATTAGTCTGACGGAGTCGTGGATTTAATTCGAGGACGCGTGTAATTTTCTGCGAATTAATCGAGATTTTGGATGTGCCGGATTTTCGGTGGACCCGACGGCGAAGGAAACGAACGGAGCATCAGTAGAAACGGGCGAGTTTGGTCAGACTGCCGAGAGATCGAGCAAATCGCTGCCGCCGGACTAAGAACTCGTGGTTTTTCGGTAAATAGACTCGGCTTTGTGCACTTCGGCAGACGCCCCGAACTCCTGCGCTCGATCGAAGCTGGGGCTTATCGGTCTTACGGTATTTAGAGCCTTGAATTCCTCACGGACCAGTGCCCACCTGCATCGGAATTCAGAGAGCTGAAAAGTTTGCATTCGTTGAGATCTAAAGTGCATATTCGATATCGCAAGCTCTGAAATAAAGTGCGTATATTCCCGTGGAAATATACGTATATGTATAACTCTACGTTGAATCCGCGACGCCGGGCATATGACTCGATTCTATTTTCTCTCCGGTGAAAATGATTAAATCCGACAGTCGTAAGCCAGACGGCTCTCGAGAAATTAATTAGTCTCAATTTTCCTCTATCTCGCTTTCCTAACACGACGTTTATAGTCCAGATTAATCCGCATCCGAATCGTGCACATGCCATTATTCTAAAGTCTGCGAGAAATTTTCTAAAACTTTTCCATGCGAATATTAAAAAGCAGCTCCGATTCGCACAAAAGCTCTCCGAATGTCTGATGTGTCCGGCGGCTAGAGTTATATACTCTCCCGAACGTAAAATAGCGCGCAAATAGCCGGGAGTTCGATGTATTTGCTCGGGAATCCAAAAAACGGTATATAAGCCCGCTTCGTTTATGCAGATTACACGGCTGAACATGACGAGGGCTTTGTCGGATGAATGCTTTATTGTATTCAGTTGCATCGTTGATTGATTTTTGAAATAAAAGAGGTTCTATTGAAAAGTCAACTCAACTCAACTCAACGGCTATTCGGCGCAAATCCCGCTCATCCGGCACTATCCAACTGCAACAGCGGCCCACCTTTCCCTCTTGAATCCAGCTTTTTCTAATTCGACAATCTTATGACATTTTTCCTATCCACGAGCCAAGTAATATGCGCACACGCGTAAGAAACGAGGAACACACGGAGGTCGGAATTTTACGCGCGCGCCATCGATCCTCGGCGTCGCGTCGCCTTTTTGGGATTTATGGCTGCAGAGCTGAAAATCGCCCTCCACTGTTTACGAGGGAAGAGAGAAAGAGAAGGAGGCCCTGACCCCTAAACTAGCTCGTGAAATATATACGGGGAGGCTGCTGCGGATTTTTGAGATCGTTAACGGGGATTTGCCGAGTGCATAGCCCTGGATTTGTATTATTGCCTTATTGCCTTATTGCCTTATTCTTTTCGTTTCAAGGGAGTATTTCTATAGGGAGACGGCTGAATTTGCGGTTTCATCTCGGTGTGCAGGTTGAGGATCGGTATATCGAGTGAGATTATGAATATTCGCTGATCTCAACACTCTTGCAAGACTCGAGGGACGACATCGTTGATAGATTAGCGAGGAGCGCTCGACAATGAATAACCATCAGCGTCGAGCACCTGGTCTTCTTATCTGAAATTAAAAGTGCTCTCAAGAAACGCTACGTCATGAGGCGTCGATTGTGTCGTGCGGCTTATCGCGAATATTCATATAGGCGGGTATAGGTATATGAATAGCGAATATTATACAGGATGGACTTATGAAGCGTTTTCAAACGTTACGAACCCTCTGTTATTGGCAAACCGATTCGAGACCTTTGCTGTGTTCGAGCTATGAAAATTCACTCAATTTCCTCGCGGCGAGAAGAAAAGCATACACAGGATCCACTGAAGCGATAACCTCTCGCGTAATTCCGATTACGTGCGATATCCTCCCTTTCGCACCCTTCTGATTCACTCGCTTTCCGCGCGCGCATGCACGCGTTTACGTTGCGCGCCAGGTCGTTCGGCTAATCTCGCTTTACGGCGATAAACAGCGCAGCGAAGGATAGGCACACGTGACGGGAATGCGATCGTTCGACGTCTTCATTGAATCAAGCTTTCTCGAACTCTCGAAAATGGTCTTTACGACACCTCACGTTTCTCGGACTCGGCCCTGTTGTTCCTCCGCACACCGTCAAGCGAGCTGGAAGACATCAGCGTCTCTGTTGGGCCCAAAAAAGCCACGGCTGGAACTTTTGAACGCTTCGGCGCTTATTGTGTTCATACCGGCGCCGTCTGCTAGCGATAAAAACGTGCGCCCTTTCCACTCTTCGCATTTCGTTTAAAACGTTTTCCCAGTACGATAAGATGTAAGACTATGTGCGCAAATCGAAAGGAAAACATCAGTCCCATCAATGTCCGCTCGGGCTTTGCTCGTTTAGCGTCGGCTCCTGTAATCACCGTCTCATTTGGCCGCAGCGGGAGGCGCGAACGCGATAAAGAAGCCGACGGCCCGTATTATTTAGCTGCGCTACTTAATTAAGTATCTCTACCACCGTCGGCCCTTCGCTAATTATTCTGCTTAATTAGTAGTCTACTACTCGCTCGCTCGCGCGAGAAAAAGAGCAGGGCTTCTTCCTCGTAGAGCTTCGCGAGACTTATGTATATAATAGCTGTGTAATTTATGAATCGGAGCTTTTCGAGAGAAGAAGGATATAGGGGGAATTCTTTGTTCTTCTTCTTTTTTTTGACCAAGATGTTAATGATATATTTCTCGGTAAAATATAGTCATGTTTCATGAATTCATCAAACTAAATTGGAGAAGGCTTAAGGCTAAAAAGTTTAGAGAAGCTTTAAACTCTTACAATACACGAGCTAATATTAAACGCCCAATTAAAACTTGGAACGAGCTTAGGTTAATACACGCGCGAGATCTATCTCTAAATTGCCGTAGACAAAGTTTTCTTTCTCAAACATTAAAAGTATACACGAAAAAATTGAATCGCATCGTAAAGTAGGTACTGAAATTTTCAGGTCACATTCCCGACGTCAAAGCGAAACTCCTCTGTCGTCGATAAAATAAATACTAATACCTGCACTACGCTAGAGAATAACCCGAAAAAAACTAGGAAGAAAAAAAGAACGTCACTTTGGAAACTGTAGTTTTTTTTTTCATCTCGGCTGCGAGCGAACAGCATTAAAGTAGAAGGAAGACTCAGAGTTAGAAAGTTACGATCTTCGTGCAGGACGAAAATGCGCAGCGAGAAAGTCAACATGAGACGCATTTTACTCCCCGACGCTTCCTAAGAGGATTCAATTTATACAGCTGAATGTTTAAAACAATATAAGACGCCTCTGAAAAACTTTCCAAGTCGCGGTTTATGAATAAAGAAAGGGCGATAAACTGTTTCCGGGAATAACTAACGAGATGAGGTAAACATCTGCGGGACTAGACTTTCGAAATTAAATTTCGCTGGAACGAGTCTTTCTGTACTAACTCACCAGGACTGCTTAGGATAGAAAAGTCTTTCGTTTAAATTAGAAAAATCGATTTGATGCGAATTTCGAGGACAGTAAAATCGACGCTTTCGCTTATCAACGATAAAAGCTCGACGCGCATACGGAAAGAGAGAAAAAAGCTCGTAGCCGCGACGGATTAAATTACTATACGGTCGAGCATCGCAGGCCGTGCGTCAAAGCTGCTGCGGCGCGTAATCAGATTCTCCATCGCGGCTGAACGACGGCCGATAGTTGTGGCGAGATATGCGGTGCAGATTTGTGCTGTTTTGGAAGTGGCCGATTGGTTGCATTATCAGCTCGGATATACGAGAATTCACGGTTAGAATAGACAAATATATAAGGGGCTTGAATAGATAATTACCTTAATCGCATTGCTCGTGGTTGACAAATCGCCAAGTCTTAGATCAGCTCCGATGATATAATTACGAGGATGTATGCACGTGGCGGGAATCTCGTTAGCTCGTCGACAGACGAGTACACGGTTCGATCCGGATAGCCTCGCGACGAGATGGCTGTGAAAAAGGCTTCTTTAGATAGGTATAAAATGTGGACATCGCTATTCTCTAATTTTGCAGGTGAGCGAACTCGCGCTCGCTGCATTAAAATAGATTTCAGTAAAAAAGCTCCCTTTATACACGTGATAAAACTAGAAAGAAAAATCAAGGTGCGTCACTGTTTGCTTTCAGCCAACACCAGCCAGTACGCCCACTACGTCTTCAACACTCTGGACCACGACCACAGCGGTATTCTCAGCTTCGAGGTAAGTCCAACAGACTGACTTTCCCTCGCTCCCTATATATCATACTCTCTTTTCCCGAGGCTCCTTTTACCCTCTTCTCGGCGTTATTAACTCGTTCGCGCGAGGTGACACGACACTGCATTCGTTTCTCTCCCTCTGCACACAATGCGTGGGCGTATGTGCAAGTTGGGATGAGTAGCTTTTCCGCTTTGGAGTTCGCGTGTACAGTATAGCGTACGTGGCTGAGGTTTGGGGCGGAGGAAGAGCGTTGTTTACGGACTGTGCTTGCAAGCACCGCGCGTAATTCGATTTTTCACCGGGTTTTACGCCGCGCGTGGGAAGATACTGTTATCTTTGTTGGGGAAGATTTTTATTAAATTTTTTTCTCAAAGTTACGCGTTACTCCGTTACTTCTTTTTTTTGTTGTTTAAAAAAAAGGGGTCGTCAATAAGCGAGAAAATCGAACAAACGGGCTTGTAGCAGCGAGTCGCGCGACAAAATCGAAGCGAAGAGCGCGAAACAGATAGGCCAAACGAAGCGAAGGATATCGGATTTCCCGCGAGTTTGGCTCGTCGCGCCCGGGGAATTTATTATATAACAGAGCCGGCCGCGCGCGAGCTTAATCGCCTTTGTCGATGGAGCGCGACTAGTTGTATTCCATTACATGCGACGAGCTCGGACGATTTCGCGCGTATGGTAGTGGTAGCAACGATCAGCCGGAGTTATCAGCCGGATTCGACGCTGCGAGTATCACTGTTCGCGGTCCTTAATTCAACGTGTGGAAAAAAAAATCGACTGCAGGCTCTTTCGATTTTCAATTTTCAAGGCGAAAAAAATAGGCGTCTCCTCACAAGGCGCCACGCCGAAGCGTTAATTGCCGCTGATTAAATAAATCCGCGCCAAATGGCCAGGCGAAATTAGCGGTCGGCGTACAGCGTAAATTAACGCTCGGCGCCGCCTGACGCAATGATATTTCAAGCGATTTCCGGAATTGTCTCCGTGAGTGCGTTGAAGGGCGCTCCGTCACGAGTCGCAGCTTTTAAAACTGGTGCTATAAGTGTAAAAATATAATTTAAAAAACAAAAAATTGACCCATGCCTGCATGTATACAAATTCCTCTTTATCGCACCTCTCCCGCTGATAAAGGATTCGCTTTGTTTCCATCTCGCTCACTCTCACTCTCTCTCTCTCTCTTTCTCTTCCCGAGCCCGAAACCCGAGCATAGAGTTTCCCCGAGAAACGACCATTTCTCGCTGCAGCAAAGAACGCATCCGAGAAATACGAGATAGCGTATCCCTCTTTCAGCGCGGTGGTGCAGCGAGAGTAGAGTGCAAGAAAAATGTTGCGAAAAAATGTACGCGCGCAGAGAGAGGGAAAGAGGGAGCTGGCTTCAAACGAAATTATGGGAAATGAAGGAGCGCGAGCAGTGCAGTGGGAAATCCCTTGCGCGCGACTGGGGAATAGAAATACGCTGCTCCTTGCTGCTTTTTCTCGAGACTCTCTTTCTAGCGTGCAATACTTTGTGATGGAGCTTTTGTATATTTACGAGGAAGAGGAGAGGGAGAGAGAGAGGAGGTTTCTAATTAATTCGAGCTTTTCTGCGACCCTCGTGCTCTGGCACGTTTTAATCGGATTGAAATTTCTTATTAACCGTATCATTATTAATACGCGGGATAATGCAAATTATACGGAGGTTAAAAACGGGTCGATGATAATTACTCGACGAGCGCGGATTAAAGCGCGCATTACGCATGACGCAGACTCTCGGCCGATACGCGCTTGTATCGAATGCGGATACACAAAAGAAATCCATACCCTCTTGAACGCACTCTCAATATAGCGCAAGCTCGAAAACACACAGAATTCGAATCAGGCAACAATTGCTCAGCCCTACTAGCCGGCCGATATACGGTTTACGAGCCGAGCTCAAGCCTCGGAGGCACGATCCGTCAACACGCGCGACGACGAACAAATAGATCGATGGTCATTAGACCGCTAGCCCAGCGACGATAAGACGATCGAGGGGTTTGCGTCCAGAGCGCGTAACTCCTTGCGGACGTGTACTCGAGACACGGGCGGGACGCACGGAGCTTGATATTTGGCGTAGGGTGGGATACGCGTATACCGCGGATTAACGATGCGGCTCGCGGGCAGTTTGCGGTTCGATCGGAGATGTAGTCCGTTCCGGAAAGAATTCACCGCGCGCAAAATCTAGCCTTTCCGAAGCTTCCACAGCCTCGGGCGACTTAATTAAGCGAGAGTGGCTTCGCGCCGGAAGCTTAATGCGCAATTCTTATCGCGTGCGCGCGCACTTTCGAAATAAAGCAGACGCGCCGCGGCATTATGCGCTGCGCAAACAGAAAAACCGCGGCGCTAATTACACCGAGTATCGTAATCCTGCGGCTACAGCAACGCGCTCGACCGGATAATTGCGTTAACCCGTAATCGCCGAGGGATACGCGCGTTTTTGGATGGCAAGCTAGGAGCTTCAGCTAAAACAGATCGAAACAAAAGCTCCGCCGGCGTCCGGATTAATTCCAACAACGTTTACCGCGGGAAAGAGGCAGCCTCACCCTCGAAAACAGTGGATCCCGAGTAAATAGAGCCAGAAGAGTATACGACTCGAATTCTTCCTCGTCGTCGCTTCCTTAATAGCCGAGTCCCTCCCGCGCGTAATCGCATTACCGGGAGAAAAACTTTTCGCCGGAAATTACCTTATAGCCGAAATTGTCTCTCTCTCCGCTGTGCGAGTAAGTTGCTTTTACTCGTTGAGACATTTCGTTCGAAAGAATGAAACAAGGCGAAGAATTTCTCGGGCAACTTTTCTCATGAAAGTCGCATAAGCACGTAGTCGCGGCAACTTTCCGCGGCTTCGAGTCTCCATAACGAATTCAGGAGTCACGTGTGCCGCGGCCCGTATGTATACATGCGTGTTATCGAGCGCTTGAAAATTTGAAAATTTCAGCGGGTCATCGAAATATAGCGGTGATCCGTTATATACGCCCTCTCGTCGTATAAAGAAAAAGTGCGCCGGCGCGTCAAAGCCTGTAACTAATGCAGCCCGCGATTCCCGAAGCTTCGAAATAATTCATTGTGGGGCATCGATTCGTCTGGAAATCCGCACTTTGTGTGTACGACGTTCTGAAAAAATGATCTCTCGGTGTCTCCAGCGTTTACGCAAGACTGCAAAGGATCGACGCAGGAAATTCCTCTCGAGCGAGAGCCGAGCTTTCGGGAATGACGAGCACGCAGCGACCCTCGCGTGGCTTTAATATTTAAGGAGTCTCTGGAGGATGCTGCTATACGTACCTGAGCCTCATATCGGCGGACTGTGGATACATTATGCGTGTGACGCTTGCGTTATGGGGATTAAATTTCTTTTCCAAGGGCTTGGGAATGGTGTTTCTTTATTTTTGGCAGCCTCCATAACGTATTCGTGCATTGTTTTTAATTATTATTTTTCATTGAACACAGCTCGGTTAGCTGCTATGCCAAGTATAAAAATGTATGGACAGTTGATATGGATGATATGGTTGAGCAAGACTTATACTGATATGAAATGTCGCTTTTCTGTCGACCGGTCGTACGAGATAGTGATAATCTAGACTTTGTATAATAAACAGCAGCTACTTTACTAAAATGGACAGGCATAATAATAACCACGCATGACGTGAGTTTGTCATCTGTTTATTTTTTACAGTAGTCCTTATTTATTAACTATTGCACTTAATAATTCAATCAATAACTCTGGATGGTTTTTCTCAAGATTTTGAAAATCAGCCGAGGATAGGTACTCCGCAACATGAGCAGAGATGAAATTAAGAGCCTTTCGCTTTAAATCATCGGCTCCGTATTTTTCTGCCAGTAAAGCTATGGAAATTGAATTTCCCAAGTTAATTGTGTGGCATATTCTTTTTTCGGTCAGTTGCTTCAGATCACTCAGACCATAGGCGTGTGAAATGGATAAAAGTGCTTCGGCATTTTCATCAAATTTTTCCACCCTCCCAGTGTACAAAAAACGCAAAAATTCTGGCATCAAGTCCGGCGTGATGTTCGTTTGAATAACCTTATTTGCTACATCGTTGGCAAAGATCAGCTGCTCAAAAACCGAACTGCGCGATGCCAGTACAATCGAATGTGCCGGATATAGTTGGCCCCCTATTGCTTCGAGCTTAACGTCGCTTAACTTGGGGTTCATTAAAAACTGTTTTAGATGATCGGAGAAGCGTTCTTCACTTTTGTTGCGGTGACTGATGAAATCACAGTCACCATTCATATCAGACTTGCCCAAGTAGACCGCAACCTCTACGTATATAGCGAGTTCGTCATTCGGCAAAACACCGTTAGCCGCATTTAAAACGTAAGATCGGCGAATCATTGTACGTGATCCATATGCTTCCCCAACTCTATTGAATAATTTTGAACCTTTGACTGTTGCTACTTCCTCATATGAAGAATTTAAAATGGATATTTTGTAATCGGCTTTGAGAGTAGGTGCATCGCCAGATGCGTATTGCACAAATACTGACAATTGATTACTGTTGGAGTAACCGCGAGGGTACAGTAATACACTCCAGCTATGGCGGTCATTTTGCATCGATGCAGAGAACAACGGCGATTTGAGATTTTCGCCTTCTTCTTCGGTATACAGGCTGAAGTTTTTGAGCGTCCACAAGTAGTTAAATTTGACAATGTCGATTTGCGTAACAGACCATTGATCAATCTCGGATGAACTTATTTTGGCCAGCGTTAATCCAGGTATCAGAACAACGAAAAACAACAAGCACAGCAGAGCACTTCCATGACTTTTGCAACATTTCTTCCGATCCATCGTGTATTTAGCGAAAAATAAGAGAATCGACTTATTCCAACTAGATATGCTCGCCGCTGGAGCTTGGGAGTGACTAACGCTCGTATTTTCGTTTGCAAACAAGTCGAGCATGGTTATCGCAAGATAACGCGCTCGCTCTTCCAAGAAGCTCAGCCTCCACAGACGAATCAACTATATACTCACTCGCGATGAACAGCATTGAAACAGTTCCGATACAGCATAGAACGAAAAAGGAGAGCTCGAATTAGCAAACCGCAACATCTTCATCCCCGTCCTTGAGAGCTGGCCGTAACTCGTACCTCGACCAAACGCAATCTCGCGAGCTCACCCTTTGCACATTCTCTTCCCCTCCAGCCGCACGCGAAACGATTTCGCGCACCGGATAACAGCTCCATTACCCTTACAGAACAGCAGCAGCATCTCTCTCCTCTCTTTCTCTCCCTCTCGCGTATATTGACGCGCAAACATGCGCGATATCGAACCTATGCAAGCTCGCTCTCCGAGTATTCATTCGCTCGTCTCTCCTAATCGCAAACACGGAAGACCGTGGGTAAACGAAGCTCGAGTGGGCGACAAGTGCAAATCGGCCGGGACGACTTTATACGCGTATACACAGTCAAACTGTGCGGATTTAATTGCGAATTTATTGTGTTCAATTGACAGAGACTTGATTATACCGAGTGCCGCGAAGTCATGGGGCGAGAGCCGTCGTTTTAGCTGGAGGGGATTGTTACCATGTTATTTGATTTTATCACGTACTCGGACGCGTTATTAACGCTCGGGTCGTGCCGTTTCAGCTGTTGCTTTATATAGCTACATAGCTGCAGTTTGGAGAAGAAAGTCTCTGACCCACACGCATCTAATAAAATGAAATCCTCGGGACGCAGACAACACAGAATAAACAGCCTCTAAAGCGAGCATGAGGCAGTGGCCACGGAAACTCTGCGTAAATGAAATTACTCGCGAGCGTGTATACGGCGCAGCGCGCGTACCTCGAGAAGTTCCAGGCGTTAGCGGCTCCAGTACGCGGCTACGGGGGGGGGGAAAGTTCTGCGCTGAATCGGTCGCTGAAGTTCGAAGCCAGCGGACCTTGGGGAATGCCGAAGATTTCGTTATTAAGACGTCTTGAGGCTCCGTTTTACGTATTCGAATACTTGGTAGACGATATTAATTTTTCAGCAATCCTTATTTTTATACTAACGTGAGAGCTGTGAAAAGTATATAGAGAAGATACGAAAGGTCACTGCTGATTAAAATGAGAGAATCGCAAGTTGCGTTCCGATAAAAGGCCACAACCAGCAGTAGTTTTCAGCAAGTGGATCCCGTGCGGTAATAAAAAAAGTCATCTTCTATTTATAAACCTGGCTTTTTAATTTATTTATATATGTATATACAATATTACAGACTAAATTACTACTAATTCCTATTAACGAATCTGGGATTCGAAATGGTTCTGTATTCTGTAACTTCGACGTAGATGGCCAGTTCGTCATTTCGCAAGACATTGTTGGCTGCATCCATAACATAATCTCTACGAACGATTTCCCGAAATCCGAATGCTGGCCCATCTCTAGTAAAAGTCGCAGAATCATGCTTGTTCACTATTTCATCGTAAGTCGAATTCAAAACAGATATCTTGTACTCGGCTGCAACCGTAGGCACACTGCCAAACACGTACTGGAGGTCTACAGTCAAGTAGTCGCCATTGAAAAAGCCTCGAGGGTACAGTAATACGTTCCAGTGGTAAGCACCGTTGTGCATCGAAGTGAAGAGTGGAGATTTTAGAAATTCTCCTTCTTTTTCGCGGTACAAGCTGAAGTTTTTAACTATCCACAAATAGTCGAACTTGACCAACTCGACTTCTGTAGAGCCCCATTGATCGACTTTGGATTTGTCCACTTTTGACAGTGCTAGTTGCGGTAGTGAAATGATCGTAAGCAACAAGCACAATTGGACGAACGATTTCGTAACACATCTTCTGTTAACGCCTACTTGATCACCGACATTTTGATCCATCGTATATTTTACTGCACTGTTATAACTGTAAGCGCTATTCGTGCAAAAATAAACCTGATTCGTAAGAAAAGATAAATAAAATGAAAAATGTGAATAGAGCCAAACGAATTTATTCGCGGAACACATGCGCTCGCTTCTGGAGCCAACGATCAACTGGCTCTCGCATTTTTATTCGAGAGTCTCGCGAATTACATGATCGCAGTAGGTGGAGGGTAGGCAAAGAGGATCACTTGAGGTAATTGAATGATTACATAAATTATGATTTTTAACAAAGGCACGCTCTACTCTTTTTCTCGTCGTGTAATCTAGCCATAAAAAACAAAGGGGACAGCAAATGTAATTCATCAATGAAAATTTGAAAAAAAGTGAGTCATTTAATACTATAACTCATGTCAAATTGAAAGAGATGTGACGTCGTAAAAAAGTGGTATAAAAAAGTCACGGAACCAGATTCTGGAAGGTCACCAAACCGTCATAGCGGCTTTGTTTAATGTACTAAAAGCTTGACGAAGCGTGCCTTCGTTCTTACCGACCGCGATAATTGCGCCTCTCCCTCACTCATTTATTATAAAAGTGTCGTTACGATAATAGGTCTGAGTGTGCCGTCTAAAGATTAGATTAGATAAATTATAGAAAATAAAGATCAGACTCTTTCTACGGAAGAGTTCACAAGGAATAAAGGTAAAATATAATAACTTGAAATTAAAAAACTGAAATTCACAATTTTGACAAAACTCTCAAAACAAGTTTATTAATATACACTAGTTGTGCTTATAATACAATTCTACGTCCCTTGAGCATTCTGGTTTCTGCCACTTCGACGTAGATTGCAAGTTCATCATCTCGTAAAACGTTGTTAACTGGATCCAATACGTACTCTCTCAGAATCATTTTACGAGATCCTGAACCCAATCCACCTTTATTAAAAATACTATGATCTTCAAGTGTTTTTATCTCGTTGTACGAAGAATCTAGTACAGATATTTTGTATTCTGCTCGAACTGATAACTCTTTACCACTTACGTATTGTACATATATCGCTAAGTATTCCTTATCAGATTCACGCCCTCCAGGATACAACAGAAGACTCCAGTTACAAGGATCGTTGATTACTGTATCGTCAAAGAATGGTGATTCAAGAGATATTCCTCTATCCTTTTCGTACAGACTAAAGTTCTTCACTGTCCACAAATAGTTAAACTTGAGCGACTTAATCTCCGTAGATCCCCATTGCCCGACATCGGATGTATTCACTTTTGCGGATATTTGAGGCAGTGAAAAAATTGAAAACAGTAAGAATAGCTGGATGAATTGTTTCGTAATATTTCTTCTATCAATGTTATTATTTGTATCTACGTCCATGATATCCAATCGTGCAAAACTTTTTTGACTTTGTGTTAATGACAAATTTAGTTTTTATTCCTTGACATTCCTTGCTTCGACAAAACTGTGCTTTGCTTGCAAACTGTCAAGCACATGAGGATAGGTTCCTTCTTTTATTCGTTCGATAACAATGATAACATTGTAAGCTAGATAAACCTATCTTGAAATCATGTATCTAATTTTTATTTGACCCGATGTTTCTGAGATTAGTCATAATTTTAATGACTCTGCTATGCAATATAAATTATTATTTTAAAATAGAGAATAAGGAAAGTAAGTCATCTAATTTATTTATCCTTTGATGAATAGTAAGATAAGTTTTAACAGTGGCTATGTATTCCGGATAACGATTAACATGAATTATTTATTATTGTTCAAAGTTTTTTAATCTATTACATTCAATAATATTCTTTTTTACATGATACACGTGCGACATAAAAACTACTTGGGTCTCCGAATGATTCTGAATTCTGTAACTTCGGCGTATATAGCGAGTTCGTCATTTCGCAAGACATGGTTAGTAGCATTTAAAACATAAGCTCTATCAATTATTGAGGGAGATCCATATTCAACTCCATTTCTATCAAAGGTTCCAAAAGCTCTGATTGTTCGTATTTCATCATATGAAGAGTTCAAAATAGATATCTTATACTCTGCTTTAACCTTAAGCGCATTGCCAGCTACATACTGCAAGAATACCGACAAATAATTGCCGTTCGAAATACCTCGAGGATACAATAATAAGTTCCAATTATAACGCTCGCTTTCCTCGGAAAAAAATGGAGGCGAATTCAATTTTTCCCCTTTTGCTTCGGCATACAAGCTGAAGTTTTGCACCCTCCACAAGTAACTGAATTTGACGAGCTTGATCTGTGTGAACCCTATTTGATCAACATCGGAAGTACTCACGGTTGCCAATGTCAATCGAGGCAATGAACTAATGAAAAGTAGCAAACATAGATGATCAAAGAGTTTCTTGGTACTTCTGAAACTCTTGCAAGCCGTATCTTGATCCATGATGTTGGTCTATTGGACGTTGAAAAAAATGTTTTCTGGAAAAAAAAACACAAAAAATAAGCTTCGTCGTTATTCCATATTTTGCCATTTAGATACAAAACCTTCTCCGATACCTTTTCGAGTACACTAGACGTGAACGTTGTATAACAAAGGATGAACAGTACATAGCTCACGCCTGATTTAACCGTTCAATATAAACGATGACGACTCAATCTTGAGAGCATACGTCCTTCATTCTGAAACGAGTTTTAATTTTCTAAATAATCTATTTCCAAGAAGAGCACGTGACTAAGCTCACGTTGCATCGAACTGCACAAATCTATAATAAATATAGGGAAAGAAGACCATAACCCAAATAAAAATACCATACAGTCATGAAAAGCTACTCAGAGCCCCGTACACAAGAAAGCTCTCTTCCTCCTCTTACGCTTCCCATATACACACACGGTCTACCATGCGAATGCAAATCAGTTATTCCTAGTGCAGCGAGCCGGTCCGCTCGATTTACAACGCGGACGTGCGCAATGGTGATGCTCCTTCTATCTCCCCTTTACACACACATGCACGTATTACGATCGCTACCCAACCGAGTTATACGCCCGCGGACTTACGTAATTTTAACGCGATAGCGCAAGGGAAACTGTTGGTCATTCTTTTGGGGGATGATATTACAATTCACCTTAATTCATTTTAAAGACAAGATTCTTCCCGTTTTGATAATATCTATCGAATTCCAGAAAGCATGCCTGCATCTTTAAAAAGACTCGTCACGGGTCACGAGGTCAATTCTCGTCGTTCCAGAATCGGTCAAAAGGCGAGGGAAACGAGGCCCCGGGCGACGACTTGTCCGAATCTCGAGACTCAAATCTTCAGCTCTGTATAATGTGGTCGACCGCGAAAAAGATGAAAAGAGGCGCTCGCTCAGAGGCACTTTGAACCGAGAAGACGTCTTGCTAGCATTTTGAGAATATTTTCAAAGAGCTATTCGTTTAACCGGAAAATTCCCAGACGCGCGATAATAAAGCAATCGTTCTGGCTAACTCAGCAAAGTGGATAATAGAAGATTACCCCCGCGAATTAAAAACTTCAGCGCGGAAATTAACCTGCGCAAACATAACGCCCGTAAGCTGCGAATTCGTTAGCGCGTAAATTCGGCTTCCAGCAAACGCATGCATAGTCCAACGTAAATAAGTTGAGTTAATAATTATGATCAGCGCGCGACGAGGTTAAAAATCGAATGCGCAACAAAACGAGCCCCTCGCGCATCTCGCAAGAGAACATAATGGGGCAGAGTTAGCCCGGGGCTACACGCGGGGATACACATCCTTTGGGACTGGCTTCGCGGTGCATATACACGTCAAAGTCCACGCCTCGGTCTGGAGCTTGAGTTTCCGTGCGAGATACACTGATAGTGCGAGCTTTCGTGGCCGTAGTTGCGCAGCTGTTTCGGCTATATTGTAATTTGTTTTCATCGATGCGTCTTCACTTCGAGGAGACAAATATTTTCAAAGCTCGAGCGAAAGCGTAGTAGTAGCAGTAGGCAAAAAAGCTAATACACACGTTCGACCGCAAGCAGCAATCATCGAGCAGCCACTTCTGCTATAGTGTCTACTGCCGCGCGCCATTCAATTTTTCCGCGCGAAAATCAATAGCCAATCTCCGCGTTCTCTCTCTCTCTCTCTCTCTCTCACTCTCTCACCTGGCGTGCAACAAGCCCTGCGCTCGCTGTACGCGTGTATCGATAATAAGCGCATGTACACGACTCAAAGTGGCCGCAGACCGCAGCCGCTATAGGCAACGGAAATCCGGCAGCTAGCTTTCTTCGGCCGGGCTGAGCTGCTCTGCCGCGCGGCTATACGTGAGTTATGCATCACGAAGCGACTGGTTTGTAGCTGGCCGGCGGTGGTGTTGGGATAGGAAATTAGCCTGTGATGGGAGCTCGCGTGTTCTCTTTGGATGACAGCTTCGTATTCTGATAGAATCTTCAGAACTGATGCGACTGCAACACTTTCTCTCGCAATGGCAGCGCCACTTCCCACTGCGAACCCTCGCGAGTAATCAAACGAAGGATAATGACAACTAAATGCGTCGAATTATGCTCGCCAAGCTTGTACACGCAGATTCGCGACTTCGGAACGATATTCAGGCCAGTCGGCCAACTTAGGGATGCATAGAATTTCCGATAAGTGCGAAGAAGAATTTATGTTGCGTTCGTATACACGATGCCGGCGATATTGCGGCCGGGAGAAGTTGACGCGGATTACGTCGCCGGCGGCGAGGATCGCGCTGGGCACATATCTGCTTATTGCGTTGACATAGGCTCCAAGTTTTTTAAGAGGATCTTGCGTAACGTGAATTACGCGATCTCGAATCGAGGTTACAGTGCGATTATGAATTCATACGTTCGACGCGTTCATGTGGATGGAGTAGATTTTGATCGGATAACTTTTCAAGACAGGTGAATCATGCGAGAGGCGAACTTTCAGACGATTTTTAAGAATGAACCGTCATAACGAAAATTTCATGACGGTTCATCAGATGCGTACTTTAATGATCAAACGTTCGCCTCAGCGACAAATTTAATTTCCTGCACCAGCTTTTCTAATCAAAACTTTTAGCGGCAATTTCGCGGTCCAAACATTGCACTGTTCTAACTAACTCGATTCAGTGCAGCACAATCTGCGCAATGCCGTTTCGAACCGGCCTTTCTCATGCCGCTCGAGATCGCCGGGTCTCTGACGAGCGAAAATAGTTGGCGCATACACTTTGTCGAATAAAAATTCCAATCCACTGACTTAAACTATACCAAAGTGAATCACTTGAGGTAATTGAATGATTAGATAAATTATGATTTTTAACAAAAGCACGCTCTACTCTTTTTCTCAAAGGGAGCAGCAGATGTAATTCATCAATGAATATTTGAAAAAAAGTGTGTCATTTAATACTCATTTCAAATTGAAAGAGATGTGTCGACGTAAAAAGGTGGTATAAAAGAGTCACGGAACCAGATTCTGGAAGGCCACGAAACCATCTTAATAAAAGTGTCGTTACGATTACAGATCTGAGTATGCCGTCTAAAGATTAGATTAAATAAATTATAGAAAATAAAGATCAGATTGTTTCTACGGAAGAATTCACAAGGAATAAAGGTAAAATATAATAACTTGAAATTCATAATTTTGACAAAACTCTCAAAACAAGTTTATTCTCTTTATATAAAGTCTCTGCTGAGCCCACCGACTCGCAAATCCTCGCTGCGAGCTGCCGTCAGTGTATCTCCCCGAAATTTCACCCAGCCACACGTGTGCGCAGCGCATCGAGCCGCACGTCCCGCCACGTCGTGTCAGGCTTTCCAGAACGTTCTCTCCCTCTCTCACGTCGAACTTTATCACCCCGAGGGCCGAAGCGCAAGCTCCAGAGCGTTATCTGCCCGGCCCGCCGCCGATTAGTCTCCGTAATTAACGGGCGATTAAGTGCCGCACGTGATAGTCGTGGAGAGAAATTTTATCGCGGTGTTCTAGTGATTCACGGACGATCCGTGAATGATTTTTCTCACGGAGTGAGAAACTTCAAGTTATTGCTGAAAGCAACAATTTGAAAAGTAAACTGTCCACACTTATCCACCGCAGCCTTCGATCAAAGTCTTATCAGCCATTTTTATCCTCGTCTGTATAACCTCCCGCAGCTGGAGCTTTTCAGCGCAGCGGCTCATAATGGCCCTCCGGTGCAGCATACAGCGAAAGCGGGCTCTAAACTTTTACGTTTACGCCGGGCAAAAACTGCCTGACCTAAGAAACCAATAAGATACAGGAGATGCCGCTTCTCGCCTTTTTTGTTACGTGCCAGCCGATGCCGCAAGCTCACGGCTTTATGATCTCTCAGCGGCGGTTATTTCTAGTCAAAACGAAGGGAAGGGCTATCACTGAATACCATCCGCGGTTTTTATACTTGATACTTTCTCTCTCGCCGCGGGGCAGGTCATTTCCGGCAGTCGTATCTTGCGTACGCAAGCATTTCGCCGGCCCACCGCAACTTTATTTATGGGTTATAAATAAAGACGCTCTCGCGAGCATCGTGTAACAATGAGACATCTCTATACCTCCGCCCGTAATTCCGCTCCTGAAAGCTTCGAAATTCACGAGCGGCTGGCGAAGCTGCGATGTAAGAAATCGTGCGGCGGAATGAATGAATTATTTTTCGCGACGCAATTGCGAGATCGAGATCGAGCAGGCGGGATGTTCTGATTGAGAGCTTTTCGATGCGCTGCAATTTTTGTCGGAGAAACTTTCGGGGTCAGAATATCGATACGAAGCAAATCGGGCGTGTGTTTAGCAGGAAATGGGCGGAGCGTATAAGAACCTGAAAGCTTTTGGTGTAACCGAAAATAAATCTTTTTCCGAGATAACGTATATACTCGAAAAGCAAAAATCGTAAGTGCAGCGAGTGCGGATGGCAGACCAGACGCTTGTACACAAAAGCTTTTAAACGTCCAGAAGAATCATAACAGGATGTTTGCGTAAGATCCTGTACCAAAGCCTCGTCCCGAAAATAGCCGAAAATTCTGCCGCGCAATTTACCGCGACATATCGAGTTATATACGAACGATTGGGTGATTGCAGGATTTCGTCGTGGGCCTGAGCATCCTGTCGCGCGGCTCGATGGACGAGAAGCTGCGCTGGACGTTTTCCCTGTACGACATCAACGGCGACGGCTGCATAACGCGCGAGGAAATGACCGACATCGTTACCGCCGTTTACGAGCTCATGGGCAAATTCGCCGATCCAAATCTCAGCCATAACCACGAGGGCGTCAGGCAGAAGGTCGACCGGATGTTCCAGGTAATGCAGTCCTATATGTCTTGCGGATTATGTCTGTCGCCTGATTTTATCGCTGCGCGTGATCGGGAAATCGGCTTGCGATATTTCCCCCCACCGACGTGAGAATTGGACTACAAATTTGTTATAGCTCGATAAAACGTGAGTATAAGAAAATTACGCAGTGGTTCGAATCGAATTTAGTCGGACAGACTGTATGAAAACAGATTTGAAAAAAATAATAGAACCTCATGGAAAGACCTGTTCCCTCTGGCCAATTAGATGACGCCAACGACGAGCCTCCGAGGTGTCGCTAAATTCACGCTCCGTCGAATCGAAGGCATCTTTTTTCAGTCTTTCTCGTGGCGTGTCTTTTTTCGTGCGACTTATTTGCTCGCGAGAAGAATGAAATTTTCGGCTCTGTATTTTTTCGCGGCTTTTATTTATCCTCGCGCCGAAGATTGGCTTTATGCGCTTGGAAAAATACGCTTGAAATTTTCGAATCAAAGCCGGAGCCTTATTCGTGAGCACAGTAAGTGAAATCGAAAAATGCAATAATAAATATACGCAGAAACGCTGATGGGCTTTCAAAAATGCATCGAGGCTACTCCACTCACCGCCGCGTTGTTATATGTTTCAACGTCCGACCGCAGACTGGGAGTAATGTCTCAAAATATTTTTATTTCGCCGACTGTCTCGCACCTGCGCGCGCATATGATCGGCATCGGCAAACGATTGATCCGTGGATTCCGGGTCGCACAACGCCAATAAAGTAGCGGTGTGAAATATCACGTCGCGGATGTATTTTTACACGATAGTAATTTTCCTTGAGGTATGGATATTCAATCGATCTGAATAATATTAACAGGACGAAGAATTCACTTATCCGCGGTGTAACATCAAACCTTTCCACGCCAGGCTCTGACGCGTATATAACGATATCCGAATGTATACCAGACGCAGAGCGTGACGTTTTCTAGTTTCGACAATTTCTAGCCCGTCCGTCTGCCGCGCTACATATTCGACAGCTCGTCGCGCCGATTCAGCAATAAACGCGAGAAGAGAAAACGACGAGCAATTTTTGCACGAAAAGCTTGTCATTTGGCACATTTGAGAGAAGCAAACCGATTACGCGTGTTTGACCTTTCAAACGATTCCTATTCTTTTCATAAATTAACGAAAACGATCCGATACCCCAATCTTGTGCAGTAGTAAAGTAACTCACCACGTCGAGACTAAGAGACTGAATTTTAAAAAGTAATTCCAACTCGTTAGCCGTAGCTGAAAGGCGCAGACGTTACACAATGCGGGAAGGAACTGCCGCGAGTTAATGGACCCGTGGGGCATGAGAGCTAAGTGTATAAAACTCGAGGAGCGACTTTGCTGCGCCTCTCGTCGAGAGGAAAATCGAACACACGCCTGATTATAACCCTGTGGATCGATAAAAATAGAAGAAGAAAAACCTCAAGTTTCACCATGATCCGATCAAATTATTCAGAGCCAGCGACGAAATAACCCTAAGAAAAAAAAAATAAATAACAATTACAACGAAAAAGTAAAAGATGAGTAAAGCCCAGAAATACGCGATTTAGAGCCTCTCCGTAGGCTAGATTAACGAGAACGCCCGATATATAAGTGAACCCCAAGAAACCCCCGATTTACAGTTCCATGCCTCGTCTAGGAATGGCGGTAGTACAGACCTACCTTCGATCGGATAGCTTTACGAATCAGCACCGAAAGTCACTCATAACATATTCATCGCACACGTTTGAGCCCTGTGCGAGAGCACGAGCCGAATCGGGGCTAAAAGCCTGCACTGCGATACTGCAAGCAGCCTCCCTCAGCACTTGCGGTGCGTATTCAGCGTCATCGTATAGTCGACACGCCACTTGTGTAATATTCAGCTCTTGCGCTTATCCGCGAATACGTGGGGCCACTCGCGCGCAAACGTCTCCGCCGCATTGCACTGCACTAGCTCAGCTGTTCACGTCGCCTCCGATGCATAGATTCTATACTCTCGCTCAAAGCCCGAAAGGCTAAGTGTCTTATCTTGACAGTTTTACAAACTGCGGATCATTGCGCGTCCTCGCGCACAGCACAGCACTGTAAGGCGATATTCCTCAAGACAAACAGTATGAGCTTATTATTAGTCTTGCATCGTGTCCTGGCTGCGCGGCCGGCTAAGTTATTCCGAAATTTCGTATAAATTTAGCCCAAGCGTGATCTCCGAGTGCATCTAATTAGCGATGTTTTGACATGAAAATCGCCGCGGCAGTCCGGCAGCTCATCGACATGCAAAATTATGCCTCCGACGTATGCATGGGATTTAATGCGCGACCGCGTGTAATATATATATATATATATATATATATATATATATATACATAT
>QLSS01000019.1:1233832-1300604 GCA_024372645.1 Trichomalopsis sarcophagae
ATATTGGGACCTGATCGCCTCTTGGGCCGAGGCTATTATCCACTGAAAGCGTGTTTTCGATCACCGATCGCGGGTTAATGTTATAGGGGCGCAGGGAACATCTATCATACGCGGCGACTACGAGAATTCCTTTGGCCTACCTTACCCCTCATTTCGGCGAACTATTCGCGGACATCGCGGAGGGAGTGTCCGTTCATGCCACATTGTTCAGATCGTCTACGAGTTATTTGCGGGAAGTTTATTAGCGCTCGTGAACTGTCCGTGTTTACTGAATATCGAGAGATCGGATAATTTTAACCAAATTGAAATAAGCTTGCGTGTTGAATATATATAAATTTTATGTGATATAAAGAATTGAGATAATTTTGACTTTTGATAAATTGACTTTTTACTGCTTGCACACCGTTTAATTTGAGACTTAAACACCGAAACCAGTAGTTATTTTTTTTTTATAATAAAGAACACAATAGCGTACGGATAGGACTTATCTTCTTGTGGATAAACGCGTAACTTTCCTTCGACTGGTATTCCATCATACTCTAACTATACCTACGTTTTTCTGAGTTATCAGGTTCTACGACAATGTAGGAATAGCTTTGCGGACCATAGGAGGCAAATTCTTTAATGTAACTACCCTCCTCATGATGATCTTTAAGCAGTCTTATCAGTTCTGGTTCATTTGTTTTCTGTACATATATGCACGAATAGGTGTTATAATACAAAACTTGTTCGCGCAATTTTTCCAAATATTTTTATATAATTCCAAGCGACCTTGTGCAGTTGTACGCCATTGGTAGTAGTAATTAGATTCATTGATCGGCACCGCGTTACTCAACTCTCGGGTTTTACCGAAATTGGTTCTATCATAATCCCTTAGACCAAACATTCCCCAGAATTTATTTAAACAGCCCTTGGCGATAAGCCTGGCACCTTTGTTACTCACCATCTTAACGTAATCTTTCACGTTTCAAATATTCTTTTACGTACCGATTTTTTCCGTACTGCTATATTTCGTATATAGCTTTCGAAATCCACGTACCTGTAAATTCTCGATCACTTTTGTTCTCGTGTGTAACTCGTCTTCTATAGGTACCGCGAAAACGAAAAGTTCGCGCTTCTAACAGACGTATAAGAGCTGGAGAAGCAAGTTGTTTCGATCTAGAGGGATAGCTAGCAGCAACAAGAGGAAGCACGGGAAGGATAAGAGCAAACGATAGACTTCGTCGGTTAGTTGATTAGTCGCTACCGCAATTAGAGAAGGGACTGTTTGTTCGGGAGCCTTTGTTGACCTCTGAGCTTTCGAGAGAGTCTTTGAGTTCCGTACGTAGGTGGAGTGGTTCCATGTAACAATAGATGAAGAGATATGAATTTTTCACTTGGCGTTAATGATATTTTTTATAAAGCCTCTGCACAAGGGCAACGATCAGGCTTAATGCCGTACGCATCGAAGTTCGTTTATGCTTGCTTCGCCGCGTGTCTTTTTAATCATCTTTCGCGGCATCGACAATAAAACCCTAATAAGGTCCGATTGTTCGCGCATTGTCAAGCCTCACGGCGGTGTTAGCGTATGCAGTTAATCAGCGCAACTGCGCGGCCGAGCATGTAACACGCGCCAGCTGTAACGGACGTTGGATCGTTATTTTCAGCCCTTTTTAATTATAATCGAATTAATTATTGTGCGAATTACGAAGGTCACTCGACGTTTTTGTTAATTTTGTTTTGATTACTTGGTAAATCAGTTGTTACGCTTTTTGGCTTTTATGAATTGTTCTGTTACTATCAAGTAATTGAAGGTCTGTGCGCGAGTAGCTGGACTGACTCGTCAACTGCGCGCTTTTATACTCCGAAAAATTTTAAAAATAACGCACATTTTATTTCTCAGAAAATGGACGGCAACAAGGACGGCGTGGTGACGCTCTCCGAATTCATGGAGGCCTGCAACAACGACCCGGAGATAACCGAGGGCATCGCGGCTTTGGACACGGCCTTCTGACACGCGGCGCGCCCCCTTTACTCGCCATGGACCTGAGCTGTCGTATAACCAGTCGCTCACTTCGATATTATATCTGCCAGAATCGTCTCTGAAGCACTACCACCACACCACCAGCACCAGCACCGCATCAGCAGCAGCACAACCCGGCGATCGAAAGTCGCCGGAGGCGAGCGTCTAGTCGCGAAGCAATGAGAGCTGCCCTTTCTCTCTCTCTCTCTCTCTCTCTCTCTTTTGTCTAAGAAAATTAAGAAAACGCTGCGAAAATTGCAAGGAAAAGCTGTTTGTACTGTATAGTCTACGAGTGAGTTGTTTGTATAGTCCCCTCGCGATCGTTTGATGAATACGAGGTATATTGTAACAGAGGAAAGGAAGTTTAGAGGGGGAGCGTAACGGTGCCAAATAATCCACGTGTTGACCTTAGCTTGTTAACTGTTAAGCTGCAGAGACGAGAGAGAGAGAGAGAGAGAGTTGAGGGAAGGAAAAATATTTAGAGAGAAACGGATGCGATTTTATTACTTAGATATACGAGGTATTTCACGGTTTCGTATAAAAAAAGTTTCGTTCGTGCAGTATCGTTTTACCCTATATACGCGATTCCGGCGCAGTTTCCGATTAGTTGAGCTTGTATTTGAAAGCTAGGGTTTCACTGCTCAAACCGTATAATTTTAGCGAAAAATCGTATCTATATACATTAAAGAGAAATGAAGCTACTACGATACAAAGTCTATGATAAATATCAAAGTATTAAAAATTTTTAAAAATAGAATAAAATACAACTGATAAACAGGGAAGGTTACAGAGTTAACACAGATAAATAGCAAAATAACCGAATAACAAAGTGTATATTTAAACGAACAAACGTGCGCGCGTGATCGCGTTCAGGGTGAATATATAAAATATATATTACGAAGAAGTGTCCAGAGCTTTAGTATATGTAGATACAGGTACGAGGGAGTCGTCGTTGTTTTTTTATCGAATTTTTTTTTTTTTTTCGTCGTAAACGGAGTGCGTAGTGGCGAGCCTGCGAAAAATCATTGTTTATTGATAGAATTTAAGAGGCGGTACACGAGCGCGTGTACGCCACGCATATATTATATATTGTATACCTACGTAAGTTATGCATAAGGGGATGTGGGGTTTTATTTTTATGACGAGATATTTAACTTAAAGAGGAATATCAAGTTTATATATGGAGATGTTGAACAATCGGGCTGTTAAGAAACGAGGAAGATGTGCTACGTGTGCGTCGTTTGCAATTAGTTTTTCAATTTGTTTTCTATAACAACGGCATGAATAAATAACTCACGTCCGTTCAAAGTCGTTGCAAGTGCGAGGCTTATAATAACATAATATATATATATACATATATATTATCTTTTGATATAGTTAAACGGAAATATGTGATAAATTTCGTTTACTTACAATATATTGACGATAGTATTTAAGTGATAAACATGTTTTTATATAACGTAGTGGAACATACGAAGGTCAGTTGCTATATTTCTATCTGATAAAACTATATAGTTATAATAAATTTACGTATTATATATAGTTACGTGCATAAAGCATGTACGATACATAAAATTTAACTAGACGTTACATTTTTCTCGGAAAGTATTCGCTTTGTAAGATAGAGAACATTATTGATTCTATGAAAAACGACGAACGCGCGCACAGCGCAATCAATGATGGATTTTCAGAGAAGACACGTATATAATCATTTTTAACATCACTGCCTGAGTTTTCGGAAATGAATATAAAAGAGCGTAATAAAAAATATCTTTCTTTCGGCAACTGAGACATCCGTAACATACAGCAACGTAAAATTTAGATTCGAATCGTGCAATCGCATATGTCAAATTTAAAAAAAGAATTCATTGAGAGAAGGAAAACGTGGGAGAGAAACGAAGTCTTCGATTATTAGCAGCGCCTGTATTGTTTATAGCACGTAAGCTTTATAAATTAATTATCATTATAATTATTATTATATTATGAAGATGAAAATGAGATAATGCACATCGAATGTGCACGTCTCATGTGAACTCTATCACTACCGTATGTCTTTGACGTTAATCGTAAATGTATAAAAAAAAATCATATACACTGGAGCTAATTAAAAAAAAAAAAAGTATCCACGAGTATTGAGAACAATTTAAACGAAGATTCCGCGATCGAAGCGCGAAATCGAACGAATATAAAAAATACCTATACTATCTCATAAAATTGTAGATTCGACGTATGTCTAAGGCGAGTGAACGAGCTGTGTTGTTTATCTTCTTGATATCTCTTGGTGAAAAACCGCAGAGAAGCACACTCTTCCATCTCTTGCCCGAGCGTATAAAAGTTTATATCTGTCGTGTAGTACAACTCTGTACAGTGTGTACTATCGTTGAATTATAAAAGAGCTACGCGAGTTACCTCCAGTACATAGGCATTTGAAACTATAGAAATATGTGTTTTTGAAAAATAACCAGCTGCAAAAGATTAGAAGGGTTCGCGAATTAATCATACGTATATTTTCTAACAACGAGACCGAAAAACAATAATTTATTCTGATTCTCTACGCTATTTAAAAATCCAATGGCTGCAGGTAATATTATATTGGTGATATTAAGCTACTTCTAGAATTCAATTTATACGAAGAATCGGAATAAACTACAAAATATATAACGATCAGCTTGATAATGAAATATACTAATGAACTAATACGAATTCATTAAATTAGGATAAAAAGTTTGATTTGAACATATGTTCGTTCTGTTTTTCCTCGTTCTATTGGAAAATGCTTCATTACCTAATGTATACTTAAAAGTATTTTTGCAAAGAAATCCGAAGCACCTATTTTCCCATTTCCGCGGCGCAATTACTGATGAGAGCAAATCTTCTATACTATACCCTTCGTAGCTAAAACCAATAAGAACACGTGCAGAGAAATTGAGCGTAGGAATGATATCTATATACTTTCTCTACTACTCTACGTCTAGCTAACTTATATGCGCATAACGAAAATTATTCTAGGGCGCGACTATAACGTCTATTATATTTATATATCTGTCGCAGCAGATCTGCGAATACTCTATTCAAAAGTCTACTATTCCTCTCCTCGATATAGATATAGCAACACACGCATACACATGCGAATAATGGCGACGGCTTACGACTCGAAGCTGCTCGCGCATACGAGAGTCTTATCCGGTCTGCGAATTGCGAGAGAAAGAGCTGGAAAATCGTACAAATGCAAGGTACAGGATCGAGAATGTGGCAAAGGCTAGAGTGGAATCGAGCTGTCATGTATACTTTTCTTTCTACTCCTACACGTAGAAATATTTTTCTCTCATGTTTCAGTAAAAAATTCGAATTTTAAGGAGCTTTGCTGAGCTTTGACAGCTTAATTCCACGAGTTTTCACCTTGTCGGCAATGCTGCGATGAACTCGTAGCGGTGCAGATTTTTTTCTCAATATCGCGAAGGTATTTTTCTATATCGAAATCGAAATTTAAATACGAATAGAGAAACTATTTTCGTTATTAGGCATACGGCCCATGTAATGGTGAGCAGAAAACTATATAACTGGTTTTTCCATGTACAAATTGAAAAAAAGTCGAAAGAATAAAATGAAAATATATTTTGAAATCGTGAAAAAAATATGGCTCCGTCATGAAACCTGTAACAATAAGGATCTGAGAAAGCAAACAACGTGAAGGTATTTCGAAGTCGACGTTTACACTTGTAAACCCAAAATGACAATTATAGCAAGGGATCATGCGAGCGAAGATAACGAATTAAAACAATCTCTTTTTTTTTTTAAACTCGCGCACGTACGAAACAAAAATAAACCGACGACAATGGAATCCGACAAATACAATGGTGAAAAGCTGAAAATACAAATATGATCGGGCTGTGTATGCAATGGCTGACGATGGTCCAATCATAGACTTTATGAGAGTATATATAGCATAAGAAAAAAAATATATATATATATATATAAAAATAAAGTTAATCCGTATAAGAGAAAATATATATATGCAGAGATTAAGAAAAAAAGATTAGCCTAATCGTATGTTATGTGCACGCTGGAATAAACGCCTGGAATTTATTTATGACAGAGCGCGAACATATTCAACAAAGCAGGTGACTGTATAATATTACATATGCCTATACGCATTATATGGTGCGAGTAGATCTTGAACATATTATATATGCCGATAATAATTTATTTTACGTTAGAGCTCGCCATACTGTCGCGTCAAATCGAGTTTTCCTATACTTATGCTTCGACTCTTCAGCGAATGCAGGTAAATCAGCCGCTGCTCCCATTTTGACGAACTTCTTTATTCGAAGAATCGAATCGTAATAACTGTATTGTAAATATCGCACGTACACAGCATCGATTTCAAAAGGGAAAAACTATGTGTTGTATAATTATAGTATAATTACAGCGCTTGTAGAAGGTGTAACCAGGACACGTGCATGGCAGGATTCGGATTGTACATAAGTTCTCAGGCGCGTCACGACGGACACAAGTTTATCAATTCGCAGAGGTATATTATAAATGAAAAAAAAAAAAATTATAATTATACGACGTTAAAGATTGACAGAGAATGATTTTAAGATATTGTCGAGAAGAAATAAAATATAAAATTGTACGAGATAGAAGAGAGTTAACAGAAGCATGATTGCAGATCTGGAAATAAATAAAAGAGTAAAATATACATATATATACGTGGCGATATATTTTCGGTGTAAATCTATCGTATATGTATATGTCCATGATAAAGCTGCGTGTCTTATAGCTTTAAAGAGAGAGAGGCTCGCCTATACGGCTTCGTGAAAACGAATCTCACACACAGATATGAATTTACGAACAGCTGTATGGATTTATGATGTCGAGTTGTGCTATAGATATGATTATTGGCGAATTTTCGCAAGTATCAACAAACAAATCTTAATTTGTATAATCGGTAAAAAGTGAATGGTTACTTTCATAGGTCGCAACGCGCGAGCGCGTACCAAGTAATCGTTTGGATGTTGGTTGTTAAATGTTAGGCTAATTAGGGCGACGGTTAACGAATTAACGCAAAATGTGTATAATTAAACACCGGCAAGAAAGCCGATGAACGTCGGATGAGCAAGAATTCATCCCTTGACGTTTTCTGGCGACATCGCGTCGATCATTACGTGTATAATCGGAACGATGTAAGATTGTATATTATGAGAGCAAGGTTCCACCGAAGAAGTATTTATAGATGTATTTTCGAGAAGTACTGAGTTTGACATCACACAAAGCAAATTTTAGGTCGAAGAGAATGAGAGGTAGCGGTTATAATCGGAAATTGTTTACAAAATTCAAAGGATGATTTTCATTCTTTTCGAAATTCTCGTTATTAAAGACGTTTATAAATCGACCAGCTTTTATATATATATGATCAATATCTCGCTAACGGCTAAATTGACAAATGTTGAAAGATATTTCTTTTTTTGCAAAATTTTCGGTAATGCATACTTCGAGCAGAGAGAACAATTAATGATCGACGAAGCGAATTAGCTAAGCGCAGAGAACGGAGGAACAAAGGCCGTAACAATAATTAACAAAACATGTTAAATAGCCATAAACTGTGCTGTTAAATGTCAAGGATTTATAAAAAAAGTACATATAGAATCAGACGTATATTATACTTTGGAAAGTGGCTCAAGATAAAAAAATACCAGCGTCGATGTATAATGTAATAAAAAAAAGATACTCCCACGTATGCAAAAGTATGAGCAGACACATCCCTTTATAATTTGGCTGGAGCAGCGAGAAAACGAAATAACAAATTCGACTAGTGGCGCAGAGCCTCGTGCACTGCCCGTCGCTTTATCCGCAAGGAAAGAAAACGCGAACACAATAGGAAAATTAAAACGCTGCGTAATAATTTTTCTTCGCTTCAGAGAGTTGCTTCAACCAAGTCTGATCGCCACTGCCTCGAAGATTGTGAGGGACTTTGGCGCGCGAGGGTAACGAGAATTTAAAAAAATAAATAACAAACATAGACACTACCATATCAGCTTGTAGCTACTTGCGAAATGAACTTTAAGTTGAGCGTATAACGATTACTTTATACAGATTTGCGCACAGATGAAAGGACGCCGTTATTCTTTTTGATCCTCATTTTACTATCGCCGCGTACTTGACATTAACATACTCACGTAGCATAAGCGAACAGTTTTTTTACGCAAATGGATTGAGTTTGGTACCTTAGAACGAATTTTGAAAACAGCAACGTTATTTTCTCTGCGCGCAAATCGGACTGGTAACGAACCAGTTTTATTATTGCATACATAAGCATTAGATAATATGCACTTTTATTGTCATCAAGGCGTTGCGGAGTCGACATACATAATTATAGTTTACGCCAGAGCCTATAGTTAACTATTGGTTTCCATTGTAATTATTAATTAAAACGAATGAATTAATTAAATTGTATTATAAATGGGAGTATGTAACTATTTTATAAAAATAAATAGATAACTCATGTTCTTTTTTGTATTTCTCTAAACCCGAATACTTTCCGTAAAAACGTGTTTATATAAAATAAGGCTGCAGATAAATAAACCTACTTTTTTATTATATAAACATTTATTATTTTTTACATCATCATTTTGTACAAATTAACGAAGCTTGTATACGATCTAGATTCATATGGCAATGACTTTGTTGAATTAATCACAAATGTATACATTGGTGTGCTGCATTGCGTTTTTGTTTAACGTAGGCCTTACTTATAGTGATGCAAATAATCATCTATCAGGTGTTGCATTTATTTGAGTTGATTATCATATCTATCATTACAAAATTCTGACGTATAAAAAGTATAGTATAAAACCGCCTTTACCAGATGCATCTAACGTATCCTCGAATGCTTGTATATATGTATGTATTGATTTAATTCTTTTCTATTTGATTTGATTACCATTCAATAACCGCGTAATACATAAATATATTTTTAAAACGTGCATATATATCTTACGCATTATTTACAAGAAATTATCAAATGTAGACTTTTTAGTATTTACATTTAGAAATATCTTAGAAAACGGTTTAGTTCATCAACAGTCGCAAATTATAAAAATGTAAAATTCAAATGTAGCTCTTTATTTTGTACTCTATACGTAAGGACTACGTCAAGTTGCAAACGTGGAATTGCTTTGAACAAAGTTCAGAGGTCAGTATAAGTACACCAAAAAGACCAACGATTTGGTTACCCTAAGCATCTTATACTTAAAAGTAATCTGCAGTCTTTATTGCCAAACTTCACTATGTAGCAGACTTTAACTTTTCGGACAATTGCTGACTTATGTATTCCCAATACCTTTTGCGAATCTTATCGTGTTTCTCGGCCAAATCTGCGCATAACTAAAACACGAAATTCATACATAAATTAAGAAAGTTCAGATAACTGTATACACAAACAATAGGCAATGCTTTATTTTTATTACTTCGAACGCCTTGATGGTGGTGAAAAAAGATTCTTCTGGATCATTAGTGGAATGCCTTTCCTGACAGATATCAATAATAAAAGCTAGAAGATGATTTATTCGAAGGCCCTCATCATACAATTCCTTACATTTCTCTAGAACTTTTTTATTGAAACCTAAACCTCCTCCCTGCTTATCGTGCATCAGAATACTAAAAAAAATAATTGATGAAATTTTTTTGTATGCAAATATGATGCATACCACTACATTAATATCTTTACCCTCTTAGATAGTTCCAAGCGCTTTCATTGCAAGGTACATTTGAGATCTTTTTGAGCGTATAATCAATTTCATGATCAACAACTTGTGGTTCAAACTGTGTAGTGTTATTTAAAACAAAGTATCGCTGATTCCATGCTGAATTATTACACACATCTTGCGTTATAAGTTGATCAGAATATTCCAGTTCATTCTCGTACAAACTGTATTAAAGCACATTTCAAATTAATTTCAATGTCAAGCTTTTACAGAAAAACTATAGAGATCACGACTACAACAAAATAATGCAATATATCATCAGTAGTTGCTGAAATTGAAAAGTATGCTCACTTAAAAGTTGATATGACCCACTGGCGATGTTGCCACGCATGATAGTTCTTGGCATCTTTCTCTAAAATGGTGCTGGTAAATTTGAGCTCAGCACTGGGGTCTTGCATCCACTCAACAATGACTTTTCTGTGATGCCAAACTTGGTAGTTCTTAAAATTGCACTTGATCATTACTTCAACAAACTTCAGTTCATCCTTAAGGTCTATTCCAAGCTCTTTTAAGATTTCTCTCCGATACTGCCATACTGTGTAGTTTCCTGCATTTAGCCAAATGCAATCGGCGGTCAAGTTCAAAGCGCGCTCAGACTTTTCCTTGGCCTTCAGTATAGCTCTGAAGTAGTCGTGTGTTTCTCTAACTGAAAACAAGAAAATCTTAAGAAAATCTGTATGTATGAAATAAGAAAAGATTACTTGGGATTACGAAGCTTGCTTTATTTCCTATATTAGTATATTAGTATCAAACTCGACGAATCTTTAAGGAAGAGAACTTGTATGCAAGCAGCAAGCAGGTTATTCGTATATTATTTCTATTAAAAACATCAAGAATGGCTCGATGAAATACCTACAGCTGCATTGCGCTGTCAAGTGAAACATAAGCCGTTCCGTATCTAACATTTTTGCATCTAATAAAAGTGAATAAATATAATAAACAACACACAAGCACTCATATCGGCCTATTTTTCGATGCAATAAGGGAGTTAAAAGAAAAGCAATCGATCGCTCAGTAATCAGCTGCAAGAGTGCAGACAGCAAAAACAACAAGAGATTTTCCCTATGTGAGCCTCTGCGTGAGAAAAGTAGGGTTATGTAGGCACTGAAACTCTGCACTCGAAACAGACAAAAGCACAAGTCCAAACGAAACGTTAATCGAACCCCCAGTAGAAATACTTATCGGAGCGGAAAAAACATGACGGTTAGGAGGGTCCTCACACTTCTCGGAGTAGGCGATGGCGACGATGGGGTTGGGCCCGTCATCCTGTGCGAGCGGCACGACGTCCCGCCAGTGCTCTCTCTGACTGTAGGGCACCCAGGCCATGGGTGGCCCGTCCACGTTGACCTCGTCGTCCGAGCTGACCTCTTCGTTGTCCGACATCCTCGCGCCGGCTCGTCGTCCTCTGCAGATGAACGACTGACAGATAGCTCGCAGGCTGCAGTTCCTGTGACTATAGTCGCTGCTGATGCTACTACTACCGCTGGCTCGACTACCGACACTCGCGCGAGAACTTATCCTGCTCGCGAACACGGCGGCCCGGTGTAGGCGCTGTGCAAGGCGATCTTTTTTATATATAAATATGTCGGTTTTTTATATATAAAAATACATTTGAAAACAGCAAAGTTGGGATTTACTCGTATATCTGCGATTATGTATCGTATAGGTGTGTGTGCGAATGCTAAATATTATGAGCCCGTTCGCTTACGCTACCTACTGAGTTTCGCGCGTACCATTTGCGCCAGTAATAATAATAGTGTAATAAAATAATAACAAAGCGTATACAACAGACTCGGAGAGTTTAGGCATCGGTAATTTTGGATCGAAACGGAGTTTGAAGGTAAGAAAATTGATATTTGCAATTTTAAAAAGTATTAAATTAAGTAAGGCAGTGGAAATAAATTCAAGTTTATGAATGCGGAACGACAAAATATAATAAGTTGAAGGATTAAAGTTATCTTTTTATTTTTCTCATCTCCTCGATCTGCTGGTACCTACTGTATACAGCTGCTGCTCCGCTTTTTTAATACTACCTGTATTAAAAGGTCTATAGATAGAGAAAACATGCAGAAAAGCACGAGTATATACACGAGCATGTGCTCGATCGCAAAAATCTTCTAGCGCAATAAGAAATATAAGACTTATCTAAGAATTAACAAATACCGTTTCAGCGTTTATATATTCTTTATAATAACAAAAATCCGCGACCATCGCATTCGTGCGCTTTTCGACTGATGCATGCGCACAAAGCTTTTTATTTATAAATAGAGTCCTATATATTTTTTGAGATTAAAATTAAGAGCATTATTCGCCCGATCAGTGTGGATTGAACATTCCCAAATCCAGGATGAATTTTTTGCCCAGCTTGTAAACCTATTGCAAGCAAAGATACACAGTCGATTATTTTTCTGTCTGCGATATATATCCTATATATTAAGAGAGTATATATTTGCAAACATCGATTATGATCCCAAAGGAGGCGCACGTATATAGTCAATAGAAAAGAAGCGAAGGCCTATGGAAGTTGGGCAAATTTTTTCGCGCGATAAGCAGTTGAAAATTTTAACCGAGAAAAATTGGCTCAACTTCGAGACTTCCAGCTTTCATCTATTCTGATATGTATATATATATATTTCTTTATTCGTCAAACTATTTTTTACAATCTCTTACATCTCGTCGAGCGCTTGCAACACTTTTACGATCCTGTAGATCGTAAAAGGATTACAAGCACAAATGTAAAGAAGACGCGATTCGGTCTAAAAGATTCAAAGTAGCCGACTAGTTTCTTAGATGACGAAATATTTCTGAAAAAATAAAATGCATCGGCGTAAAGTCGAGATATATATATCACTTGTAAGAAAATAATTGGTACACGTTTTATATATACGTTAATACGTACCGCGGGGTTAGTTTTCTGGAAACATTGGACGATATTAACGGCCGAATCGCAGGGATCCTTTCCAGCTGAAAGGTCGGAAATCGATCGATTTATCGATATGTAAAATTTTCATTACGTATTCATCATTTTTTCGTGTGTATCATACGCACTCGTAGTTTTGCACGCCGCGATCATCTCGTCGGCGTGGTCCTTGAACGAGGGGGGAATCACGTTGACGACTTTCACCCAATCCAAGTGACCATCGTTGTCAAGCTGAGGAATCGAACGATGAGGCTTTGAGAATTCAGTCCAATACGGCATATTTAACAATGGATAATTATATATCGATAATTACGAGATTAAAGTGGTTGAAGATGCAGGAAAAGTAGCAGCCAAGAAGCTCGCTGGGATGAAAGTATCCCTCCACTGTTCTGTCGACGTGCTCTGTAATATAGTATATACAGTCTCAGTATGAGAAACTCGATACAATATATAAAACTAAAGAAGCTTTATATTGCAAACCAACCAATATCGACTCCGGTTTCTCGGTGGCATTTGTCGCGAACTCCGACTACCATAGCTTGAATTTCTTGGGGAATTTCCTTAAATTCGTACGTTTATATAGAATTATTAGATGTATATAAGGCGTTTATAATTATTCGAAAATCACTCACATTCGACTTGACTTTGGTGAGGCCGAGAATCACGACCAAGAAGCACAGCAGCAGGCTCTTCATTTTACGTTTTTTCTTTTTATTTATTTATTTTTTTTTTTTTTTTTCTTATCTTTGCCAAGGATTCGATTTACTTTACAAGACTGCTGCCCGGCAAAGTGTCGATCTTATATACACGTCCGCCGGATTAACGACTAGCTGTGCGGACTGTCATTAGAACCTGCGGACATCCGTAAAGATGCATCCGCTAAACAAAGAAGCGATGCGCTGACTGTGCAATTGCGACCGATTCGGACGGTCATTTCCTCATTTATCGCGCGGAACACGGCTTTTATGAAAATTTTTCAACTTTCACGTCCTTTTCGGCCTCGATATTACGCCTGATGTATGTGTGTATATCGGTATGGTGTATGATTATGTTATTGCGATGCAGCGACAAGAAGCGGGATCGGTACTTTAGATCTATGTTACGAGAAGGTATAATGAATCGACAAAAATTAAAATTTGCCTTCGAGTCTGCTCCTAATTATTATACAGAGCTATGTGGAACTTTTATCGAACCCATCCTTTTCTTCACCTTTTCCCTCTTACTTGTATTATTATACGTGCCAAGGTGTTGGCAGCGATTTTCGTTTACTACTATATAATGGAACGGGACAGTCAATCCGAGAATAATCTTTAACTGATGTATATAAAGTATAAATAATATTTAAATGAAAAACTTGATAAGTTTTCAACTTAGTTGAAATGAAACAAGTACAACAATAACACTAGAGCCATAGATTGATATCTATGAAATAATTTTTGAATTCAAATCACGCTGCCAACATATAACGAATTGCATCTTCAGTATATATCTATATACATGTGCAAACTCGCTACCTTACCAGCGTCCAGTACAGTTGCGTATCCAGTATTGCGCGCAGTAGCGCCCGCGTAGCGGTAGCGCCACCGACTACTTGCCTGATTGCGCAGACATTATATGCGCTCAATGCTGCAGAAACGACGCGAAAGCACAAGCAAGATATATGCGCAATTGAAGAGGTTATGTCGCAAATCTTGTTTTTGTTTTCTTGAGAAAAAATTGTATATACATTAGTGATAGTGACTTTTCTGATAAATTTGTGACTTGAAATTTATCAAAATAATGGCCGACGAGGACGCGAGAACCATTTGGTGTGGAAATTTGTCCGAGCAGATCACCGAAGACATCCTGTACGAGTTGTTTTTGCAGGTATAACCTCTAGCTATTATTTACATACTTGTTTTACGTAAGAGTGGCTTTTTCTTGGAATGTGATGTTTACTTTCGATGTATTCAAAACGAGCAGAAGTCGTTGAAAACGTTTTGCAGTGGAAATTCATTTTTAAATTTCTAAGGAAAATTGATTATTTATTTCAGGCTGGACCTATACAAAAAGTAAGCGTCCCAAAGGAGCGCGATGGAAAACCAAAGTCTTTTGGGTTTGTGACATACAAGAATCTATGCTCAGTTCCATATGCTTTAGAACTTTTTGATGGTACGGTCTTGTTTAATCGGAGTCTAAATTTGAAATCAAGAAACAACACTGTTATGATGAAGCCTGAACTCTTTGGACATGAAAGAACAATGCCCCATTCAAACTACAATAGTGGTCAATATAATTTTCAAAACGAGTTGCAGCTGGGTCATCAAGTTCTTTTAGGAAACAAAATGGGCTTTGCTCAGTCCAACATGATCAATATGATGCCAATTTCATATCCGAGTCAAAATTACTTTTATTCTCAAAATTCACAGAAAATGGATTATCCTAGGAATGGTAGACACCATGGTCATAGGAATCATCCTTATAATGACAGAGACAATTACAGTAACAGAAATAATCATCGCCAGGAATCGCATAATAAACGTGAACACAAGTCTTACAAAAGTTCATCTCATAGATCTGATCGTCATGAAAGCAGGAGAAAATACCGATAACATTGAAGGCATACAGACCTTTTCTATAAATATTGAAGCAAATATTGTTCCAATAATGAAGTATTAAAAGATTTTTTGATCTACTTTATTCTGGCTCTTGTCAGTATTTGTCTTCGATATACATAGAAAAATAAAAATGATTTTCTGATGGATCAGAGCTGGATATTTGTCAACTGTAATGTTAAATTTTTAAAAAGCGTTCATATTACTTAAAATCTTTTTTTTATTTTATGTACATAGACATTGTATATTTATGTATCATTATCATTAGTTTGGATCTATTTCTGTAGAAACTTGCTTATTGTTTTGATCACCTGTATGTCAATATAAAGAAAAGTAGCCAGCTCTTATGCTATTAGTTTACAGGAAAACGTATTTTTTATATAAATTACTGTAAAAACTGATAGTTAATACAATTACAACTAAGATATTTCTTTGAGGTAATAAAGAATTTCATGACGATCGGAAACTTGATAGTGAAAGTAGTTAAGATGCAGCTAAGGAGTATGTTCTAGAAATACTGTTGATAAAATTTAAGGTTGTTCATGCCAATGCATCTTTAAAAGTAGCAGTAATGACCTCATTGATAAATAAATGCGATAATATCCATGTTTGACTGAAGATTCTTTGATAATAATAAGAAAGTCATAACTTCAATACTTATCATTCCATTGAAAAATTAATTACAATTCTATTTGGTTCACAACATCATTTGTGAATTAATAATAAATATTAATAAAACATTCATCATCATAATAATACTCTGTATGAAGAGTATAACTTTAATTGATTACAACAATTACTTTCATATTATATCATTTGAATCAGTCTATACTTTTGTAAATGATCTTTCTTCTTCAATTTGTTTATATAATTGACTCAAAAAGTAAGGTACAAAATCTTATGGAAGTACAAAATACAAATTTTTAATTTTCTAAGGATATATACATTGTACATCCTTTAGTTGTCCAGTTTATGAATTGGATGATGGGTGTTGTATGTATAATTTCTAGAAAACGGTAAATAAATTGTTTATTTAAGAGTACATATAAAAATATCACATTTTCATTTTTTTCTTTATAATCTCCACATTGCTTTCGAGAATTCCCTCAAATCTTCAATATTTAATAACAACTATAGAGTAACGAAAATAAATCTTCCACGTTACATTTGAGCAGACTTTCAGTAGTACCTTTATTCAAGTGCTTAATGAGCAATTTAGCAGCTTTCTCCGCAAGCATTATGATAGGTGCATTTATATTACCACTCGGTAGCTTGGGCAAAACTGAAGCATCAACAACAAATAAGTTACTTGTTTTGTACACACTAAAACCAAAAATATAAATTTTCAATAAACCAGATTTACTCTTAAATTACTCTTTAAGTTGCCATAACTTATATTTATTTACCCAAAATCAGAGTTAACTACATTGCCCATTTGGCAAGTCCCTGCAAAATGATAAGTAGTCATTGTCAAATGACTCACATAGCATTTCCAATATTCTAATGTATCAAAAACAATATTTTCACAGCCTGGAAATGGTTTTTTGTACAATTCAGCTCCAAGTTTTTTCATCGCATCAGTCTTGACTAGTTTCTTGACAAAATAAATTCCTTAAAGCAGAAATTAGCTTTTCGTACAGAAGTACAACTTTTTTTTTGAAAAGCAGTATATTAGTTACCATCTATCAGTTTAAGTAGATCCTCTTCATTTGACAAATATTTTGGATCAATTATAGGAGCATCAAATGGATCTGGACTTTTCAGTCTTATCTCTCCCTTACTTTTTGGATGCAACAAAACAGGAGCCACTGAAATTGTTGTCTGGTATGCAAGAGGCGCAAAGTACTCATCATAAGTCTAGAAATAAATTGTCTTTAGCAATTATTCACAGAAGAAAAAAGTGTGCAGATAATTAAATCGACTTGATCTGCTTATCAAACTGACTTTATCAATGATTCTTAAATTTTTTTTCATCAAGATTCCATTGTCTTGTGATATTCCAACAGGAAATGTCATTATCTGGAGATCTGGTTCAGATAACATATCTTTTTGAAACTTACTATGAAATGTGCCAAGTACATTTACTCCTCCTGATGTCCAGGGTCCTGAAAAGCCAAATAGCAATATACATATGCGCTGTCTTGAAATATACGATTGAATTACTTTACCTGTGCCGTGTAAGTAATACTCTAGCATTGAATAAGGATTGAGTAGGTCAACAATACTCATAGCTACGTTCTTCTTTAGTGTTATCAAATCTAGTCCAGTAATTAAGTGGTCCATGAGGTTTTGTCCAACTGGCAAATCTGCTACAGTTTGTATCTGCATAGGGTACAAGTTCAATCTCTGTACGCTTTGACAATTATTCTAAATTATTTTTCGTTTCTTACTTTCAGATTATTTAAATGTTCCTTAGGTCCAACTCCTGACAACATTAACAACTTTGGTGAACCAACAGCCCCAGCACTTAGTATCACACCCTTGCTTGCAAGTGCTTTGAATGTCTGTCTCTGTCTTGAAAATTGTATCCCTACTGCTTTGCTCCCTTCAAATAGAATCTTATGAACTAATGAGTTTATCATGATCCGCAGTCTTCTTTTTCTGTTTCTGTACAAAATTCTATCTGTACTCCAACGTTCTCCATCCTTAATTGTCAGTTGTACTTTCATGAAGCCTGCATTATTGAAAAAAATACATTTACAAAAGTACAAATTTTCATTGTGAAATTCAATCGCAAATGTGCATACCCGTCGATAGTTCTTCATTAATATTTCCAATGGGATACAACATTTCTCTCACACCTTTCAGTATTGCATCAGACAGCTCTGAATGCAAAGTCTGACCATTTACATACAATGGACCTCCATTTCCAACAGATGGATCTGTAAGAGTATTACATTAACCCTGTGATATCCACGTTAGGGTAATTTGTTGAAATACATTACCTTCATAATCTAAGAACCAAGGGTCGTAGTCTTTGGGATGACCTCTGACATAGATCATGTTATTGAGTCTGCTTGATCCACCTAAAATTCTTCCCGCTGGCCATGCACTTTGATTGTTGATCAAGCCTTTGCAAGCATTTTCTTGAGGAACAGTTACGTACTGCCAGTCGTAGACGGTATTTAAAAACAGAGGCGTGAGGATTGGAATGTTGAAAAAATAGCTGGGTACGCCACCAGCTTCAACCAGTAGTATATTGGCTCCAGCATCAGCTAATCTCTTGGCCAGTATTGATCCTGCGCTTCCGGCTCCAACTGATAACGATTGATGAACAATAGAGATGAGATTGTAATAACGCAGTTTACTTTTGTTTTATCATGCGAAGTTTAAGCCGCTTTTTTACCAATGATATAGTCGTATTTCGAAAAGTTCTTGAAGTCGCAGAAGAGCCAGTCTTCATAAAAATGATACAAGTAGGAGATATTGAGGTAATACATGAAAAATGTAACAGCTACACTGTTAATAACAAAGCAAAGGAACTTGAGCGAGACCATTTTATTTGGGTATTCGATTTCAAAATCAACAACATTCCAATAAGCCGGCTAGGTTATATTATTGTCGTGCATATGACAGCGGCGATAGAGCAGATTTCTGCCCTATCATATGCATCTTCCGACAGCTGTCCAGAGATGGCATTAGTGAGGCTTTTGAACAATTTGTTGATGACCATTGTAACCGATAATAACGATTACCTATATTTAAGTCGTTCTCTGCGAGCTGTGCATGATCTTGAACGAGCGAATCAAGAATCGAGAATTCGCCCACGGAAAGAAGCGCACGTACGCACACAATTAAACGCGTTCGCAATTCATGAATATTCAACGCAGCACATGTTGTATATTCTGTACCCGCAAAAATTCCATATGTGCGCGTGCAGATCTCTAGCTCTCGCGTAGCGGCGGCTGGCATGTAATGAAGCGTCGTAAAGGAGCACGTAATTCTCGTAAACGTGCGCAGTACGCGGCAGAGAGAAGTGGAGAGAAAAACAAAAGTCGTAAAGATACGCAGGCACGAGTCGAGAGTCGAAAAAGAGGATCGTATATATACAGACCGCGCTGCATACACTTATGCCATATACGCAGAGTCATGCACGCGCAGTATACGCGATGCTGCAAAAGAGAAAGAAAGGAGAAATCAAAGCTGCTTACGCAAAGCGGGCGCATGTGTGTATATGTAAAAAACGCCCGTTAAAAATCCGTTCACGATTCCGCATGGGAGCTGCGAGCGAGTAGAATGATTACCTCGCTCGAGACTTTTTTTCCCGTCTCGCTGCAATTAGGGAGAGAAAAAATTATCTTCTTTATAATCCTCGCGAAAGGTTGACGTTATTGTGAAATTTTATTCGATCTAGGCGTGCGCGGAGCCGAGGGCCGGAGATACTATACAAGTAGTAGGGAGAGAGAGAGAGAGAGAGAGCGAGCGACAAAAACCGAAATTTCCCAGAGGCTCGCCGTAATTTCATTAAGATTCCAGGCCTGCCTGCCAGCCTGTCTGGTCGGGATGAGCAACTCTGAGTATGCAGTCGACTGGCTCGCTCGTCTCTGGCTCTTCGGACTGGGAGGAGTCCTCTCTCCCTCGAGAAAAAAGGAACCTGCCGATCTCGTTGAAAATGCCCCGGAGAGAGAGAGAGAGAGAGAGAGAGAAGAAAGAGCCGCGCGTGCGCCCGAGCGAGTTTATATACGTAGTGCGTGGAAGAGCTGCGAGAGGAGGCGACGTGCTGTCTGCCGTGTCGAAGCTGCGCGCGCGCGCGAGAGAGAGAGAGAGAGAGAGAGAGAGAATAATCGTATGGCCTCGGGAAAAGAGAAGGGAGAGAAAACGAGAATCGCTATGCAAGTGCCAAAAGACGAAGAAGACGAGTGCGCGCCTATACTCGCTCTTCTTCGGCAGCATCCTCTGCCTAGCGATCCGCACCTATTATTGACTCATTGCTTATCGCGCTCTGCACGCGACAAAAATCATTCGCATCCTGTCGCTCATAATTCGAACATTGTAGCCGCCGAATGGATACACAGCTATATATTGTACCGCCAGGCGAAAGATCACAGAGCTCGAGCTCATGCGCGTGAGCGTAATCGCAGCTGACGCGAAGAATTTTCTCTCCGTCACATATATAAGTATATCTTACGAGTATTATATATTGGCACTGCAATGTACTGGAAAGGAAATCGAGCTGCCGCTGTACTAATTTGACTTTTAAAGGGCCCAGCTCGGGAGATCGCTCAATTACCGAAATTCACGCACGCGCGGCATCGAGATCCGATCCGACATCCAGATAATCGTCATTACGAGCCTCGGTCGGGAAGTGACGAGGAACATATGGACGATCTCGAGCGAGTAGGGACGGGCGAGGAATTAGTTAAAAATGTGCGAGAGAGAGCGAAAAGGAGGTACAAATAGACAGCCCCTCTCGAGAGGGAGAAAAGGAGAAGAGAGATTAGGCAAAAATGCGCCGAGAGAGAGAGAGAGAGAACGTCGCCGTCGACTTCAGGCAGCTATACGTATATACCGAAGCATCGCGAGTGAGAGAGAGAGAGAGAGACAGGGGGAACCACCGCGAACCGCATTCTCTACCTGTGTGGCGGAGCGCTCACTCCCCTCCCTCCTTCCCCGAGGGCTGCTACGCGCGAGAGCCGGTCTCTCTCCGCTGACTCCTCTAAAACAAAGAGCCGCAGCAGCAGCGCGCGCTCTCCAGCTCCAGCATCACCCTCATTATGAAACAATTTCCACGTCCTCCTCCTCCTCTGCCGCCGCCGCCGCCGCTGCCGCAGCGAGGGTAAAGGCCTGTTAGGCCAATTGTCATGCGGCTCTTATTAGTAGGAGGTTCGCCTTTTCTCGATAATCACGCCGAGGAATTACTAAAGTCCCTCGGCAGAGCGAAGAGGAGCCGCTCTCTCTCTCTCTCTCTCTCTCTCGTCCTTTTGGAATGCCGATGAGTGAGTGAGAGAGAGAGAGAGGCGATTGAATTATCCCCAAACGAGCTGCTCTCTCTCTCTCTCTCACACACACACGCACGCACGCGCGTGCGCAGGACTCGACTCGACTAAAAGACAGAGCTGTGAATTATACGTTCGAAACGCGACGCGCGGCTCCTTTTTGCGCAGCTCCTCTTTTTTACCGAGACAGCTATATATATATATATACTCCCGTCAGCTCCGATGCGCAGTGCGGCTATTTTTTCTGCTGAATTATGAGCAATGCGCTTCTATCTGCCAGCTGCAGCTGAAAGAACGCTCAAAGCGACGATAATGGAGCTGCCAATTCAGATGACAATTGCACCGACAATGTAACGCACGGTTACATATCGCGTGCCTCCGACATCGTCATCGTCATCATCATCGAGCGTGATCTTGACGCGGCGGATCAAGGTGTGGCTTGTAATCTACGCTCTCACTCGTACTCTCGTACACGCCACGCACATAGTCAATCTCCTATTGCCAGTTACGCAAAAGCCTGTCCTCTACGCCCACTTGCGGCTGTATGCGTGGTGTGGTATAATCGCGAGCCAACAAGGCGCGAGAGAGAGAGAGAGAGAGAGAGAGAGAGAGAATGTGTTATTCGCGACTCGTCCATATATACTTGGCGATGCGGGATAAACAATGCTGATTTTTGGCGAAGAAAAAAAGTAGCCTCTCTTTCCTTCTGCAATATACATCGATTTATTTCACTGTTTTTGTTATGTATAATATATAATATATAATATAATATATACGCAATAAACTTTACAATAATCTTTATTTACACTGTGTACACGCATATTATATAACGCACCTATTCACACATTTTACACTGGGCGCTTGTTGCTCAAATCGGATTCACGCGCTCAATTATCGTCATGCACATTCATATACATATATATATATATAGAGAGGGAGAGAGTATATCACCCAACAGCCAGCACTCGTCGCGCTACAACTTATACATACGCATCAGATTATCATCCTTCGTCGTCGTCGCTATTCCGTCTCTTTTGTACAATTATAATACACACACACACACACACACACACACACACACACAGAGGAGGAAAGATCGTTTCTCTTGTATATCGATACAATGTGAAATTAAGAAAACAAATATAGACAAAATAAATAGTACTCCTTACAAGCAGGTACGGTTTTACGATAAAAAGAAAGGAGGGCTCGTGGACATCACGTATGAAAATAATGAAAGATTTTCGCGAGAAATCCCGCCGCCGACGACGAAAAAGTACGTGACAGCGACTCGTCGTCGAGGCGAAATTCCTCACGGCGGCTCGGATGCACCCGCGCACTTTTCCGTCCATCGGAAAATCACCGCCGGCACACACACACGCACACATAGCGAGCATTGCGCGTGTATCGGGTTGTTGACTGTTTCAATGACGCAAGATCGGCCACGCGCACTTTCTCTCTCTCTCTCTCACACACACACGCGCACCCATACATCGGAGAATAAATGAGAGAGAGAGAGAGAGAGAGAGAGAGAGAGACGCGTCGCAAGTATGTACATATATACAGAGAGACAGGCTCAACTTTTCCACGAGCGCGCTGCTCCTCTCGTTTTTATGGATATACGCAGAGAGACGTGTGTGCGTCCGTGTGTCGTACGTATGCATAAAGGAACGAGTATATATCCAAGACAGGCGCTCGCGCGACTATATAAATCTATACCGGTTTTCTCGGCAGCCTTATTAATAAATTATACGCGCGTCCAAGGAGGTTCGGCTTCTTCGCCTATCTCGCTTTCTTGCGCGCTGCTTCGCCGGCCGCTTCTTCTGCACTCGGTCGCGCGTCGTTTCGATATCGCGCGCGCGCGGAATTCGAGGCGATTTTCAATCGCGAATCGAGGCGCCGAGAGCGAGCGGCTATGAAAAAGCTTGCAACGCAACGGCCTTCGGGCAGTCGCGGAGAGTTTCCTAACGCGTCGTAGCGGCACTTTCATAACAAATACGCGCACTCGCGCACGCACTGCTTCTATTGGTATATAGGCGAGCGTCGTGTCGGCTCAGCGGCAGCCGCAGCCGAGCACCGACATGTCCTGGTAGTTCTTCAGCACGACCTTGTTCTCCTCGTCGAGGTAGAGCATGGATATCGAGCCGAGGCTCGTCGGCACGCAGCAGGCCTTCGGCACGAGGCTCGGGTTAGTCGAGTAGACGAGGTTCTGCACGATCGCGTGATTCGTCGAGTTGAGATGGTCCGCCAGGGGAAAGGGACAGTCGCCGTGGCAGTAGAACGCGTCGTAGCCCGGCGGCGCGACGATCCAGTCGTTCCAGCCGACGTCGGCAAAGTCGACGTAGAGCGGGTGCCGTCGGCAGTTCTCCCGGCCGTCCTTGCGCCGGTTCTTGCGCAGAGCCGCCCGTCGGGCCCGTCGCTCCATTATGTCGCTCGCGCTCGACATCTTCCTGCGCCCGTCGTCCGTGTAGGCGTAGAGGGTCGGCCGGGCGCGCTGCCAGCTCTCGTGCTCCTCGTCCAGGCTGCGCCTCAGCCGCACGTGCTCGGACGCCGCCTCGGGGCTGCCCGGCTTGACCGCGTCGCCCACCACCTGCGAATTAGCAGAATTAGCAAAAGCGGCTCGCGTTATCTCTTATCTATATACAAATATTGAAATATATTTCAATATATAAGGAGCTCACCTGCACGAGGAGGCCGTGGTTCTGGTTGTGCTCGGGCGGCTTGGAGATCCAGCGCTCGAGCGCCGGGCGAACGTCCAGGCTGACGCTGGCGTTGGACCGGAGGTCGAGGATCTTGCTGTCGATGAGTCGCAGCAGCGGCTTGCTCTTGCCGCGGACACCCGGGCGCACGATGTCGTGGACCATGAGGCGCACGAGCCTCGGCAGCTCCTCGCTCGGCCTCAGCGAGACGCGGTTCAGGCTGAGCTCGGCCGCCTGCAGTCGCTCGCCGGCCGGCACGCTGCTCACGTCGAAGGACAATCGGAATCGGTGCGCCGACTTGAACTTGTCGTCCAGCTCGCTCTCTGTGGGCAGAAATCGAGGCGATGAGAAAAACGTTAAAAATAGCCGCGAAATATCCCATTCAAAAAACCGGATACATCTCTCTCTCTCTCTCTCTGATTCACAAAGCTCCGAAAATAGGCGGATCACGCGAGATGCTGAGGTAGAGTATCGGTAGTAACGGCCGAATAATGTTAATGAATGCGCGGATTAACGGTCGGTTGCGCGGCTCTTTTTCGTACATCTCGGGTAAAAATAGCGCGCGTGTGGCGTGTCGAGGTTAGAAAGCGAAATCTCGAGGTCTTTGCTCTCTCTCTCTCTCTCTCTCTCTCTCTCACCGCGAAAATCCGCAAAGTTTCCGCGACGACGGTTTACTGTATATAGAATCGTTCGAGACGTAATCTCGCTTTGAATAAAACACAGCGAGAGAGTCGAGAGAGGAAGAAGAGCCGAGGGCCCCATAAGTTCGGGGCAAATTGTGCAGTAAGCGGAATCCATTACCCGCTGATATAATATATTATCCCCGCGCTCGCGAGACCGAGGACCACCCCGGTGCTGCTGCAGTTTCATTGTTCCCCGCGATTTATGCGGCCGCAGACTCTCCTACTCTCTTTTTTCCCCCTTATTCTCAAGCTCCCCCCCCCCCCCCCCGTCTCTCTCTCTCTCTCTCTCCCTCGTTCTCGGGGAGAGGGGGAGCGAGTTGAGGAGGCGATGAATTCGCGGCGCACTTAAAATGCCATTCGTCTCAATTATCGCGGCGGCGGAGCCGAAAGAGGGCTTCGACACGTTATTGTGCACGCGACCGTTGCGATCTCTCCCGTGCGTGAGCGAGTTAGTCCGAGTTGCGGTTGCGCCGGGAGAACGATTTTCACGGACACGGCTTTGTTTATTGAGTTATTATAGCCGCGAGAGAGTATCGTTTTAGGGCGGATTTTACGGATCGGAACTGGCTATCGATTTCGCGTAAAACCGATTAATAATTCTTACGAAATTGGACTTTGATGAATTATATAATTAAAGTCGTATTTATATCAAACATCGGGAAAATTTCCGTGAAAAGAATTCTCGCGAGTAGCCTGTTCTTATACAGAGCGCCGAGAGAAACAGGTCCGCGCGCGCGGGTAAACAATGAAAAAGTTCTAAAAATATAACGCTGGAGAGAGAATGCAGCGATATGATTTTGCCCCGAAAACGGAAGTGTAATGGCCGATCTTTTCTTTGCACAGAGCAGCTTTTTAATATTCGAGTCCTCGCTCTTTGTGCTGACCCTTGTATTTTCTTTTCGGTATAGAGTTGTTGTCTTCCTCGAGGCACCTGCGTGCGGCCTGCGCTGATGGGCCTCGAAAAAAGAGACTCTTCTGCAAGGGGCGGAAGGGCCGCTCGTTCCGCATTACGGTGCAAGGGCCAGCGCGCGCGCGCGCGCGGCTGTACTTTGTAACTGATATACCCATACGCGCCCTGCTGCGAGCGCCGGCGCACGCGTCACGGATAGCCCCGGTCCATAATTCACCGGGGCTATTGCTTTCCCGTGTTTGCGCTCCCGGGACCTCTCTTTCTCCCCAGGGCCAGGAGAGAAGTATAGACTTTTCGTTATCGCGTTTTCACGAGGACCCTGCGTGATCGGAATTCTCTCAGTGAGAGAGAGAGAATGAACGAGTTTTTTGTGCTAATGCGCGCCGAGAGGAAATTATTATAACGTAGATAATTCAGAGCCGCTGTGTATCGTTGTCCCCCGGATTCTTATGTAAGACACGAGGAAGCGATTGGTGCGCGAAAAAAAAAAAAGCGGTCCTCAAAAAAGACATTACGCCTCGTTATCCCTCTTCTTCTTCTCTCTATCTATGGACTCGTCGAGGAAGGAGAATACACACGCGACGAATCCGATTTTGGCCGGTCTCTCTTTCAAACAAAAAAAAAAAAAAAAAACACACGCAGAAAGTGGAAAATCGTGCTCACCAACGTGGACAAAGGACCTGACGGTGTTGGCCGGTCCGGCATTGATGCCCCGCTTGGCGATGTCGACGACTCCGCTGGCGCTCTGCCTCCTGTACAGCTGCTTCAGCTGCTCGGGCACGTGGGTCTGGCCGCTCCTCTGCAGAGGCCTCGGCCTCTTGGAGAAGCCCAGGAGCGTCAGCAGACTCGTCTCGAGGCCGGCGATGGCCTTGGCCCGCTCCGTTTCGTCCATCACGGGCACGTCGCTCCCGGCGACGCTGGGGGCCGTCGTCGTGCTGTGGTTGCGCGCTCGTTGTTGCTCCTGCTGACGATGTCGCTGGTGGGAACGCTCGTCGGTCGGGCCGAGCTCGTTTGCGCCGGGCTGCTCGGCGCTCGCCAGCAGCGCACCAGCTGCCGCTAACACCAGTCTCAGCAGCAGCGACATGCGCATCGTGACGGTCAGTCACTGCTCGCTCTGCTGCCACTCCTGAAATCATGCGAGAATCGCAAAGGTTCCTTTGTAATATAAAAAAAAAAAAAAATCAAAAAATGCCTCTCGATCGTTCGATCGCATCAGCGAGCGAGCTGGAAAAGCCGAGAGAAAAGAGTATATACGATATTACAAAGTCGTATGCCACTTTGCTCTCGCGCGGGAGCGCCAGCCAGTCTGCCGCGCGAAGACGTGCGTCCGCACACAGCCGGCTCCTGAACGAGGTAATTCCTATTCGCGTTTCCTCGCTAATTGCGCGCGCGAGAGAGCCTGTTTTTTCTTCTCTCTTTGCCTCTCTGTTATCGACGAGGATAATTCTCGGAACGAGTCTCGAGTGTTTTCGTGAAAATTCGACGTTGCAATACACCGCGATCCATCTCGCGCGCGGCTCACCTTGACGGATCGTACGTCCATCCGAGTTCTATAAATATTCTCCGCGCGACTTTCTCCCGCCCGCGCTCTTTCGATTTTCCATCGTTCGTTGCGAGATCTCGTTATATAGACGGGCACGTGATGCGCGCGCGATCCGGTGTCAATATCATCGGCTGGCGCCAGGATCGGGTTTGCGTGTTATTCGCCAAGAAGATCGGTATACCCGATCTCGGTGATTTTATTCGGTTCAATGCGTGTATATATATATATATATATATATATATATATATATATATATATATATGTATATATAACGTACTCCGTGCGCGATGACGAAATCGGAGCCGCCTGGCCCCTGTGAGCCGGGGAATATAACTCCTGCGCAACGACGGACAAGTGTTTTTGCCTTTCGAAATAAATCATTCCCCTCTTGGCCCGTAGGTATCTCATACACGCCGGCCATTCAGGATGAATGACGATGACGTCGTGTAAGCATCGGGAGGTGGAGAAGATGAAGAAGGCAAGATATACAGGAGTATATATGGCAACGGCTCCAAACACAAAGGGGAAGGAGGAGAGACGGCACATGTCTTCCTATACCAATTTGTCTCTCCGCTTATAGTCGCATGTGGAGCATCGATCGTACGCGCGATTTTTACGAGAAGAGGCTATATCCCCGAAAAACGCAAATATCCCGCACGCGGCAACCTCGCACACGGCGACTCGAGAGAATCTAGAAAGGCGAGGCGAAGGTAGAGAGAGAGAGAGAGAGAGAGACGGCAAGAGCCAAGCTGTCTGCTGCGGAGGCTCTCGTAATCTCGGATCTCTATCTCTCGCAGCGGAGAGTCCATACCTCTCGGAAACGCCGGCGGCGGCGCGACTCTTCTTCTCTCTCTCTCTCTCTCTCTCTCTCTCTCTCTCGACGGAAGGGACTTGGCTCTGTATACGCGCGTTGTGCTCTCTATACCTCCAACAATGCCAAGGATAGCGAGCCGATGCCTCGGGCGATTCGGCATCCTCGATTTCGCCGATTTTATCGGCAGTGGTGCGCGCGAGAGCGGCTTATTGTGAGAAAGAGTTGATGTTTCAATTCTCGCGAGAGAGAGAGAGCTGCTGCAAGCTCTTCTCTCATTGTATTTTGACGCGTCGAGAGATGGGACGTCGAGATTGCTTTCGCCTGTTGGTTTTGCGCTAATTGGCGGCTGCCCGATTATGCCCGATAAAAATCGCTGTATTTACCTACCCTCTCTCTCTCTCTCTCTCTCTCTCTCTGTTAACAACGCGTCCCCTTTTCGCACAAGCGTCGTCGTCCTCGTTATCGCTCAAAGTTCCGACGCACCACTGTCATGTCACACACGCACTCGCGCTCGTACAAGAGTATGATGTGTATATAATAATGGCAGCTGACTCGCAAGGCGCACGGCGGCACTTTCCTCGCACGCGCTCGGATATCCGACTGCCGTGTCGGGGAGCATAGCCGAGGAGCTTTGCCGCGTTACCATTTTCTTTTTTCTCTCTCCTCCCCCTTGGCTGCCCCCACCCCGCGGCGACGCGCCCGCCCACGCACCAATCGCACGAGACGCTGAGGCGTCCGCTCCGACCAGCCACTGCGCCGCCGCCGGTTCTCTTCTCTCTCTCTCTCTCTCACTCTGCGTATAATGCCTATGCTACGGGGGAGCTGAGTATCCCCATCTCTCTCTCTCTCGGTTGATAGAGCGATTCCTCCCGTTGTCGATTTTGCCCAATATTTCCCCAAAGCGAAATAAGTCGACGAATTATCCGGGTCGTATACAACCCCCCACGTGGCGTTGTAATATTTGTTTTCATCCCCTCCGATGCTCACACATACCTGCACTTCGCCACGCAAGCTTTGGGGGCAATGCGCGGTACACTGAGAAATGCGCTGGGACTATCCATGCTCGAGAGGCTCTATACTATGACTTATTGCTTTCCCGCGTTCGCCGGCTTCGCATTTCCGAAGCTGTACTGATTTACGACACGGTCACGATCCGCACAGAGCTGCGCGCATAATTATGCCACTCTCGAGATTCAGTGAGAGGGGAGCGTTAAATGTCCGCTAAAGCGGTAAGTATATTGCAGCGGGAGGGGCTCGTTCGACCTTTGCAGCTGTAATACTAGATGGTGTATACGGTGTATATAGGAAACGAGTCTTTCTGGCGCGCGCGCGCGCGTCATCGTCGAAAATACACCTCTCGGAAGAGAGAAGAGGAAATCGCGGAAACGGCTTCTAGAAGCTACCATACGCAGACACACTTTACACTCTCGCATTTGCATACCAAGAGCGCGCGCCGAAAAAAAGTTTGCTCGTGATTTCCCGTGAGTTACTTTTGCGACTCTCGTGTATATCAAGAGCCCGAGGTATACTTTCACGAAACGTTTTTACGACTCTCGTTTTCCTCCTCGAGTAGTTGCGACGAGGTAGGTGACGGAGCTACGTTGGTATATATATATGCGAGAGCTATATAGAGGAAACCAGAAAGTACCGTTTTTCGAATGAATCTACGATCGCGTACAAGTATACAGCCGTAGACACATCGGCGATATCGGTAGGCATCGGTAGAATACAAACAAATATGGATGATCACCTTCTAGCCGTCGGTCCGAAGCGTCAGCAGGAGCCACGGCATCTCTTCGTTCGGTCGCACTGCTGGATACGCTGCTTGGTGTTGGAATCGACGCTGCACTGGGTTATCTCTCGCGAGGAGATCGGTAAGAGGCGGCGCAGCAACAGGTGCGAGAAATCCTCGTGTCGCCGTGTTACATCGTACCGTTGCTTTTCGCGCATACACACTCGCGCAGTATATATATATATATATATACTTGCGTCGCGGAGAGCTATACACTGCTGGTGAAACGTACTGCCGCGTTCTCCATTCGCTCCGCGTTCTCCTTTGCCGATTCCTTCTTTTCCTGGGACACGGAGCTGTCGCGCACGCACAATTGCAGTATGTGAGCTAGCCCACTGTTTCGCACTTTCTACCTTGCACACCGCTGCCTGCGATGCCCGAGGGACGACTGCTAACTACCAAGTGCTAGCACAGCTGTAGACCGCGGGCGAAAAATCGGCGCCAACACCGCACTTTATTGCAATGCAGCTCTGCGAGGCGCTGCTGCTGCTGCTGCTGCTGCTGGCTTTCCGCTCGGGCGATTACTGACTGGCTGGCCGCGGCGGCGCTGCTAGAGAGGCGCTGCTCGAGGCCGAGTCTCTCTCTCTCTCTCTCTCTCTCACTCGCTCGCTCGGCGTTTGCGTGTAGCGGCTGCGCGTGTGTGCGCGTACGGACAAGTCGGTGCGAGAGAGAGAGAGAGAGAGAGAAGCCGATCTCCGCAGAGAGACGATCGGCAAGCGAGGCCCGACAGCGACTGCTGCAGCTGTATATCGGTTTGTGATTATTCCACTCCGGCACACGACTCGGAGACGGAGCAGCGGCACACGCATACTTCTCGCCGGCGACACGGGCTGTGTGCTGCTGCAGGGACGTGAGCCGAGTACCGGGCGCCCCTCGTATGCGCAAGAGGAAGAGAGAGAGAGAGAGATCGGTAATTCCGGCCTTTAATTTCGTTGTACCCTCGTGAAATTCGCCGCCAAACGGCACGGGAAAAAAAGCCCGCTCGCCAGCGCGGGATCGGGAGCTATAATTTAATAGAGCCGAGGAATTTTCCTCGGAATTCCAATTGATAGTTTCTTGCGCCACTTAATTAATTTGTACGAAATGCCCGATCGTTCTTGTGGACGATGCTCCTCTCGTCGGGACACTTTCGGAAATTAGGCTGGAATCCCGAGAAAGCCTAAAGCGACTCTCACACATAGTTTCGAGAGAGAGAGAGAGACAGGAAAGATCTCGGGGGGGGGGGGGGCAACGGAGAAAAAGAATAATAAGCGACAACACGGCAGCCTCCTGATTGCATGTTGTTTTTTCAATTATTCCAGCTTTACATTCTGAGATAAGATAATTACATCGGGCCGCGGATAAGCATCTCGATGAGGCGGGAGTAGGCGAGATGCTGGAGATAAAGGGATACACTCTCTCTCTCTCTCTCTGTCTCTCTTTTTCTCTGGTTAGCCGCTATTCTCTCTGCCGCTGCTCCTCGCTCCTTCGTCCTCCTCCTCCTCCTCTTCTTCGTCTTCTTCTCTTTCGACTCCAGTTTGTCTGCTTTTTTAAACGGGGCTCGCAGCTCCAAAAGAGAGAGAGAGAGAGAGAGACGAGGCTCGTGAGATTCGACGCGATCCCCCCCCCCGCCGCCTCGCTTCTCCGGATTTCGGATGCGCGTTTGTGTGTGGCTTATCGATGGTCCTTTGTACGCCGCTCGCGCGGGCCAATTGATTTTCGAGTTTCGACGCGTTGTAATTTTCTCGGTGTTTTGTTTGACTTATGCTTCTTTTATCCAGCGGGTTATATATAGGCTCTCGGCTATGGCTTTAATTAGCCCCCGCAGCTGCTGTGTGTACTTTGCTCTCTCGCTCTCCTTCTCCGACGTTCGATTTCCCGCGCACATATACTCATGCTGTATACATAACCTATGCATATTCATTACGCGAGCGAGTCTTTTTGCAAGACTCCAGATACAAGCGAAATCGGAGATGTATATAAAATCGATCGGTTTTCTATCTCGCCTGCGGTATGCGCGATCAGCCTAAAGCCACTATAGCTGCTGCTAATTTTTCCAGAACTCGATTTCCGACGAGGCGGCCCCTGTAATTTATTCAAAGTACACGAGAAAAATGCTCTCGCCTGCGTTTTGCATACATCCGCGAATCTCTCGCTCGATTTTCGGACTCGGCGATGCCCCATCGCAGGCAAAAAAACCGGCGAACGCGGCAATTAATTAGGCGGCGAAATTCGCTGACGACCAAAGTACCCTCACGTATATATATATACGTAATTCATTTGTGCGCGCGCAAGAAGGAGCCTCGAAAAAAAGAAGCGACTCTTCTCCTTTTTATCCCCCGACGTCCCTGCTGAGAGAGAGAGAGAGAGAGAGGAGAGAGAGGGAGATTCGCGAGCTTATCTCTCGCAGCGGGATTAGAACATTAGGAGAGACGTGTCTCCCGACAGCGAATCCTTTCCCACTATATATACGGCTCCCTTTGCTGCTGCTGTCGTTTATCGATATCTCTCGCGGCCTCGTACTCGCGTCGTCGCTGCATCAGCGAAGGATAAAGAAGGAGCGAGCCGGGCAGAAAGAGTGCCGCCGCGGAGGGAATATTTATGGGGTTCCGAACTGGACCACCCGGTAATTAAGACGACCCTGAAGCCGGGGCGGGGCAGCAACCGCTCGAGAACTCGCGAGAGAGTCGCTCTCCGCTCCCTTGTTCCTCACCGCCGTGCCATTCCTTTACCTCTCTCTCTCTCTCTCTCTCCCTCGAGCTGCTTCTTCTTCTTCTTCCTCTTCTTCTGCTCTGCTATAGCTGCCGCCGTCGCTGGAGAACGAAGCCCGAGTTCCCGCGGAATTCCGAGTGCGCGATAGCGGACGTTCTCCTGTACTATCAGATCTGAATAATAATCCAGCGCGATCGATTCCTCGTATATATATATATATATATATATATATATATATATATATATACGGCCGGCCATAAATCCGCCCCGGTAATTCGAAAATTACATCGCATCGATCACATCTCAGAGAGAATTCAAACAGACCGCTCGCGCGCCATTTGTCAGCGGAGTCTCATTTGAGAAAATGTTTATCGCTTCCTGCGCGAGCTTTCGCATATTATATGCGCGACGATCGAGCGGAGATTCTCACGGCTGATTCACGCGCGGCTGCCCGATGAATAATTATTGCCAATAAAGCGACCGCATCGCTCGATATAGTATATATCCCGTCGAAGCTCCGACTTTTTTCACACGCTAATCAAGTATACACACACACACACAGATACAGCCGCTCGCCGTGGGAGGCGGGCGTGCAAAAACTGCGCGTACCCCGCGAGATGATAAATCAAAGGGATCATCGTCGCGTGCGCTTGTAGAACAAACACACGCGCGCACGCACAGTTTAGCCTGAAACTATAGCGGCGCGTATTATCGTTCCGAGAAATGATTTACGCTCTATAATGTAATGTTTGTATATATTGCCTGCAATTTCTTATGTCAGTCGCGTCGGCTCGATGACATCATTCGAGGTTTATTATATAATCTCATTGTCGCGATCGAAATTGCCGTAATCTCGATAAACGAGATGGTATCCGAGGATGTATAAAAGGATATATAAAAAGATTAATCTCACAATCCGACACGATCTATTCCAAAGTAGGCGCGAGCTGCACGCGAGCTGCACACGCGCTTTCACCGAGAGCGCGTGACTCGGCCGATTATTAGCGTCGATCTCTCGCGCGCACTATACCCAGAAGCCGCAACCGATTTAGACTCGCGCGCGGGAAAACTTGAGATTCCGAGAAGGAGGGAAGTGACGTCGCGGTAAAAATTCATCTATACTCGAATTTCCAGGGCTATTTCAATAATTCACGCGGGAATTCCGAATTCGATGACTCGTATAACGCTCGTCGTTAACGCCGCAGCGGGAAGTGCAAACGGTAAGCCATATACATATATATATATATATATATATATATATACATATATCGATTCAATTGATTCGACACGCCTCGAGTTTGTGTGCTTATATACGCCTGCCGCACAAAGCGGGCCTTTTGTGTACCTGACGTGGATTTTGAAATATTCCTCGACCCTTCTCAGAAGGAATTACAAGCTGCGCGCGTGTGTGTTTTTAGAATTCACTTGTTAGCGCCAGCGCTGATCCTCCGATCGGCTATTTCAATCGCTTGTGTAAACACGGGATCGCACGCTCTCTCTCTCTCTCTCTCTCTCTCTGGCATTGTGCGCAGCGCGAAAATCGAGCCGGAGATGAAAATCGCGTAAAAATTATGCCAACAAAAAGGGCTAACTATAATCGCGTCATCTCGCAAAATCAAAGCAGAAAAGCTCGACAGCCCCTCCGCAGACAGGCGGAAAGGAATGGCTCGCTCGAGTCTCGATTTAATTCGCAGCCATTGTGAGAGAGGGAATCCTCTTGTTCTGGCGCGCGCGAGCAATGAGAGTAGAACATAGCGCTAAAACGATACCATTATACGCCGACGTGTTATTTCGCGAAAAAGGATCGAGAAACGAGAGAAAGAGAGAGAGAGAGAGAGAGGGTAATCACAGCAGTGCGGCTGCTACTTCCGATGATTGCAGAGGCGCGCGAATAGCTGCCGAAAAGAGAGCCTCGTCTCTTTATACCACCGTCATTATCAAGCGCTCACACAAGGGCTGCGCCGCGGCAATTATCAATGGCAACCGCAGCTTTGCTTAGCCCCCCCGCCGCGACTCGATTCTCTCTTTCAGTTCGTCTTCCTCCGTGTCATTCCGGCTCTGGTCTGTTTCTTTTTCAACATCGGTCGCCGTGTGTACCAACTAGTCGCAATAGTCTTTATCCCCGCGGACAAAAGCCCCGGCCGCATTATAGTTCGGAAACATCATCATTATCGAGTAGGCGATGAGCGATTAATCATTTCAGCCTCCCAATTTTCCCTCGTTGCTCAGCAGCGCACGCGCATTTCCCACACCCGGTATCTGCCTCACGCGCGCGCGCACAGGGTTCTCCTTGGGCCGTGTTCCCTCCTCCTCCTCGTCTCGTTGGTTTTCGAGCTGCGCGCGCGCGAGAGAGATAGACTATCATTTTGTGTGTGGCCAAATGAGAGACCACCTTCGTGGAAGGCACTTTACCGTCGTTCTCTCTCTCTCGCTCTCCTCTCCTCCTCGGCAGCCCCGCGGGGATGTGTCTTCTTCTCTCCGGCAGGCTCGCTTCGCTGGGATCGAGGGTATATACTCGCGCTGTGAGAAACGAGCCGCGGATTCGGCCACGGCGGGTATTTTTGGATTCGCGCGCGCGCGAGCGCCGCTGGTAGACTCGGCGACTCTGCCATGGGAAAGAAGCGCGCTAGTGAGGTAATCGGCTGGATTTTTTTCGCTCGACGTCGATCGACCTCCATCTCCCTCCATATACCAGTATAGTATACAGTGTAAATATGCGCAGCAAACAGCCGAAAACACGGTTCCCCGGCGTTCCTCGGATGCCTATTATAATGCTACACTGCGCGCGCACGAAAAGGAAAAAGGCCGCAGAATCGCCGATCAAGACGTAACATCATCGGCTATAATATATATATATATATATATATATATATATATATCTCCGCAGAGGAGGAGGAACAAAGGCGCGCTCCGAAACAAAGGATCCGCGAAATCCAGAGGAATCTGCTTGCGCATATAAGCAGTGATGGACGATATAGAAATTTTGTCACGATTCCGCGAAGCCATATCGGCGATAGGGATCTCCGCGCGCGATGCGCGGGTGGCTCGTCCAATCGCGACGACAAGCCGCACTGGCGGCATTTGCATAGAGGACTGGATTGAGGGATGGAATGCGCGCGAGGGAGATGGCTGAATTAGCCTGCATGGCCGGGGACACGAGCACGGGGGCTATTACGCCGCAATTATGCGTAATTGGACGGCCGATTTAAAATCGTTATTGAGAGAGTAATATAAGAACATGGGCGCGTCGATAAGAGAAGCTTCCACGAAGTCGGCCTTATCTCTGGCGATTTTCTCCTACGGAGCGGGGAAAGGTCCATTTTCCCGCCGGAAAAATGTGAGCGCCCGCTGAGGCGCCACGATGACTCACTGCGAATCGTCCGTGTGGGAACGGGCCGAGCACAGGTGGAAACGCTCCTGCGAGAGGTGGAAAATTGGTCGCCCGGTGAGAGAGAGAGAGAGAGAGAGAGAGCGGCGCTTTTTTTTTTTTCTTCTCTCGAGAGTTGAGTCAAGAGATACGCGCGGATAGATTCCTTCCTCTGCGCCGAGGACTGTGGGAGGCTGGTCGACCGATGTGTCAGCGAGCCTTTTCTGATTTTATGAATGATTTCGAGGCAGCTTTGATGTTTCGGCTCGGAGCCAGCTCGGACAGAGCCGTGAATGAGTTCTCTCTCCCTCTCTCGAGGGCCGGCGCTTTGTGCCCCGACAAAGGAGCGCTCGTTACGAGGCTTTTGGGACTGGATAAATATTTACTCGCTCGACGGAAGTCGACTACTGCACTGGACGCGCCCCGATCGATGCAGCTCCTATTCATCGGATTTTCGCTCTTTTTTCGGAGTGAGAGAAGCGCAAAAATTCGCCAAATTAATCCTTCTCCGCGGCGTCCTCGGCAATCAGCCCCTCTGCGCCGAAAACGGCTCGCGGCCGAATACCGCCGATTCACGTAATTGCTCTATAAAGAGCCTCTCTCTCGCTTCGCTTACGCACGCACGCGGAGCCTCTTCCCCCCCCCCCCCTGAGGGAGAGGGACCACCCGTAGGAGAGAGAAAAAGGTGCCAAGCCCGCAAAAGAGCGACCGCGTGTAAGTACGCGTATACCTGCGCACGCGTATCGGCCTAAACAGGTGCCGAGCCTCTGGAATTTTCGGGAAAAACAACAGAGAAAGAGAGAGAGAGAAAGAGCAACGGACGTCCACTCGAGGAGCATAAAGTGACGAGATTACGATTAGAGGATATAGGGAATAACGCCCGAGGGCTAATTGATTCTCGGAATCATAAGGTTATACACGGGGGATACGCTGCAGCAAGGGAGAGCCGAAAATTAATTCCGCTCGGCGGCGCGCGCTCCTTTTGATATTTATACGCGAGTTCGCTTTTTTTTTCCTCTTATACCGACCGATTACCCTTCGAGGAGCGGGTGACAGTCGCCGCGACGAGACATCGTCCGAAAGACTCGAAAAATGTAAGAGAGGCGAGAACAAACATACACACACACACACACACACACAGCGCGGCGCGCAATGAGTAATGCGGCTCTCTCGCGCCGTGCTGTCTGCCCAATTCCGACTTCCCACTTGCTAATTCAGCACTTGCGACATTTCCGCCGGAGAAAAGAGGATTTCTGGGTAAAACCCACGCCAGGCCAGACGCGAGCGATCATGATTATGGGTTCTCTCTCTCTCTCGTGCGATGACTCGCTGCTACTTTTTTTTCTAGCTGACCGTCTATGCGTGCATTATATTCTTTTTTGCGCCATTTTTATGTAAGGGACGCGCCGGCGAGTGAAAGTCAATGCGCTTATGTAAAGTAAGTCACTTACGCGCGGGCCATCAGGTATATATATATAAGACGTGTATTATATATGTTTACGCGTGCCCGACGAGCTGAGAAAATTGAATTCGCCGCGCTCGGACTTCTTCTCTATATATACTCCTCTCGACGCTGCAGACACGGCGGAGGCTTTGTGAAAGAGAGAAGAAGAGCTGACTATATAACACAGAGAACTGGCGATTATGCCGCTGATCCTCTGGAATTTTTCTTCCTCTCAATTATAAGCCTGCGAGAGCTACTTACACGCGTATTCTTCATCTTCTCGCTCGCTCGCGCTTGACGACGAGCAAATATTTTTTAAATTCGCCTCGCCGCAGGAAATCCAAATTTGAGCACTTCCTCCCCTGAAATTACAACTGGCGCAGCTTATATACATTCCGCTTATACACACACACACGCGCGCACACACGAGCTTGATCCCTTTCGCCCGGGAATTTTTATGGCTCTCGTAAAAACCTATAAATCCAGCGATAATCATGCGCGCGCCCAGCGGCTTTTTGACTTTTTTTTTTTTTTTCTCCTCCGCTCTTTCTCTCGAGTATATTTTCGCTCGTCTCGCGTAATTTATCGGCCGGTCATTTGACGATTTCGTAAATTAAGCTTTCGGCTTTCGACGCGCGCTCGCGCGCGGCGGAAAACTTTTGATGGTTATGGCTATTTTCGACGGTCTTTATTAATAACGCGCCTCGAGAGCCGACGAGCGGAAGGATATGTTCGAGAGAAGGAGCGCCGAGAGCGATGGATGAATTTTGACGTTTTTGCCGAGAGAGAGAGAGAGAGTAGAGGACTTGCTTTTTGCTTTTGCCGAGAGGCTTAATTAATATAGCCTTTTTTTCGCTTCGCCGTGAGCCTGACGCTGATGAGAATGGCTTTTTGCCGCTCTTAGAGCCGAGCGTTGATTCTTTTCGAGGTAAAATTTTGTTCCTATATGCAAATCGCGAGCGGAAAATCGAGAAAAACCGTCCGTTCGCTATAACGATCCTGACGAGGCACACGTGCGCGCGCTGCAGCTGTTTCCAGTAGATCCACTCGATCCGTACGTATAAACGTATACCTATACCATCATCGAACAGGTGGCTTCCAGATGCCACTACGCGCTCGCTCCTTCCTCTTTTTAAGCGCGCGCGAGCTTTTCCTCCTCCTTCCACATGCTCTTCTTCGCTTTTTCTCGCTCCCGCGGCTGCACCTGCGCGCTGATGACATTATGTCCTTTTTCCGTGCCTATAACGCTTATAGGAACGTGTATTATATGCGGATTCTTCCGCGATCGGGTTCGAAAAATTCGTTAAGCTGTACAAACACGAATCTCGACGGTCCCCGCCGATAAATACTTACACGCTCTCGAGAGCTGAGGCCGTAGTTTACGATTAGTCATCGTTATAAGGGGGCTTTTTAAACCGGATGACTATTTCGCAGCTCGTTTTATTATTTCAATTTTCCCGGACTTTTTTTTTTTTTTTTTTTTTTTTTTTTTTTCTCCACACAACGCAGGTGTGAAATGCATTCTCTCGAGCGTGACGTCTGCGGCTTTCGAGTTGATTGGAGGCTGATGACTGTGTATGCGCGCGAACTTTGATAAGCCACGTAGCGAGGGTTATTTTTAGCGCTGACCGTTCCTCGAGGATCAGTCGAACGAATTTACGCGAACCAAGAAACGAAAGTGCTAAAACGTCCGAATATTCTCTTCTCTCTCAATGTCGCGTATTGCTTATAGTTGAGCTAACCCGACCAGACACCTCGTCGCCAATATATCCCCTCGTCTCTCGCGAAGCATCGATTCTCTCTCCGTGGCTCTGACCTAAAAGTATATCCGAGAGGCATCGTACACACACACACACGATCTCCACTGCAGCAGCAGCAGCACGTAGGTATGTACATGCCCCGCGGGGAATATATTAACGGCGAGAGCGAGAATGTGCCGCCGAGCGCGCGAGGAGAGGCCCATCAAGGCGAGCCTGCAGCAGCAACAAGCATCCAGCCTTTCTATATATAGGTATATCGTGCGCGCGAGAGCTGCCAACGCCTCGCACAGAATCTTCCTACGGACGGAAGAGACAATTTTATCTATGATATTTTATATTTGATGGTCTTTTGTTTGGACGACTGGATGAAAGAATCGATCATCATAGAGGACGAAATAGATCCTAATCGATAAAGCCCCTGTCATCGTCCTTCCATTCATCATCCTCCTGAACTTCTTGCTGTAATCTCTCTTCTTCCTGTAGTTCCACACCGTTGAACCAGTGGAAAATTTCGTATATATAATTAATAGCCGCAGCACAACCGACCGACGATGAATCTGATCGGAATACGCGCGTTTATCATGCACATTTCTACCTATAGTTTCAACATTGGCTTACTCAACTCCGAGGCAATAAAATCCACTCTCGCGGGCTGAACTTTTGATTAATTACATATATATCGTACACGCACGAGCTGCGCGTATCTCCCTTTTTCTTCCTACTGAGATTCCAGCGCCGCAACGAGCGACCGCGCGTATATACCAGACCTCTCGGCGCAGAAAAAAAGAAAAGAACAATCGCACCGTCCTACTACATATCATTCATAAAGTTGTAGGTATACAACCTCCGACTTTTCGCCTAATACCATATACGCGCAGCCCCGAAAGTCTGTAAGCAGAAGGGAAAAAAGGGAAAGATACAGAAGAGGAGAGAGAGAGAGACGAAGCAGCGGGAGAGAGAGAGAGAGAGAGAGAGAGAGAGAGAGACCCCCCTTGCTCTCAAAGCAACATCCCGCCCACCACCGTTCTCTCTTCCCAGGCGCGCGTGTAGTATCGCAGGTAATGGCTTTATTCCGACAGATAAACTCCTCTCCGGCCGAAAGAGCAGCAGCAGCTTCGCTTCGCCGGTGTGTACCACCTTGTATATACAGGTATATGAGTATACCCACGGACACATTCTCTCCCTCTCGCTCTGCCTTCTGCGGGAGCAAAAGCAGCAGCCGCTATCTTCCATCTCAGCTTGCGAGCGAGCGAACGCGGCTTATCGCATCTGCAGCCGGCGGCCCCCATCGGAGCTTAATGACAATTTCAGGTAGTAAGAATGCTACTCTCGGCCTCTGTCCCCCCCCCCCCCTCCCCCCAACCCCTCTCTCCAACCGTCCTTCTCTCCTACCTCTTTTAACGGCGATTCACACAGGATGTACGCGCACGCATGTATACCTATACATCCACAACAGGGCTCTCGATGTCGATTTAACAGAGTTTCCATCTGGCCCCGATTATCTCTTCGAGATTTTAACGGCCCCGCGCGTGCGTGCAGCGCCTCGAGGAATTCCGGAACGTGTCGCTCTACTCTTGTGCGGCGCGGTCCTAATGCGTCGGAGGTGCACACGGAGGTGCCGATTTTTCCACTCAAACGAGCCGCCACCGCCGCCTACGACCTGCTTTCGGAATTTTTATAAGTATCGCTGCGGAATTGAAGCCCCGGCGCTTATCGCTTCTTGGTAGCAAGAGATAGATGTCCCTGCACTCTCACTGTGTGAGACACAGGTACATCTAGATAGCCGCGCCCGGGGATATAGTTAAAAACGTTTCCTTGTAAGTATCCTCGAAATCGAGTTGACTCCTAATTTGTAACCTGCAGAACGGACACTTTTCCGGGAGGTTTAGACGTCTGAGTCATACATGGACTATTTGTTGTTGCGCTCGCATGAATAAGACTACTCGAGTATTCGACAGTTTTCAACTTGGCGTTTCATTTATTTATTTATAAAGATTTCATAATGACTTGTGAAGTTGTAGTGACTAACAAACTCTCTTACGTGCTATCGGATATTTTTTATCCGTACACATCGGATCACACCTGCCGACAGTGTTTTCAGCCTCATACACAACACACAGACACTCTCTGTTTCCCTTTCTTTTACCGATTCTTCACACTCATGCAACCGTAAGTTTGTTTGTTGTAGAAAATGCGTGCGTTACTTTTTGATTCCCTAATCGATGGTTGGTTTCAACGAAGTTAAAAACCATAAACGAGCGTATACGTACTTAAACTCCTAAAATCTAGTCATTAACGAAAATACCCGATCACCGAGTGATGACGTTTCTACTCTTAAACAATAATTTTTGTCAAATAAAAACAAAGCCTTAATTAATCGAGAATTTTCGAAAATTAACGCACATAAAGATCACTTATTCTTCATATCATCGCGTGAACATAACGAGTACTTTTTTTCTATGTTTAGTAAACACTGCGTACGCTCCTACGTGTGAATACCAGTACTGCTAATTCCATTTAAACTAAGCTCATCAACTAAGTATTCATTGCAAGTTTCGATATACAGGCGCATAATTCAAACTGTTCATAGTTGTTTTTTGTCGTCTATAAATACGTGTATAAATTTTTGTTTTCACTTCCACAAAATTATCATCTCCATCAAAATAAAATTATCGAGGGAGGCTGAAAATTAAATGTCCGTGTTATAATTAGTTATCGACCTTACAATGTATAAGTATTCGCGTAAAAATAAGTTCACGTATCGTTATTATAAATTTCTATAGTAAATAGGACGATTTAGATTTTCAGCCTTCCCAAGAATTTTATTAAAAAATTTCAAAGATAGAGAAAGACTAGCCTACGAAACTAGGCTACAAATTACTGACTTATATAACTTAAATATCTTACAACAAACAGAAAATAGAATCAGTCACGGGGTCTTAAGAAGCGCGCGGCGCGTTTTTCTTTCACCTTTTATATCCGTGGATGAGTGATTTTTTTATGAGCTGTCCTTCTTCGGGGTGTCGTCTTTCTTGGTGACGGGTTCTGATGTGGATGCAGCTACTGGTTCAGAAGTTTCTGGCTTCTTAATAAAAACTTCTGCAGCAAGATCTTCTTGGGGAAAAAGTATGCGAATGATATCGGGTTTGTTGACCTTTCCCATGCTATTTTTCGGAATCTTGTTAACAACTTTGAGTATACTGGGTACAGCATAACTCGCCAGTGATTTCTTTGCAAATTCACGAAGCTGGGATAGTATTAATTCGGCACCCTCGTTTAAGACTACGACTGCTGCAACCTGCCATCAAAAATTTTAATAATAGAAATTAATAATTGATTAATTATTGGGATTGTCTTAATATAACTACTTGTGAAATTTTCTTACTTTTTGTCCCCATGTCAAATCGTTAACTCCAACCACTGTACAATCGATGATATCAGGGTGGCCTAGAATAACTGTTTCGACCTCAACCGCACTGACTTTGTAGCCGCCAGTTTTAATAATATCAACCGAAGTGCGGCCTAACATACTATAAATGCCATTATCGTACTGCACAGTATCGCCTAAAATACACGCGTAATGAAGTATCCATTGAATTCGTGCTTGCTGCCGCATATAACGTTTCAAAAAGAAACTTACCAGTTTTGAACCATCCATCGTCCGTGAAAGATTTTTTTGTTATTTCTGGTCTATCCCAGTAACGCTTAAAAACGTTGTCACCTTTTACTTGCAGATCGCCGATCACTAGATCTTTTGAATCACTTAAAACTTTGCTACTTTTTGAATTTCCATATAAGAGTACTTTTGGTGCAATGGTTGGAACGCTATCGGTTGACTCAGGTTCGGTGAGCCTAATCTCCACACCAGGAAGTGGTGTTCCTACAGTTCCTGAATACACCGAAATTTCATATTAAAATGACTATTGTTATTGACGATAAACAAAGGATATGAATTTAGTTTCATTAAACACACCTGGAATGCGTTCTCCATCAAGAGGATTCGATAAAATCATACCGGCTTCGGTCATACCGTATCTCTCTAGTAATCGATGTCCTGTGATTTCTTCCCATCTATCGAATATTGGCTTTGGCAGCGGTGCCGACCCACTGACCATTAACCTGTATTAAATCCAGTTTCAAATGAGACATTCAACTTTACAAGTCATCACAAAACACTATGTTCGCCATGAAAATCTCACCTGATCTTAGTGGTGCATACATTAAATATGTATTCCTTAATTTTATCGTTATTCACAAACAGCTGATCATATTCCTGAATCAACTTCATGTAAATAGTTGGAACAGCCGCAAAAACGTTGATCCTCTCGCTGTTCTGCATATTCACAGCTGTGATTTGAGCCCAGACGCTCGACGGCGAAAATTTGGGCAACATAACGCAACGGCCACCGACGTAGAGAGGACACAGGAGCACGTTGATGATGCCGTGCACATGATGCAGGGGTAGTGTGTGCAGAAATACGTCCTTGTCAGTGTGTTTCCAGGCCGTCACCAGAGAGCTCACCTGAGACTGGATATTCTTGTGGCTCAGTACTACGCCTATTTCGTGAACCAAATTTTTCGTCAGTATATAACAAACTTATCGTTGCTGCGATAAAAAAATTTAGACATATTAACCACAAATGCACACTATATACACTTGTTCACAAATTTTGTAATTAACATTTTAGTATAGAAACTACTTATAGCACCTGGGATTACTAGACTAACATACATCAATAAGGTAATCAAAACTGTGTTAATTAGAACAGTCAAACACAAGTTCCAACATGTACAGCTCACCTCCAGCTATCTCTGAACATAAGAGCAATACAAACAGCGAATCACAGAATCAGCGTAAAGAAAACCTCAAGAGATATATCATTTATGTATTTGTAACATCAAAAAAGATACTAGCTAATACATCTGAAATAACATCTCGTTTAATCTGTGTTAGTTTATCTAGCAATTCGACATCGTTTAAAAAAGTAATATTCTAAAAAATAAGCAAAAGCAACAGCTGCATATAAGAAGCTGGAAATTTGGTCACAGATTTCTGATATATGCACACAAGAGAATCTGCAACTCAGAATGGGCTTGGAAAAAAATGTAATAAATTGTAATAAAACGTAAAAAAATTTTAAGAAAGAAAGAAGAGACCCCATGAAATCCTAAATCAACGGACTTGTAATAAATTGTAATAAAATGTAGCAAACTGTAATAAAACGTAAAAAAGGTCCGAAATTCAACAAAAACGTACAAAATGGTACGATTTGTTACATTCTCTTATATTTTATTACACTTTATTACATTATTTATTTCCACTAGGGTCAATACACAAATTAAAATTATAAAAAGTCAATATATACAGTAGATAATTAGCAGAGGAAAGAGAGATAAAGAAAAGAAAAAAACTCTTAAAGAATGTTTACAATGAGATTGATGACTTCTATCGTTATCAGGGCAACGCCGCGTGTGCGTATTCGAAATATTATTTACAAGTCATCGCAGTTGTGATCTTACTGTAAGAGAATTGGATTAATTCGAATCTGTGCTGATAAGGTAATTAGAAAATTTAAAACAGAGATATGAAAAAGTGTAAATTTTATACTTATTCTTTGATCTATATCAACTACTTGTCTTTTTATATCACTTTGACGACACAACAAATACGTATGTACGATTTGCGTCGCACCAATTTACATTCCCGAGTTGTTTTCTATCCTCCTTCAATGATTTTAGGAATATTTCAATTTTTTAAATACGTAACATGAATTACCTTTGGGTTTGCTAGTTGTACCGGAAGTGTAAACAAACATGGCATCGCTCTTATTGTAAAAGTCGCCCGGGACGCCCGCGTCCAGGAAGTTCCCGAAGTCATGTTCGATGTTGCCTTTGTTGTTGGCCAACTTGCCGTCTGGCTTCGATGCCAAGACTCGCAGCGCATTATCAAAAACAATGAGGCGCCTATTGCTCTTGGCTATGAGAGGCTCGATGATTGGCAAATGTTCTTGCGTCGTCACGAAAACTCTTGCATCTGAGTCCGTGATGTAATAGTCGAGCACAGGCGCCGGGTGTTGATCGTTTAGAGGTACCGCTGTATCGGACATTAAGATAACAAATATATTTACGTACACACGCGCGCATTAATCGTTAGTAAATACAAAAAATATAGATTATCTACTTAAAACACATCGCAGTGAAATATCAATTCTATTTTTAGTTAACTGATTATGATAATAAAGAAAGTTGAATGAATTTTCAAAAGAGACAAAGTGACTTGTACTTATGTTTACCTATTTGGCCACTGATCCAGCAAGCCCACTGAGTTATGACGTAGCTTGCGTCATTGGGAAGTAAGAAAGCTATTCTCTCTTGGCTTCCTTCTCCTAGTAGTTCGTTTAATTCGTTTGCAAACTGTTTTGCACTTAACAGTAGACCTCTGTAGGTGTAGTCTCCATGCATATCACGCAGTGCTGCTCGATCTCCATATTGTGCAGCATATTTAAAAACAGGCACAACGTCATTTGAAAACTGTAATCAAACAATGCAACGAAAGGAATGCCAATTAAGATTGCGCTGTGCTAAATTTTCGTTGACTTACAACACATGTGCGCAACACCAGAAACATGTTATGCTTATATCATAGATTCTATTTTAACCCGAATCTCGAGTAAGAAATGCTGAATCATCAAAGCCAATTCAGCAAGTTTTCAAACGAATAAGTCAAAAATACAACACGAACCTCGCGCATCTGTTAATTTGTCCGCTTAGAAGAATTTTTAACATATGCACAATAATAACTCCAAGGCTGCAAGCATTTTAATAGAGATATCCATTTGCACAATAGCAAAATATCTACCTGATGAGTTTCTGTGGTGGAATTCAAAGCAGCATTCGTCTGCTGGCTCCGCTTGGCACCAATGGCATTCTGGTGCCTTGTAATTGAGTTTACGAATGAGTGAAACCTTCGTCGAATCAAGGAGCTCATCTTGCTGTTCTCGAAGTGCCTGCTCTCCTGTAATCAATCCAAGACACAAATCAGAATCCGATCACTCTTTAACCCCCAAAACTACTCCACTAATGAAAAAAATACGCTATCTACATCTAGACTCCAAAATTCAGCTCCAAAAGGACTTAACCTTAAAACGTGGCACAGCCTGATGGCATCAGCAAGCTGCCAGACACTGCTCGCGCAAAAATCCGTCTACTGAGTATTATTAATCCGGAAGCAGTGCGAGCCACGACAAAATAGCGACGATTATACGTCGACTATTTAGAAAAGGCCCGTCGTTTCGACGCCGCGTTACGTCATTATATACAATACTTACTTCATTTGCGCGCAAATATAAACGATTATTTTCACTCACCTGCTCACTTTCGGGTCCGAATACAAGCCGCCGCCGACGACGACAAGACGAGCGAAATTTTTTTACTCTACACTCGCGAATGGCATCGCGCTGGAGAGTATAATATAGAGTGGATTTTTCGGAACTGCCGAGGACACGAGAGAGTATAGAGACTTCAGACTATAGAGAGAGAGAGATAGAGAGAGAGAAAGCGACTGCACCGCAGCAGCGCACGCACGTACTTTTTCTTCGGTCTGTGTCGTCTTAACGTATGTTATAGATAGGAATGTATTTCGTAAGCTTAATGCGTGTAGATATGTAGATATATTATAGGAATGTCAGTGCGGCTCTATATATGCGTGTATTGAGAAGCTCCTACTGCAAGTTCACGTGAACTTTTGACATGTCTGAGCGCCGCGACTTTTTCAACGGAACTGACGCGGCTGCCGGTTGTTAAAAATATAAGAGTTAAAAATAAAGTCGAGACGCTTTGCACGCGCTTTTCTATATATATATATATATATATACATATATAGGCTGGGACTTAATTTACGCAATATATGTCCAGCAAATTAAGCTTCCGTGAGGGATAATAGTGTTATTTATATGTTTATAGAAATTTTGTACTCTCGTGAAATTTGCGGGCAAGCGCGAAGCGCGTGTTCCTTTGGCCTTGCCTGGACCATTACTCAATAAACAACCCTAAAATCAACGTCATTTTTTTTTGCGTCTTCACGGCTTTGATTTTATCTTTTTTAAGATGAAAAATTATCCCAAAATTTATTCTTTATCTTATTGATATCTATCATATAAAAAAAAATCTTTTTGAAGTCTACAAAGCAATGTAATGTCATTTTTAAATTGATATTTTATTTTTCATTATACTGTTTTATAAAAACTCGTTTTTAGAATATTTTTCTATCTTCATTATAATTCACATTTATGCATTTTCATTTCATAATTCAATAACAATGATTTTTTTATAATTAGCAGATGAATTACATATTATTCTAACTAATTGCTTAAGGTTAATCATTATACAAAATTAGGAATCGTTATAATCTTCGCTATATAAGATCAGTGTATAATAATTCGAATGTCACAATAATACAAACAGTACAACATTATGGAAAGACTCAAGTATGTTTCGTACACGACTTATAATATAAGCACTTTCTTACTCATACAAAATAACTTGCTCAAACATGTCTGTTTGAGGTTTATCTATAATAAATTACAATTTTAATTCGATTTTAATTATATTCTTAACAGTATGAAATCACGATGGAACATTTCTTTGAACTACTTATAAAATTAGAAAATTTAGCAGTATAACAGCGATATTTTGTACTTAGACAAAACCTATGGATGGGTAATAAAGCCCTGCACTTTATAACTTGTGTTGCTAAAGAGGGCCCTAACAAAACAGTTTTCAAATTCAGAGACTAGAGAGCCGAAAAATTCAAACAATGGGGAAGAGCCATTCCAGAACTCTTATTTTTACGTTACTTGGGTTCGTCGCTACTACTACTGATCTTTCTCTCCGTATAAAAGTGTGACTCTTTACAGTAAAAGCGTACATAATGTTCATTAATGTTCATTCCTTTGATGAAGCATCGACTTGTTAATTGATTTCCTTTATCGAGAGTTATTACAACCAAAGTATTCTTTCATAGAAGACATATTTTAAAGAAGATTGCTTACATTTAATATTAAATAATTATATAATCTACTTACATTAAACTTGAATATTACAATTATCAATGAAAATTTTTGCGATAATCGCAATACATTCTATATACGAAGAATACCAAAAGCAATAGAAAGCCATCTGCTCAACTTTGCTTTTCATTAATTTCCCGACTATAATCCTCAACACTATTGTCACGACGGCGCTTTTTGTAAATTGGCATTATCTAAGTGTTCGCAGTTAAAAGCACAATTTTGATAAGAGACGGCACTTGCGTGACCGGATCTACCGGAAGTCATGGGAACACCACTTTCCCATTTATTCGTATCGGGATCGAAAATCTCAACAGTACTGAGGAATGTGATGCCATTAAATCCACCTGGAATAAATATTAAAATTTGGATTCCATCGAATTATAAACATAAGTAATAGGTAGTAAAAATTATTCTTAGATCTTACCCATAGCATATAATTTGCCGTCGAGCACAGTAACGCTTAAGGCACTTCGAGCTGTTGGCAAGGGTTCAACGAACTCCCAAGAATCGCTCTCTGTATCATATCTCTCAACACTCTTCATCTGAGATACCCCATTATAGCCTCCAACAGCGTAAATATATTGGCCCAAACTTGCCACTCCGGCACCTGACCTACACTCATTCATCTCTGCCACCATGCTCCACTCGTCGTTCTCTGGATGGTAACACTCGACGGAATTTAATCTGTTCACGCCGTCAAAGCCACCTATCGCATAGAGCAATCTGCAAATGAAACATTCATAATAACATCTGACCTCCAATTTCGTTCGGTAATTGATTTATCACCGCACATTGACGTAAAAACATTATACATACCTGTTGACCACCGCTACTCCAACGCCTAATCTCTTCGTGTGCATTGGCTTGATGTATGTCCACGAGTCACAATCTGGATCGTAGTATTCCACGCTTCTATGATACTCCGCGTTTGAACTTCCACCGACAGCGTAGAGCAGACCATCCATTACGGCGACGCCAACACGATTTCTCGGGACGGATAAAGGGCTACAGGGTCTCCACTGATCTGTAGCTGGGTTATAACGATCCACCCAATCACTATCATACCTGTGAATAAGAACGTACAGTTTTAGCATATGCTTACAAAAAATTGCAAGTAGGTTTAAAAAATGTCGCCTATAAACCTGCTTCCTGGAGTATTATTTCTGCCTCCGACAGCATAGAACATCCCTTTGAGGAAAGCTCCCCCCAGTCCTGATCTTGGCACGATTAGTTTCGCATGCTCTGTCCACGTCTTGTCGTCTACGTTGTAACCTTCGAGTGTATCCAGCGAATGCGAATAGAACCCGCCTGCAATATAAATAATCCTGGGCGCATTCGGCGTGCGTTCCTTAACAATCGGTTTTTTGTGGAGCGTAAGATCTTTGAAGATCTGTGCTAAGTATTCTCTACAGGCAGGCATTTTCTTTAGGACGTCACAGTTTTTCATTTGTTCGCACAAGAAACTAGGCGTGAGGTACTGGCATCGAACTGCGTGCAGGATATGCTCCATTTTGGGACCTCGAGCTTCTTCGTTGTACCTGACCCACTTAAGCACCGCGTTGTAGACCTCACGCTCTTCCTGTACATTCAGTTCGTCCTTTCGTACTAAGGATACTAGTTTGAAAGAAAAAAATAATCTTAGTATATTTGCTATCAGAAGTTGAAGAATTTTTATCTAGCAAGAACAAAGTTTGAGTAAACCAAAATACTCGAACATTTTACTTTATGATCGTTTCAGTTTCAAAAATGTTAAAACATACAATATTTTTAAAGACTGTAGATACTGATACGATTCCTTGAATGAAGCTAAATATTTACAACTGATTAAGAATCATCGAAACATAATTATCTCGGATGGTAAGTACCTAATTGCATAGCTGACAGTTGGAGAAATTCTTCCTCCTGGCAGATCTGACTGAAATGCTGAATAATGAATTGAGTGGCTTTATTATAGAGATCCGTGCAGCCGTGTTGCTCGGCGAAGTTAGCGATACCGATAGCATTCGTTGGATCTATCTGCTTTTCCAGGAAGACGCAGCACGCACGTACGACGTTGGATACCTGCAAAACGAAACATAATCTTAAGATAAAAATCAAACATTGTATTTTTAAGCTTGACTTAACATATTATCTGCTGGGTCAATTTAGAATATTATATGAGCGCTATAACGTGAATATTGATTGAATACAATGTTTAAAATTCCACACTTGAAACCAGTTTTTAAAATTTTGTCTTTCGTAAATTATTCGACAGTACCTATGTTAATTTTTTAATCATAAATCAGTGAATTTCTCAAAGTACTTTACATAACTTCTGTATCAGACGGATAAGCCTTTCGTCAGAAATCTACATTTTCATACCTGGAACATCGTCGCCGCTGGTAAAAGCGAACAGACCGTGACTTCTGTTACTCGTATTTTGCCAGTGTACATAAAATACACCAATTTTGCCATTGCTGTTGGACAAACTCCTTGGAGTTTCACTCTGGTCATCTCGCATTCTTTCAACCCTCCTGTGAACATAGCCTGGAAACATAAGATAACGTTTTAAAAAAGTTTATTCGACCGCGATTCAGTTACCTATAGCTATATATACATTCGGCGTTTGACATCACCAGGACGCGTTGCTATATTGCGCGCAACGTTACCACGTCATTTTGCAACCACGAGGTCTTTTATATTATTGAAAATTAAAAATACATCCGTAATTTAAATTTGACAGATTATAACTACGAATTCGATTGACATTTTCTGCAGTTCTTAACAATATTGACCAAAATCTATTTATAAATAAATATAAATTTTACTACACTAAGACTTTTCTGGTTACCTTGAAATAAGGACTAGCAGCTGCCAGGATGACTTTGTGAGCATGGAATATTTCAGAGCCAACTTCCAGCATGACATCGGTTAGCATGTGATGACTACGCATAATGTGCATCATCTTCATGACACCTTTGATGTAGCTGGTCATGCAAAATGTCATGTCCCCCAGATCACCCTTTGTCTCCTCACACGTATCCTTTTCATCAGTAGTATCGAATGCTGCTGCTCTGGCAGCATCATTGGCAAATAAAATATTGCCATTCTGCCCAAGACATTCATCTTCGTCATCCATTAAGGAAGCCTGCACAGAAGTAGAAACAAAATAATATCAATATACTTATAGCTCCAAAATGATTTCTCTTGCGCAAATTCATTCATTATTTATCTTTCAAGCGGAACAAAGAAAATTTCGCTGTAAATATTGCAACATATTGACTTTTATTTCAACAACTTGAAATCGATCTTTGGAATTTAACCTTCAATCAATCTTATCCATTATTTAGCAGTTAATGGCATCAATTAAGTCATACGATACGAGCCACTTGTTAATGCTCTGCTCTCAAGTACCCTCTGCAATATTGTTAGAAAAAGCAACAAAAAACAAACGGTAAATCACCGGTTTCTTTCGCATCTCATCACGTGTACACGCATTCTTCGATTAATAATCAAAAACTTACGGCAACAAGCTACGCAACGAAACAAAAAATTGACGTTCGCTCTCACCGATATACTCGCGCTTATAATCGTCGAGTTAATAAAAACTAAATCCGAGTGTAACTGCGGAAAAGAAAAAAAAAGTCGAGGAGATTTTCTCGATTAGAACGGTACTTGGATCCGAGGCATTGGAAAAATCGACTGTCCGATGACAAAACGCTTTTTAACCAAGGTCGTGAGATAAGGCCGAAAAGTATCTATAAGTACATGTTTACCTATATAGGTAGGTGCTCCCCCAGGAAAAGGAAAACAACGAACGCGATAAGTAATGATGGAGTTTCTATCGAAAGCGTAACGTAACATAAGCACTGGAGTTCGCGTTACGATCACGCGCTGAGCTGTCAAAATATTGCAAAACCAACCTTTCCTTGGCGAGTGAAACCTAACCTTAAAAAACGCTCGCACTTCGAAGTGGAAAGCATAGCACAGTACGCTACACTAAACGGACAACGGCAACTATACACGGCAAGTATACGCAGATGGTATATGCAGGTCCAAACAAAGCGTCTCGCGACTCACAAGCTCTTTTCTTCCACACAAGTCAAGTACTTTCTCACTTCGCGCGTAGTCTTCCTCTCGGAGCGAATAAACCTCAAAAGCCAACGTCAGCGCACTGAATGTTCACGTGTCCACTCGTTCGAGCCTTCGGAGACTTTCCGACGATGTGCTGAGTATCTTTTAGGGCAAACGGGCTTCTCGACGGCAGGGCCCAGCAGGCTGTAACGACATGATGACTCTCAACGTATATACTCGTTCTATATGGTTCTATCGCTGCGCCTTCTATCTCGTACGGCTGCTTCTGACGTCACGGGTTTTTCTCGCATCATCGTACAAGCCAAAAAGGAGTGTATAGTGTATATGGAGAACGAACACTGTACAGTCGCGCGGCAGTCGTCGTCTGCTGTACACCTCACTAATTTCGAGCACGTCACGCGTCTTTTATCGATACTCTGCGCGCGGCGGTTCGGCTTCTTATCATCGCGTTAAACGGGGATTACACGTATTGTACTTACTTATGTATTTCGCACTGACGATGGTTTTAATGCGGCTCTGTTTACTTTTTGCCTACCCTATGTACACACATACAGACTCGGCTAATGCAGGCGCGCGTAGCGAGGTTAATGACTCTGGACTTTTGCCTTTGTTTTGATTTTGACGAGGTGCAGTATATGGATGACTAAGTATACCTGTATGTATTTTGCACTCTCAGCTGCGTATAACGTTTCGGCCCGTCGCGCGCCGCGTAAACACACACATACATGATTCGTCGGCATGACTCGCACATGGTGTTATTGTGAATTTATTACTGTTTTTCCGTAGCACGTTACGCGCAACGGGGTAAAAGATAAAAGTATTTATACATTTAGAGATCGCGAAGTGCCGAGTCATTCTTTCTAAATTCGTTAAATTTACGACCTTATTATTCCCCGATAAGCTCGCGCGCATCAGATACAGTGTATACTATCGTATACATAGTTTTGCATTTGCGTCGCGGCGGTACAAGGCAGTTGCAACAGCAGATAACCGCTGACACCGGAATATTTTATTTCTTCACACACACACACACTACAATACACAGCGACTATAATAAGCGTAAAATTGACTAAAATTGCTGAAATGTAATCGTTAGTGGGGGGGGTGGGTCAGGTTTTCTCACCTCGATTTTTGAAAACCGCATCAGAATCCTGCAGTAACTGCCTGTACAGGGCATCGAAGGAGCAAGTAATATATGTCTCAGGTCGGACTTTGCTCGGCGGTTCACTGCTCACTGCACTGCTCGCGCGTCAACATGTTTACTCTGTCTCCCTCGGGCGCATACCCGAATAAAGATATATATAGTAAACTGTATTACTCCAAAGTTCCGGCGGGGCAAAAGGATCGTCACTTCACTCCGCGTCTGCTGGCGCGTTCGACTGGGATGGCATACTGAGCCTGAGTCATGAATTTTACGATCGCAGTTTTCCGATAAACAATATATGTAGTTATATTATACTTATATCGCGCGCGCGCGAGCGCGTGCGTTTGTGTATATATATATATATATAGGTGAGCAGTCGCGCGTGTATCGCTCACGTGACGGTTTCTATTATCTCTCCGAGTTTCCCCCGCACTTCTCTTGTTTGGTATTGAGCTGCGCTGCGCACAAGCACTCGACGCGATCCCGCACGATCAAATATTATGGTCCCGAATGATAAACGGTAGAATGTGTATAGCACACAGCAGTGCATCCAGTCCAGAGAACGCAGCGTCGTCACATATATACTGCGCTTGCGGAAAATAACTCCCGTATAAGTATAATACACTGTCTAAGCCGGCGCGCGTCGCTCCGATGGGAAGAGAAGAAACAGAGTGCGAGGAGCATCCAGCGACGAGGAGGAGATAAGCTCTCGGCTCTCTCGCGCGCGCGCTCGTTCCGAATTGATAATCGTCCGCGCGATGACTTGCATAAAAATCTCTCGCACGAATACACACATCCGAGGTACTTCCTTCTCCGCTCTCTCGCATTTTTACATTTAATTTTCCATTGTCTCTGTGTAAGGCTTTATCGAGCGGAGCTAATACGTTGTATACGCAAAGTGATCGATTAACCGAATCGGCGTTTTCTCATCTTATAAATTACAGTCCGAGAACTTTTTTCTATTATCGCTTCTCGCGGCTTGTTAATAATAATCCTATACGATTGTCGTCCGACGCTTTCCTCCCGTCGAGATAAAGAGACCTTTTCAAGTTTTCCGACGACCCTGAGAGTTGTGAGTTTGAGGGTCGTTGAAGGCCTTGTCGAAGGTTGTCGCGCATTTTCGTTACCTTTCTTATATAGCATCGAGTTCAGGGAACATCGTTACGTTAGTTATTTTTGTCGCCTTTATTAGCTATCTATAGTATCCGTATAGTGATTAGCGGCGATAGAAGCGGCGCACAGGCCCTCTCCGAGTCTATACCAAAAAACAACTTCGTTATGAGTAATACGGAGCTGCCTGTCAGAGAAAAAGACATCGCAAACGAAGCATGAAACTCCGAATTTCGTACGAATAAAACCAGTGTCAACACACGCGCTGACTTTTCATATTTTCCCATCGGACCATCTCGAACTCGAGATCGCGATAACGAATTCCGCTCCAAAAATTCATGTACCGTATATAACGCTTATCAGCCTGTATACGTATACAGTTTCGTAAAAAGTTATAACACGGGGAAGCGAGTCGACGAGAATCGCAGCGCTATACGATGACATCGCGCGCGCGCATCCGAGAGAGAGAACCGGCCGCTCGTTTTCGACAAGTCATCCTGAGCGTGCACTTTCACCGTCTCTACCTATATCGATATATATATATATGTATATCTTACACAATATAGTATATGAAAAACGTGGGCTCGCGCGCGTACGCGAGTCGCTGTGTATATAGCCTTGTGCGATCGCGCGCACGAGCCAAACCCGATCTCGCGCGAGGCGGAATATCGACGAATCGACGAGGCGCTTTGCGGGTGTTGTTGGCTTAGGTAATGGTTCGTGTATATATATATATAGGCTCTTTAAAAACCCAAGCCGCTCGGCCGAGTGTTTGTTTCTCCATGACGTCGCCGAGCCCATTGTCTCGTTAGCAGTCGTTTGGTTTATAAAGCAGGTAATTGAAAAAAGAAACGATTCTCTTTAAATCGATACGAGCTGTGCGCGATAAGATCGGATGAGATAAAACTTGTACACGCGATTCTTTGCTTGATGTATACTTAAACGGCTATTAATTTGCTTTCCGAGAAAAAGAAAAAATTGAAAATTCAACGGAATAAGAGTACAGAAAAAATGACGAAGCATCTTTGAGACAATATATTTATTTCTTAATAATATGGAGTTTTCATCAACAATAACAGTGTAGTTTTTCATAGTAGTAGTAGGCGTAACAAGAGAGACGAGCTAGGTCGCGAGGAACCTAACCTAACACGTACGCCAACAAGTCACCATGGCAACGAACGACACGCGCTTTTCATCGCTTCTATATATTTATCTCCGAGATGTATAAGATCCTTCTCGTCCCCCCCCCCCAAAGAGCTGCTTTTTATCTTTATTTTTTCGTGCTTGAAACTTCCTTTCTCGCTCATCTCCTTCGTTTTATAAATCGTTAAAGTTTATTCTCGCACTTTGTCTTTTTTGTTTTTGTTTCTTCCTCCCCGGGCAAGCCCATTATGAATTATGATTATGATTCTCAGATGACGCTATTTTTTACAGTGATTATTTCTTTTTCTTCTTCATCTCTATAATTTTTTATACCTTATAGTTTTTTTAAACTGCCTCGACGATTCTTTTTGCACTATTCTCTGTAAAAGAAAGTTTAATTGCTAAGTGAGAGATTTTTTTTTATTCGTATGTACTTGTACAGTGCGATATTTGAATGCAACGCTAACGATTAAATTATTCTAAATACAAAACCATAAAATCATATATCCGATGCTCGATTGAAATACGACGTTCAACTGTAACGAGTTGCGTTGTTTACAATTACGTTGTGTAATATTTATTAATCAGAGCGCATGACACCTTTCATTTCGTTTGGCACAGTTAGAATTTGTTGAGCTTACATAAGAGACATAAATGTAATTTTAGAATTATAATCACGACACCGTTGCTCTGCGGGAGCAATAAAAACGACGTCGATTTATCAATTTGTATACATCAGTCGCAACGAGAAAAAATCGTGTACACAAGCAAAATTCTGTGTTGTTAGAGATCAAAGACTTTTCAGACGCAATTATTATGACGGAATGTATAAAGAAGACTCATTGCAGTAAACGAGGGAGCCGCAGTTCGACAAAACAGAATTTAACAGAGCATCACGTTGTCTCCCTAATTGCGCATATGTTTATTTTCCTTGGCACTGAAAGTTCTCAGTCATGGCCATCGCAGCATAAATCTCCGAGTTTTTGTCATCGTCGTAGAATCGATCGAAAATTTGCATTTTTATCATATAATCGCGCGCTTACAAATCGATAATAACTCTAATAATGTTTAAAAATGCCTCCGTCCCAGATGCTAGTAATATTATTTACTTAATATTCGGCGCTACCTAAAAATGGCAGGTTACTTTTTTAAACTCTCTTGGTTTTTGTTATTACTCATAAGAAGCAACGCAAGACTAGTCCAAATTATGGCAGTGTTTCGTAGAGGATAGATCATTAATGTTAGATTATTTTATTGCCATTACCGAACAAGTGTCGATGGTACGTAATACAAGTAAGAGATTTGGGTATTTGGCGAGAAGTGGATAACTGGCTGCCGCAAAATACACAGATGAATATAGTGGAACGTTCGAGGAAATGTGAATTTTATAAAAATAGACCTCGTTGAAAATTCGTCTCTTTTGCTTTTTTTTTTATCGGAACAAAACTAACGAACCTAAAATTTAAAAAATCACATGGGCAAAATTACTAATTCACGCTCAACAAAATCAAAAGTAAAAATCATCCTATATGAACCATCAGACGCAATTATCACCGCCTACTTTTTTGCGGAAGCCATTTCTTTCCTTCCCTCGTCCTCGTGCGCCATTCATCATTACAGTCGATATTATCGTGCGTTAGTGAGAATAGTTGATAATTTTTTTTTTTTTTGCTCAAAGGATCGCTATATGGTCTAAAAGGTTATCTCGGGCGCTGTTAATGTCGTTTACACTTCAACAATCAGCGTCTACAAAGCTTCTCACGCGTTTCCCATATGTCTCCCAGCGAGTGGGCCGTTTTTTTAAATCTCTTTTTTCTTCATGCGCGTTATGTTAAAATCATCATTCGTTCCCTTGTGCCGCTAAGGATTCTTATGTACTATATGCAATCGAAGGTATTCGCTCGCGTTTAATCAGATTGTTCAATTTTAAAGAGGAAATACGATGTTGAAGGTTCTATTCGCTTTGGAAAATTTAGCCCACATTGAGATGCCTCGCGGTGAGAGAAGAGGAGATGTCGGAGCGGCCGCGCCACGATGTATAATGATTTCGTCACAAATAATCGCGTGCAAAGCAAATTCAACAGTGGAGGGATGTCAACAAAGACACGCGTAATGCTATATATAGATACCACGCGTCAATAGGCCGGAATGTCATATTTTTTTTTTTTTTTTTTGCAATAACGAGCTCGCTATTTCCATTTATTCAGCATTTATTTTTTCCTTCAGCGATAAAATCATATAACGACTTCAAATGTACATTTATATTTATATGTATATATCTTCATATGTATAATGCTATACTATATACTTCGGCCGCGCTCTAGCATCTCGTCCTTTTCCACCTCATCTCTCGCTCGCGCTCGTCGTCTTCATCGTATGCCTCGGCTCTTCGATTCTCTGGTTCTTTGTTTTTTTATTTTTTCGTGGTAAAGTGTAAATAGGGCTCTTGTTGGCGCACAAAGATTGTGGGAGATCAATCTTCGATTCAGCAGAGCGGCTCTGCTTATATATCAATAAAGATTTTTTCCTTTTATTTTCCCGTTCGTCTCGTTATCGGAGTCGCTATGGAGGCGATGCGTACGTATTTACAAGGGATTTTCGAAATACTCGAAAACACTTTTTTCTCGCTTATGTATTTCTCGTATTTTTTTTTTTTCGTTTTTTCTTTAATATTTTTTTTTCTCATACCTTTCACCTTTCGAACACGGAAAGAGAAGAGGAGAAGAGGGCCACTTAACTAAATCACAGATAGATCCCGCCGGTTCGAGTAGTTTGAATAAATTTTTTATTTTCCATCTTGTTTATTTGTTTATTTTTTCTTTTTTTGTTAATCTTTTTACTTTTTATAGCTATATTACTTTATCAAGTCTATATTTGATTTCCTTAGGCTTGGGAGACGCTTTGACTGGCCCCCTATAAAATTTGTTTTTACCGTTTAATACTCGTGTACCGTTTTTTTTTTATTTGCATTTTTTTTTTAATATTTTCTTTTAAATGTTTTGATCACTTTATTTTCAAGCTGCTGCAGAATAAGATCTCGTAAATTATTAGTCAACTATACGCCAGAAGTGTATGTAGATAAAATGTACAAGCTTTTTTTTCTTTCCTGATTTATAATATATACTCGTACCCTATACTCGTCAGTATAACTGTAATGTTATATAAGAGAAGAAAAGACATCAGATCAGAGGAGGAAGTACGTGTACTATAGAAGGCTCGCGCTTTTAAGGAAGCGCGGTGAAAGAATACGAGAGAGATAGTGTGTGTTGTATTTTTTTTTTTTTTTTTTCAATTCATTTTATCGTTGCGGAAAGAAACGCACGCACGGAAGTACGTCTTCGACGAACCCGGAAAGAAGTACAGTTGTGGATGTCGTCGTCGGGCGCTCGTCCCCTGGTGAAGTTTTTTTTTTCTATTCTTAATATCGGCTTGAAATATCGGAAATTCGAAAATTGCCTTTCGAACACATGCAATCTACTTGTGTATTTTTTACCTTTTTTCTAAATTGTTTTTCCTCGTCGAAGAGGTTCTCCCGACAAATGCTGCAATGGTCGGAATTTTCTCGATTTTTCAAATCCACAGTTTGTCGATGTTTTCGGAAATGAGCGGGTATACATCAATCGGGAGAACCTCTCGCGACGCGTGCGCAGATTCAACGATTTCAGACACGACATTATACATTCACGATAGGAATCTACGAAAATTGTTTCTGTTTAAAATTTGTTATTTAAGACGTTCCTATAGCGATAAAACTATGAAACTAAATAACTATAGGTATCTAATTTACGTTGGTACATAATATGCTGAATTACGGAATAAAGGTCTGATAAGACTATTCGAGTAAAGTATTGGGCGGATACGACTACTCCTCTAAGGCCTCGCTCATGAATCTTCATTAAAAGTAATAGTTTTTTTTTTTTTCAATTTTCTAGAATTTTTACTGTATTCTTAGTCCCATGCACTTGGTTTTCGCGGCTCGATGCACGACGAAGCGCAAGTAGGAGCGAGAATACGCGTGTCATTTCGCATGAGCTGAACTAAGGTGCAATTAGTCGATTCTCGCCCCTGTCGCATTTTTATATAGTTCGTTCGTCGTGCAACGAGCTTGGCTAATTTTTTTTTCCTCGTATATATATATAATCCGTCGTAGAAGAAAGTCGTCTTATACGCCTTATGTCAGCCTGACCTCATCGGCAACGCGTACGTCAATTCCGACTCCCTTATATAATTCCAGTCCATAATAAATCTCACAAATGTTCAGTCTAACAGTTTCACCAAAAGCTTTCTCAGTCAGAGTTTTTTAATCTCGATAATTTGCTAAAATCTTTTGTTTTCTTTTCGATCCTTTAAAACTTTCTTGCAATCTTTAATATTCGATTTTTCCAGCCACATTGAAACTCGCATATCATAAGTGGTCATTCTACAGCGTTGGCCCGAGTCGGGTGTCTCTTTTTAAGACGCTCGAGTGCAATCGTCTTCGAAATCGCAAGGCGACACTCGATCGAGGCAACGCTTTCAGCGTAGAGATTGAAATTCCAACAAGAAAATATATTATACGTAGAGACATCCCGTAGTTGCGCTACTACCAGACAGTCCTATCTATATAGAAAGACGCGAGTCTACGAAAGGTATAATAATATCTTATAACCTCCCCTCGGCCTGCGAACACACATCGTTACGTAGCACGCGGATGATTAGTATATATCCTATATATAGGTACATTATACAAACTGACCCGCTCATTAGAATTTCCTACACAGCGTCGATTTTTCGTTACCGATCATCCCCCAGTTGGCAGATTACTTAAACTATCAGATTCTCGCTACAAATTGACCTATGGAAATCTGATATTGCTTATGTGTGTGTGTGTGTGTGTGTGTGTGTGTGTGTGTGTGTGTGTGTGACGTATAGGTGTGTGTAGTATATTTTCGCCTGTAAAGAGCCCCTCAGAGGCTGCGCGGTCTCTGCAGAGTCCCTCTAAACCTCCTTCTCTAGAACAATACAGGACAGCATCGTCAGTGGCGGCGCGGCGACAACACGTTGTCTTTCTGCCGGCTGAATCAAGGCGGATGAAGCTCAAAGTGGTGGGCCCGCGCCGTCAGGATGGCCTTCAGTTCGGACTCGAGCTGCTTCTTGGTGCGCTCGCTGACTGACTGGCCGCCGACAACCGGCTGGGCCGGGAACTTTGGCGGCGGTTCGGCAAACTTGTTGCTCGTCTCCTTGTTCTCGTGGCTCCGGGCGCGTCTGATTGGCTTCTTCAGAGGCACCTCGTCGCCCGCGCTCTTCTTCCGTCGATGCGTCCCGCTGGAGGAGGCTTCGGCTTCGCTGGCTCGGGCCTCCTGGTTCGGGGCGAACGTGGAGCTCGCGCTGATGGCCTCGCTGGAGCGGGTTACGTCGATGCCCGAACCCCACTCGCGGGAGAGCTTGCGACCGATCGCGCAGGTCAGCTCGCTGTTGGGCGAGAGCAGGGGGCTCTTGGACACCTGCGGTGCGATGAGGAAAGCATGAGGAAAGCGATGAGCTCGCGAAGATCGTTATCTCAACTCGCCGGGCATACTCACTTGATAATGCTGCTTGACGTCCGCGGGCTGCGGTGTCCTGAGGGTGGCGAACACGGGGAAGGACTGTCCCCTCTTGGCTGGGCTCCTCGAGGCTCTGGGCGAGGGTACACCCCCGACCGACTCGCCTCTCTGAGGCGCCCTCAGGTTGGCGCTACCCCCGAAGTTGGAGCTGCCCAACTTGGGCGTAGGGGGCGGCGACTCGCCGTCCCCGTGGCTGAGTCTCCTGCCCACCAGCTCGAGGGGGCTCCGAGCCCTCAGGTTCGAACTGCTGAGCGTGAATTCGCGAGGTTTCATGCTGCCGGCAGGGCCGCCCTCTATGCTGATCTGAGCGAGGCCGAGACGGGAGCCGGCCAGGTTGCTCGAGCTCCTGGACTTCTCGCCCCGCTGACGCGGACTGCTCGCACCGCGAAGCATCATCGGACTCTTGCTGCGACTGCGCTCACGGCCTCTGTCCTTGAGGGTGAGGTCCTTCTTGATCGCACCCTTGGATTCGTCCTGTGCCGACTCGACCTTTTCCTCTTGTTGGACTCTGCAAGTTCTGGATTGTGGAATTTTGCTTTCACGCAAAGTTTTGCTACTATGTTTGAGGGGGCCTTTGGAGAACAGCAAGATTGCTTTTCGTCCTGTATAATGTTCTGTTCTCCAACGGATAAGCCATATCTACTTTGCTGCTTTCGAGGCCCCTCAAACACATTCTTAAACAGCAACTGAGTAACGTAACATAACGGAATGATTTTTCAAAAGTTTAAATGAGCGTCTCAAGCCACCTGGACAATATAGTAATGATCGTCATACTTATCGGATACGAGTGTGTAGGATTCGTTTACTGACCTTCGTATTTCCTGGATCATCTCAAAGAATTGAGCTTTGCTCTTTCGACGCCGACGTTGTTCATGTTCCTTCTGGAACAAATCAGACTTACGTACTTTGTTCAAATGCTACGCTTAGGAATATAACGGGATTTCAATTTACAACTTTATCAGCGATATTGCTCCAGCATTGATAGAGAGATAGAGTGATGAGTGAAAAAGTAATAATGTTAGAGATTCAGACAGTACGATATAACTGTGACACAATCAAAGTTGAAGCTATAGACTCGTGTTGTTTGTACAGAGGCAAGAGAAAGACATGCTACGGCTTCGTCGGCGCAAGAAAAGTATCAGTCTCAAGACTAGTGATCGGGGGTCCGTGTAATAATTATAGTCTAGAAAGCTATGTTTTTGCGTTTTTATGTTTGCCATCCCACGAAACTCGTACTCCGTGATCAGCCGGTAAGTGTGCAACGCATAACATGCAGTGCGAAATATCGAACGAAATCGAATATGACGTTTACTCGCAATCAGTTTGGAAATCTGCTCCGACTGACCGCGAGTAAATCGGTATCAGACTCGGCGTTACAGTGCAGCGGCGTGCAGCTCGCAGCCAAACATGAAAACCAACAAAAACAAGGCCGATAGAGAGTGTTTAGGTAGATGCGCGGGGAGCGAAAATTGCACTGGCTTACCCGCTTGACGCTCTTCTGGAAGAGCGAAGTGATCTGGCCCTGCCTGACCGTGTGCATGAGCTCCCTGGCCGCGTGGTGCGGCGAGACGAGCTCGACGCAGTTGATGAACCGGTAGAGCTTCTGCGAGAAGAACATGACGTTGCGGCTGCGCCACATCGAGTTCTTGGGCCGCTGGCGCAGCTTGGGCAGGCTGTATTTGTAAAATATGTGCTCGCCTACGAGGATGATGACGCCGAGGGTCATGCCGAGACCGAGCAGGCAGAAGACCCCGGCCACCGAGGCGACACCCAGCGGTCGGGGCTGACCTCCCGGTCGGGGCTGACCGTCGTAGCCGATGCCCGAGGCTGCGCCACGCATGCACGGCAGCCCTCCGTACCTGCGCTCGTCACAAGCAAATCCCCTCGGTTACATCCCTCTCCAGCCTCGAAGAGCCAGCTCCGACCGAGCACTCACCACTTCTCCTGCAAGATGTCGAGGAATCCCGTGCTCGTGTAGTTGGCGATGATCTTCGAGATGCTCTCCTTCATCGGATGGCCCTTGGACAGCGCGACGGCGTAGGTGTCCTCCTTGATGGAGTCGCCGACCTTCTCGAGCCGACAGCCGTTATCGGTCGCCTGGTAGTAGTCGATGATCGGGGTGTCGGCTATCAGGATGTCCAGGCTGCCGTTGAGCAGCCGCTGGACGCCGTCGGCCACGTCCAGCACCGAGTACCTCGACATGTACGACCACAGTCGGGGATTCGCCTGCATGACGTAGTACTCGGCGGCCGAGGCCTTGGGCGCCGCGACTTTTTGCGTGAGCAGCTGCGGAGCAAAGCTCACATTGTGCACAAGTTTCGAATTGAAGCTCGCGTTCGATCGCACACTGATCATCGACTCACACTTCGATCGTAGTAGTCGGTGCCCGTGTTGTGGAAGAAGAGCCCGGCGATGAGGGCGGCGATGTTGGCGGTATACGAGGCGACGAATATCACCGAGAAGCCGCCCCACATGTTGATGAGGAACTTGTTGGGCCAGGACTTGGGCGCCTTGAAGGCCACCAGGTGCCCGCAGAGCAGGCCCCAGGTGACCCAGAGCGCGGACGCGATGGAGAAGTTCTTGCTGCGCTGCCGGCCCCAGGGATTCAGTCCGAAGGGACTGAACCACTCGTAGGCCGCGACGAACATCGCGGTGATGTTGAGCGAGGTGAAGACCGCGATCCAGAGCTCCGGGCTGAAGGGCTGCAGGAAGGCCAGGAGCGAGATGGCGTTGCGCTCCTTCGGCGCCGTGAGGAAGCTCACGCTGCTGAAGTAGTACGGGGTCGTAAAGTCCACGACCTGCGACCTGTGCGAGTAGACGCTCAGGGGGGCGAACGCCAGCTGGGCCTTGCCGGTCACCAGCTCGCCCACGACGCCGTTCCAGGTGCCGTTCCGGCCCCGGCGACGCCCGAAGAGCCCGTCCTTGGCCACGTGCAGCTCGAAGCGGAACTCCAGGTCCTAGTGGCCAGCGGACGATCTCGCTTGAATATTATGTCACCCGGATCGAACGTACCTATATACGCACCTGAGAGACCTGGTAGAGCAGGTCCATGGAGTAGCCGTAGCAGCACTTGACGAGGCTGCCGTGCTTGCAGGTGAGACCGCGCAGGCAGGTGCCCTCCTGGAGGTTGGTGATCATGGCGAAGGGCGGCGCGAGGGCCGTCACGATTTTGTACGAAGGCATGCCGATCTTCTCTCGGCCCTCCTCGATGTAGGCCGGCACGATGCCGCCGCCCGGCCAGATTATCGTGTCCAGGCGGACCTCCCGGCCGGCCCTCACCGTGCCCACTTTCGTCCACCTGTGCAACGGGATCGACAGTGAGATTGTACAATCGCTTACAGAGACTCGTTAAAAGCCCACCTCAACTGGGTCTTGTTGCCGGGAAAGAGGAGCCCCTGGAGGTTGAGCAGATGGAACTCGGCCTTATCGCTGGAGATCTGCCTTGCCGACTCTCTGAGCTGGCGGGTGAGGGCGCTCGAGACGTTGGCGCGCAGCTCGCTCTCGAGGAACTTGGCGGCCTTGCTCGGCAGGCACTCCGGTACGAACGAGTCTCTGAGCTGGCCGTCCGTGAGGCGGCCGAGTCTCGGCCTCGACTCGAGCATCGCCTTGTCCAGGGCCTGGGCCGTCTCGCGCATCGCCCTGGCCAGCAGCGTGTCCGGGCCGCCGGTCATCCGCGCGTTGGCCGGCCTCAGGGCCAGCATGCCCAGCGGCATGAAGCTCTTGGAATTGACGTTTCTATCGTAGGTGAGGCCGTTGCCGCCGCCGCCGCCGACGCCGCTCCGAGCCAGCTCCTCGTCGTCCGGGTCGAGGAACGGCGCCGAGGGGGCCGACGCCCCCGGCCTCAGCGACGGCGACTCGCGCTTCTTCTTTGGCTTTCGCTCCTCCGCTGCTGAGAGAAATCGATACATATCAATACTTGTGTATATGCTGATTTATAATACCTCCAGGCCCTAATATGATTAATTGAAAGTTCTTATGTTTGAGTAGTTTTTAAAACGACAGCTCTCCAATATGGCGGCTCAAAGGATAAACGACCTAACCTAACTTACGGGTATTCGAGTACATAAATTCAGTCATCATGAATCTATCATGATTTTGGAGAAAACGATAAGGTTATTTGACGTATTAAAATTTAATATTTTCATCCTCCTGGCGCCGCCATATTGATCGCGCGAGCTCTTAATCGTTCAAAGTACGTGTCATATCAGGAAGCCGAATTTTCAAAACAATATTACTCAACAAATATTGCAGTAAAAATCGTGACTCTTATTGTACCTTTGTGTAAGATTTATCATTAACTTTATATTAAAAAAAGGTTTAAAAATCATGTCTGTTTCTGAAGAAAGTTGATCATCATGCTCTCACCCTTCATGTCGCTGTGCCAGCTGAACTCCTGCATCTTGTGTATCTCGCTCGCGAGATTCGAGAGGGTGTGGACGCTGAGGTCGCTCTCGGGCGAGAGGTTCGGGCCGAACTCCTGGCTGTCGAATGCCGGTATGTGGTCGCTCGTGACCGAGACCCTCGCGTTGTGCAGCACGTGAGTGCCGATGATGTTCGGCTCGTTCGACCTGCGATCCAAGATCGCTCTCGTCAATTAGACGATCAAGTGCCAGTCGGACGAATATCGTCGATCACGCTCACCTGAGCTCGGCCTTGAGGTCGAGCCAGAGCCAGAGGAACCTGCCGGCGAGCATCTCGTACTTGCCGGCGAGGCCGATGACCTTGCGGGCGTTGTTGAGGTCGCAGCCGAGGACGATGACGCTGCCCCGGCCGTTCTCCTCGGCGACGCGTCTCAGCCGCGCGGCCAGGGTCTTCTCGTCGGCCGGCAGGTAGACGACGCTGCGCGGCTTGAGGCTGCTCCCCTGGCCCGGCCTCAGCGGGTGCTCCTTGCGCACTAGCTGCTTTACCGGCAGCAGGTTCGCGTCGATCAGCAGGGTGAACGCGTGCCAGTGGGCCTTGTGCATCAGGGCGGCCGCGGCCGCGCCCATCTCCTCCGAGCTCACTCCCACGCGGCTCTCGAATTCCGTCGCTCTGCCCTGTGCGTACACGCGTATACTGCTATACATAATTGTGCGCTGCGGTTTTCGCGGTTATCGGCCCGCCCGCTGCGAAATTTCGGCCTGATGGCTAATATGAATAATGATGATAGCGAGCGACGCTCATTTTTCCAAAGCCCCTTTCGATTGTGAAACATACATATAGCGCGGAGTTGGAGGGAAATTTAAAAGGCAAATACAATGAAAGTTTCGCTCGTCAACTGGCCGCTTCATCCCTTCTGCTGTCGATGCTTTTTTCGAGCGAACCGAATGTACCCGGAGTGCTAACGAGATAACACCGCAAGCTGCGGGTCACAATGGCCCTCTCTCTCTCTCTCTCTCTCTCTCTCTCTCTCTCTCTCTCTCTCTGTGTGGATATTGGTAGCTGAGAGGTCGCGCGTATAATGCCGGAAATACGAGGATTAGGGCTTTTTGGAAATGCTCGCGTGTTGATTTTCGCTCAGAATGCAAATGATTCTTTCGCCTATACGTATATGTATGTACTCACTGCAGCCGAGAGCTAATTATAATTTGGACTTTGGCTGCTTGGAACTTTCCGCTCGAGCTGCTTGTATGCTCGAATATTATACGTCCGTCTCCCCAACAAATAATCAATTTTCTATTCTACTTAGGCGAGTTTTAGGGTCAGAGAGAGAGAGAGAGAGAGAGAGAGAGAGAGAGAGAGAGAGAGAGA
>QLSS01000019.1:1306627-1336092 GCA_024372645.1 Trichomalopsis sarcophagae
ATATATATATATATATATACACACATATACATTGCAACGGACAAATCTCATCAATTACTTCGGATGATACAGGAGCTGCGAGATCGCGATGAGTGGGCCAAAAAAGAAGACAAAGAAGAAGAGCGTAAACATAACGACGAAAGTTTTAATCGCACCGCGCGCTGATGCGCCGTAGCCCTTCAGAAAAACCCGGGCGTAAAAATGAAAGGCGTCGCAGCAACACTTTCCACTCGACGACTCGTAGCTGTATAGTTCCCTTTTAAGCCTTTTCTCTACATGTATCTAGAGAAGTTCGCGTAGCGTACAGCCGCACAGCGCAGAACATTTATGGACCACTGACAGCTCGAACATTCTACTAGAGACGAAAAGAACAAGTCGAAACTGCCTTGGTGCGAGTCTGCTTTAATTTTTATCCTCAATGCCTACACGACGTGGTTTTCAAACATGCGAAGAAAGCGCACGGAGATGAAAGCTGCATTGGATGCTTTTTTTTTTTTCCTTTTAAAGCTAGCGAGATTACATAATGGCGCTGTATTTTTAGCTGCAAGTTTAATTTGAAGGTAAATAAGGCGGTAAGGAAAGGGTAATCTTGAACGAGGGACGCTTATTGTTTTTCTCCTACTCTTCGTGCTTGCGAGTTAAATGGATTCGCTCGACAATTCGAGCTTTTTCCGAATGGCGGGAGTTTCGTATTAAACGAAGCAAAAATAGGTTTCGGCTTTGCTGCAGATATACGTATGTATTTAACACTGCGTAATACGCCTGTGACGACGCTGATGCTTTTTGCTTCTTGCTCGTTGCGTATCTGCGAACATTTTTTTAAATAACGAATCCAGATTGATAAAAAGCTAGAAATTTCGTCGTTAACAAGTTTTCTCCATAGGATAGGAAAATCCAGCTCAACGTACGCTTGGAGGTAAAAATCTCTGCAGCTGCTGGGCAAAAAAAAAAAGAAAGCGCACTTCCAGAAGAGAGCAAGAGTTGGAGTAACGCGCGAATCGGAGCAAGCCTTGGATGCTGCGAGTGAGAAAGGGGAGCAGAGGCGGAGTAGCAGCGGCGTGTCTCTTTCTTTCTCTTCGTCGATAATACCAGCGCGTTGCAGGGCTAGCCTAAAGGCGCTTAATTTTCGAGCAGTAGCAGCAGCTGTGAGTGAAAGGGAAAAATCGATGCGACTCCCAGCGTCTATATCACTTTTCGACTGGTCGTAGTCATCTTCTTCTTCTTAGGCTCTTGAGGCGATGAATTTCGCGATGGATCTTTCTGAGGCGAGGCCGGATCTAGAAGTCATCTCGCTTGGATATTAGGATTCTGGCCTGCTCTGCAGCGATTGAAAGTAAAAAAAGCGTTTTTTTTTCTAAAAAAAAAAATTGTTTCAAGATGTATATCTTTGCATGAACAAACGCGACGACGACGTCGATGCTGGGGGTTTGAAAAAAGGATTCCGCTTTTGTGATGTACGAGGAAGTTTATTGATTTTGTTCTCTTCTTGTTCCGTTAGGATAATCAAAAAGAATTGTATCATAGTGTATATAAAATAATAATAATCGAGAATGAACAGGATATGTCTACGATAAAAATGAGTACAAATTAAAATTATAATTGATATGTTATACATGGGGAAATGTATATATAACAAACAAATCGTTGATAAAAACTAATCATTGATAAAATAATGCGAGTAAAGAACATGCTCGAGCACGGAACAAATGTACACATTGTTTGCAACGTTCGCACAGAAAATATTCTCATATATATATTTTAGGATTCTGTCATAATTTACACTGCCTTATATACATATTACGCATTAATGTATAACTCTGTTAAAGCGCGAGGACACTATTTATAAGCTCAACGGCTCCACTGGAGGAGAGAAAAAGATTTAGCAGAACTCTGAAAATCTTGTTTTACCGACACATTGTTTTTTTTCGATAATATGATATTTAACAACTGTAATTGCACGACTGTTATTCCGACGAACTAGTACCTAGATATCCTTCTCACCGATTTCGACTAATAACTGCTTGTGAATGTACTTTGCCTGTTCCGTTTTTGAAAAAGTTTGAGTCTGTAAAAATGCGTATTGGCTCTGAATATTAGAATTCCAAACTTTAGACGAAAACGAAATAAAGCCACAGTCTGTATTTATAGTCAATCAGACCATTTCAGTTTCGCTAAGTAAAAGTTTATGGCAAACGGGATTCACGAAAAAAAAAATTGAAGAGAATCTCTTTGCAACGAAAGCATTGAGAAATAACCTCAGAATCGTCGTTTAATTTTTTTCGTTGCGTCGGAATAACGGATAATTATTCAAATGGATTGCACATTAAGACTCTAGTACCTATAAAGTAGGTAGTGAGATGAACCGCTAAGAGCCTCTTCATGGAACGATCAGCAGCAGTCTCCTCGTGCATCGCTCTTTCTTCCTTCCATATTCCTATTTAAGAGCTTTAAACATAACTTTAGTAACCACAATTTGAATGGAATGCGATAAAGGAGATAATTTCTTCTTTCGATTTATCTTGTTTCTTCGTTTATCTTGCAGGCAGCACGACGACACAGCGTCGATGATGTCGATTCGATCGATCGGCGACTGCCAACAAACGATCCTCGACGGGACACACTTCTTCTTTGTTTCTATCTTCATTATATATATATATATATAATTGTATTCTCAATCGTGATACTCTAGAACAAGTAACGATTGCTGGTAATTAGCTAAACAAATTTTGCTGTGATGCATCATTTTCAAAGGTGCTCCAGGCATTGTTCAGCTCCATGAATATTAATTTAGCCATATTTTCATTCTCCGTCCCGGCTTGCTGAAATACAAACAGTTCTTTAAATGTATAACCCTTAACTATGCGCAACATAATTTACCGCGCAATTTAATTTATAACCCCATTCTCTGTTTATTCATCGTTACAATAGACTCTAAGCGCAACAATCTCGAGAAAGTGTTTAATAACAGTATGCTTACTTTGTCCGGATGTACGGCTAGGCAGGCCTTTCTGTACGATTTTTTGACATCCGCTGCCGAGACAAGCATGTGCATCTCGCACTTCTGCCATTTACAACCATCCCAAAGTATCGTGTGCATGGAGCAGAGCAGCGCCCTGAGATTACCCTTTTTGCCTTCTGTCCATTCAGTAACCTTCATCTTGTCTGGATCCATCGTCTTCGCGGCCTCGACCTTTCTCATTTGGTTTATCGTCTTCGGACTATCCTTCTCGGCCTTACGTGAGCTAAAGAAGTTGTAGCCCTGACTACCTAGCAGATCCTCGAATGCGTCACCTGACTTTGCTGTCTTTTCTTGAGCTACTGATGAGCCAGTCGTCGTTTCGTTTATCGGTGTCACAGGTTTGTGCATCCTTGGACTTGAGTGCACCGGCGTACCTGAAATTCCAATTCACGTTATTCAATTAACTTTCAGCTTCCGAATAAATAGCTAGACAATCAGTGTCCAAGAAGAACCGGCACGTACCTGCCGCCGCTGGACTCGCAGACTGCGGAGTGTTCGATTCTCTGGGCGTGCCGTTCCAACTGGACGTCAAGCCGGCCCCCATGGCTCCGGCTAAATTCGCAAACGGGTCTTGCTTTTGAGCTGCAAAGTTCGGCACACTAGAGTTGCGCGGGAAACCTTCGTCACCGCTCGGTGTCTTGGCCTGTGCGCTTGGCTGAGTCCAATTACCTACAAAAACGATTAGTTTACAGTATACGGAAACGAAGCGATATTCCCCAGAATTTACGACTCGGGAGAAATTTCAATTGGCAATATTTCAGACAAAGGTCCATTTGACTGAGCAATAGGCTCTACTTTTATCGCTTTTTCGAGCGAGTAAAACCTGGGCGAGTTATTGCGCTATAACGCACACTTATTACGAGCGTTCTTTGTTCATTTTAAGACCGCCGACCCAACTGCTGTTTCTGGCATTCTCGACGATCTTACAGTATTAAATTTAACGTCAAATGGACCTAATTTTTATCTACCTTGCATTAAAAATGGTACTCACCTAAGAAATTATCCTTGACGGCGCTTCCAAATGGATCGAATAAATCATCGGTTGTGGGCGTAGGCCTGGGTGCCGACTGTCCACTCTGACCAAACAGCAGGTCACCCATGTCCCCGGGTTTGCCGTTCGTCTGTCCGAATAACAAATCATTTGTCACGGGCTCGTTGACGATGGGAGTGGAAGGCGGCGCAGCTGAGGTAAAAGCTCCAAAACCGCCCAGGAGATCATTATTACTATCGACTGACGAGGCCGCCTCGGCTTGACTAGAGCTCGAGCCAAAGATATCAAGGTTCGCACTCGCCGAAGGTACTTGAGTATTGCTGCTCGGCATGCCGAGATTTAGGAGATCCGCCTCGGCGAACGATGGCTCAGTATGAGATGTAGGCGCGATGTGAGGTGGTTCACCGGATGGCCTGCGAGGTGGCCTGATCGGCTCGTCGGACAACGAGGGACTGGTACCGCTCTGGTCGACTAGTGGCTCGGCTTCTGGACCCGGTATTGTCTCCTTTGGAATCTAGGAAGGAGAAAGTTTTATTGGCTGTACAGTTTAATTTCGTAGTTTAGATGAAATCGAGAAACTGAGCTCCTTCATTGTTAAACTGTAAATCTATTGGTGTAGAAAATTTAAATGAAATTTAAATTTGCTACGATGTTATATACGAATCAGTTTTCTTCTTCAGCAAACAAAAAGAGTCAGGATTTGAAATAAACGTCATTGTCGCGACAACGAAAAATTTAATAAAAACTTAAACTCATAGTAACGATGACTGGGCTACTATCATCATCATCATCATCATCATCATCATGGTGCGAACGGACCAGACAAAAAGCTCGATCAACCGAACAATCGTTAAATACACCTACCCTGACATCACTGCCATTGACAGTCCTAAAGTTCTCGAGTGTCTCTTCCATCTCGAGCGTCGAGCCAAATAGTGGATCCGGCTGCAGTTTACCGGTGTGCTCGTCCTCAGCCTCCCAGGGCGCCGGCGCCCTCGTGAACTTGGCCGAGTCCTCGCCAATCATTGCGTTTACCGTGACCTTGAACATGCCCCCGATCTCGGGCGTGTCGTCGAGGTCCTTCTTCTCGAAGACGAGACAGCTGTCGGTGAGGGATACGTAGCCCGTGTGGAAATGCAGCGCTGCGATCTTGATGCCTATTACTCTGCCTAGTTGCTGGCGCGCGTGATATACGACCATCGTGATGTCTCCTCGGACCGTCGCGTCGCCCAGGATAAGGCACACTTTGCCCTCCATCATGCCGTAAAGCTTCATCTCCTCGTACTCGGCGCGCTTTGTCGAAAAGACCTGTAAAAAGAAAAATCCGAATCGTTGCTGTGTAAAGGTTGAAAACTATTGGAAAGTTTCGAGAAATAATAAACTTATATCAAGCAGGCCTTCTATTTATAAATGAATAAGCCATTCATGTAATATTGTGCGATGAAGATATTCAACTTATACGCGATGCGAAAATATATAAATGAGCATTATGAAACTCGTCGTATTATTGAATATAGATCGAATATCTGTTGCCTTTTCAAAGTACATTAGCGCAATAGTGTTTACAACAAAGTATCTGACAAAACTGGTATTTTTAGATGTTTGAATAATTTTAATAACAATGCTTGATACATTGTTCGTATTGTAACGTTATCATAATAGCATCGATTGTGACCGCCTAAAGTATCGATTAATTAAGCAGAGCAACAATTCCCATCACACTGGAATTTCGAATTAAGCTCTGCAGTCATAAAACATTAAATATGAAGAAAAAAAAGAAAAAATGTTGTCGCACTCAGAGTAACTATGACAGCGCAATTCACGGGTCGACTAGGCACGCAATCAGTACGATCGCGTAACCCATATAAGTCGCCGACCTCCGCAAGTATTTTCATCATTGTGCGAATTCGAATTTCAGTTAAAGTGTTTGCTAATCCCTTCCGATACAAATTCATTTAAATAAAAAAGTCACACGAAAAATGTCAAGGCCGAGATTCGAACCGAGTTGCTACGCGTGAGAGGCGTTTACTCTAGGCATGGAGCTAATCTACCGCACCGACAATACTACACTTTTCATGTAGTGGAGCTGTGACAGTGTCAAGTCGATCGCAGCGCCATTGGCAGTCCCAACATTCGGTGGATCATTTTTATAATAGATTTCAAAATTGTCTATCAATCACGGACGCACCAGTGAGGCAATAAGGTATTAATAATAAATCGCCAAAAAAAAATTATTTAAACAAGAGATAAAAAGATATACGAAATTGAACATTACCATAGCCCCGTTACTGTAAATCTCAACGTAAGGTCTGCAGCCATCCCTCGCTCTCGTAAAGAGCGGCACTGGCTGGACGAGCAGTGACCTTAGGACTAGAGGTTTCATGTGCGGCAGGCGTCCGTTGACGAGCGAGGCCATGTACTCGATTATCCGGAGCTCCGAAGGCTGCAACTGCGGAGGCTGACAACGTCTCGTCGTGAACATATGAATAGCCTCCTCGGCGCTCTTTAGCACTCCCGCATACAACAGTAGGGCGCAGGCTACCACTGCGCTTGCCCTTAAACCATCCTGAAAAGAATTTCGATGGTTTTATAAATCATTGATGATTCTTACAAAAATAAACTATAATATAATGCACTGAGATTTGATAAGTTTTGACATCGTATCAAGTTTGAAAATTTCCCAAAGCGTAAAACCCGCGCGATAGACACATCCTACTCAAACGTTATCGTTTTCAACTCACATTACAATATAATACAACGGCGTGGTGAACGTCGACATCGAGATACCGGTAAATATCCTGACAGATCTGATATATAGCTGAGAGCAGGGGGGCGTTGGCCTCGGATGAGGCGTAGGCGAAGGCGCAGTCAATGTGTCGGCCTATCAGTCTGACGACATTGGGCCTTCCGCGCGACAGATTGTAAAACTGTATTTTGGTGGGTGGTGGATGACGTGCTTGGAGGAAGGCTCGCACGTCCTCGACGTGATTGGCTCGGTAGGCCGACTCGATACCATCGGCTGGATAAGGCATTACGAGGATGCGCGACGTCAAGTAGCTCGCATCGAGCTCCGTCCTAGCCATGCTATTCTGTACCGTTTGCATTACTTTCGAGGATGTATCCTTGATGTTACGAAAGAGACTACCAGCACCTCCCTTCAGTGAACTGAATAAACCTGGCAACAATGAATCCTTATTTAATTATAACTGAAATTAATTCAAAATCATTGTATTGCTTGTCCAATTGTTCCGTTGTACTCTTGTTCTGTGTTCATATTCATTATATTCGGTATTGGCATCGCTTTGTTTAACATGTCAATGAAGAATTGTGCGTAATAAATCGATTCCTTGTTTGTTTTAAACTTATTTTAAAATAATCTATCAGAACACTCTCAACGAAATTCCATAAGGTTAATTACCTGAAGATTGATGACCGGGCAGTTTCTGATGAGGTAGACCTTGATGAGGATGAACAGGAGCAGGTCTTGGTGGTGGTGCTCCAGCTGCTCCAACTGGTGGTGACGGCCTCGGAGGAGGTCCTCCTCCATGAGCAGAGACAGGGACAGTCGCGGGAGGCGGTGGTGCTGGTCTCGTTGGCGGTGGTGGTTTGGGAGGTGCCACAGCAGCTGCTGGTGCGACCTCGACCTTTGCTGGCTCACGCGGATCGAAGCCATTCGACTCAGCGATGGCCGCCAACCTCTCGAGAAGTGCCGAGGTCGTTAGTCGCTGCGTCGGTGAGACTTGTAGGCAGCCTTTGATCATCTCATGAAAACAGCCGAGACGAGGGTGGGCCGGTAATGGAGGATACTTTCCATTTACTATCGCTAATTTGTTTCCTGAAATATAAGTTATATAGTTGTTGCCTTCAAAATTTCATACAAATGATTTTTCTGAGTAAAACTAGTGAAATGTGCTATTGTTACCTTCTGGGAAAGGATGTCGCAGTGTGACTAAAGAATAAAGAATACAGCCAAGTGCCCAGCAATCGACTGGTGGTCCAATGGGTTCATTGTTCCAGGTATCCATCATTTCAGGGGCTCTGTACATGGGAGTCGTATACTTTGCCATGTGATCTTCCAGTTGTGCTCTCTTCTGGGCATTCCAAGAGGTATCAGGTAAAATTTGTTGCACTGTGGTGCTACCAAAATCACACAATTTGATCAATCCATCACTTCCAACAAGAAAATTCTCCAATTTTATATCCCTATGGATGAAGGGCTGTGGCTGCTGGTTGTGCATGTGGTGCACAGCCTTTGTCGCTTGGTAAGCTATTCTGCATATTTGGGCTACGCTGAGTGAGTTAACAGGGATGCTTCTTAAAATATCAGCAACAGTTCCACCTGCACATAACTCTGTGACTAAAAGATACTCGGTTCCTTTGCTTCCTTCCCTATTGACTTGCTGCACACATAGAAATTGTATAATATTTGGATGGTTTGTCAGGGATTTCAAAGTTTCTATCTCCTGGAGTATTGTTTTTCTAGCTTCTTCATCAACCGCTATCATACGCTAAAAAATAGTAATACTAAGTATATGTACAAGAAAATATGAGCAAAAAAATGTGCTATGAAAATTACCTTCAAAGCGTACTCTTTTCCTGTAGATACGTCTTCGACTCCAAACACCAAGGCCCAGCCACCTTTAAAAAGAATTTTCACATATATTACACATGCAATGATAATTATAATAATTCAATTAACAGACTTATAAATATAAAAAATGTTAATGTCATCAAGTTTCAACATTCAAGACTTGAAAAGTTTCTTACAGTGCTTTCATTTAACAGAATCATTGATTAAAAGCGCTCATAGCCAGAGAGGTTATTAGAAACACAAAGCAGCAAATGAAATGCACTTAAGCTTTGAAATATTTGATTTGTGGGCGGAAAGAGCTCATGTGTCAGTGATATTTATGTCGCAATGCTTTAATGCAATTATTCTGTAACTTTATGGAGTAAAAAACTTGAATGCATTTGTTTTCAAACAAGAACTGTTGAACTGACGAGACCTATAACATAAGCAATTAATTTTATTGGAGTAAGAATATATCTGTCACTGTTTAAGAGTTTGCATTACAAAATTTATATCACTGTAAAGCAGGTGTAGCTGCTGGCAAAGCAAGTTTAGGTGTAGGTTCTCCAGAAATTTTAAATTGAAGAAACCTTGGCAAGCAATGAGCGGAGAAAAAGAAGTAAAATCGTCACAATCAGGAGAGCGTCAGCGTGACGTTCCATCAATCAATCGCGCGAAAAAAACTCCCAGCACAGCAAAATGACATTGGCATATGCCAGTCGCAGTGTTTACGTTCCCCAGCAGCACCTGCCATGCACCTGCTCAGCCCCGAACGTTTTCACCACTCGTCGCAGCACGCATTCACGACGCTGTCGTTGAAAACTCGACGGCTCTCTCCTCCCGCAGACCGCAACATTGACATTCAGCTGGCGAGGAGAGAGCACTGCAGGCCACAGCGAGAGAAAATCAATCGGCCCGCGAGGAGAGAGAAGCGCGATCCGAAGGTCACCGCATGGGCAACGATCGACATCGTCCCACACAGCCGCGCGAGAAAGTAAGCGTGAAAAGATGTGGACGAGACGGGTGCAACGCAGTGTCCTATGGTGGAGGGTACGTACCCTCGGCGATGAGTCGGTTGACGCGGAGCTTGACGCCGCTGATCTCGATGACCTGGCCGACGTAGTCGTTGCCACCGGAGCCAGCAGCACCGCCGGCCCCGTTCAGATATCCGAACGCCGACTTGAGATAGTCCGACATCGCTCCAGCTCGTAGCCGCGGACTCTAGCCGCTCCTCGATGGTTAGCTGTGGCCTGTGCTACTGATGCTCTGCTCTCTCTCTCTCACTGTGCGGATAGAGACTGGGGGCGACTCAGCGACTGCCGAGAGTCTGAGAGAGAGAGAGAGAGAGAGAGAGAGATAGCGCCGGCCATATTGCCACGCTGACGTCAGCTCGCGGCTGCGCGTCGGGACTGACGTGCGATACCTACCCTACCCCAGCCTACGAATTAGGGATATCGGTATATTAAAATGCAATTTATCTATTGTCGAGCGCATGTGGCGCGTGGGCGCATGTATTTGGCAAATTTCTATTTGGTATTTGTATCTTTGGTAATCTAGAATCTTGATTGCTTTAGTAAGGTATTTATAAAAGAAAAAAAACAGTCTTAAATACACGGCTAAAGCAATCAGCTTCTTATATCTACATCTAATAGTACCTATCAAGTTCAAATCAGAGTCTCCATATCATATACCCGCGCCACGCATGCGCTCACGCGCCACTTGCGCTCGACAACAGAAGAATTGCATTTTATTGTTTTTTTTTTTGTTTTTGCAATATTTATCATATTTTATCGATTTTTAATGATGGTGCAGTTAGATTCGAATAGGGTGCAGTTTATTTATGTGTTTAAAAAATGCGAATTTCCAAGTATATAATTTGATTTTAACCTTATAAGTTGCGCGATCTTGACCTATTTTTTATTCGTTAATTACGGGAGTGCAGTCGCAATAAATGTTATTGTTGGAATGTGCTATTAAAAATACGTGCCTCTATATTTCATTTAATACCGATATCCCAAATTCGTAGGCTGGGGTAGGGTAGGTGGCGCATAGTAGGCGTGGGCGGGCGCAGGCTGTCCTTTCCGGATCTGCTGGCGTACCTATATCAGGGAATGCTGGACGCGAAGCTTGCGCAGGGGCTCAGGCGCCGAAGGCGAGTTCTTCGAGAATTAAATGAGGAATAATAAATGGTCTAAGCTTATATTGATCCGCTTATTATTGGGTTTTCTCCACGGTGATTGTTTTGACCAAAACAACTTTTTACTTGTCTTCTGCGAATCCAAATTATTATTTCCTTGGCTACCTTCTTAGACGATTCATCAGCTTCTACTTGAGATGTTCTTCTGTTAGCTTTCACTTGAGCAAGCAATCCCTTTTTCCAACGAATGTTGAGCAATATTATAATTGTTCTAATCCAATAATCCGATAACGAATTCAATATTGGTCATCGGCAATTTGAATATACCGCGGCGCGTTCTAGAGTTCGAGATATCGTTCCTATTCCGCGTACCGGATTATGGAATTTACATACGGACTCCGGATAACAATGTTTATGCTCTGCGCTAGCCGCTGCATCCTCGTCAGCTGCGTCCGTTTGAGCAAAGTGCATTTGCCTGCCCAGCAGCGGCCAGCGACGCTGCACTATAATACAGTACACACACACACGCACTTTTTGTCATGTCGACTTCATTGTGTTAATGCGTTTCGCAAACGCAAAGTAAAAGAGGCTTGGCGTTATCGTTTCGTCTCCTGCAGTATATTGTGCCGTTATTTATGTTTTTGCCTCGTGGAAAGACCTGATATTTGTACATCGAGCACATCGTGAGTAATCGAAATCAATACTTTGTCCGCAACAGGCTGATGCCTACGGGAATTTTCAAGTTTGCGTGTTTTTTAGGTTATATATTTAAAGAGCCAACTCTCTCTCTCTTTGTAAATACTTATTGTCTTACTCGTTTGCTCAACGAATCGAATCAGTGATTTTTCAACAGAAACGAGCCGAAATGTCAGATAATGTTGTCAAATTCGCCAAGCTTAGATGCACTCCAGAGTCGAGTTTCTGGGCCAAATTTGCTGAACTAAAAATTGACAAGTTTAAATTGGAAGACAAAATAAAGATTCCGCTATGGGGCAGCTACAGTCTTGGGCTAGAAGAGAAAGGAGGAAGACCTTTGTTTCTGGACTACACGTCATTCAACGAGTGAGTATATGGAGCTTCGATACATAAAGCAATCAAGACTGCAAGTGATGTCTTTTGTATATTTTCTTATCTTAATATATCTTGCGTGCTTCAGGGATCTAGAAATGACGTCGCATAACTCTGCAGTTCCATGTGCTGGCTACATGATCAATACCAATACATTTGAAACGTTCAGGCAAACCAATCCGGAAACTTTCATAAACACACTTGGCAAGGAACTGCTTGACCTACTGAAAACCGAGACTGCAGTTAAAGAGCCATGGCGACTGATGACTTTTCTTTTACTCTGCTATTCGGATCTTAAGAAGTATAGATTTCACTACTGGGCTGCTCATCCGACTCCTTTCAATTTGCCTGAAATGCATTACGCCAAGCAGCAAGTGTTTATCAGAGAAGAATTCACTGCTGATCAAGTACAAAGTTTCGAAGAAGGCTTCAGAAAGTTGGATGCCAAATCTAGGAGTTTCTTTTCTGTGATTATTTCAAAGGAATCCAAGACTTTGGAAATTGTTAGTCTAGCTCGAGGTATAGCTATCGGAAACTCAAGTGATAAAGAGGTAATTTGTTCAAGCTAGAAGCGCTGTGTTTTCCTTTAAATGCTTTTTACACAGTCTGTTATTTTTTTTTCTTACAGAATGAGGCAAATATTTATTTTGCCTTCTATGATCCATGTTCGCACACATGCCCAGGCTGGCCACTGAGGAACCTTTTGTGCTTGTTATTTCTTCAATGTCCAAATGTGTGCTTTGAGAAGTGGATGAAATTCATTTCAGTCAGAGGACATAACGTCACAAATTCAGTAGTATACACTATAAGAACCAAAGAACAAGAAAATAGAGAAGTATTAAATGAGTCGTTATTAGGCGGAAATTTAGTAGGCTGGGAGTCTAATGCTCGTGGTAAGATGGGACCAAATATTGCCGATTTATCAGAGACAATGGACCCAGTGAAGTACGTCACTTTTTAATCATTTTGATTCATACTATACGAAAATAGAGCGTTTATTCTAAATACTAGTGCAATACTTTTTTCCAGATTGTCAGACAGGGCTATAAGTTTAAATTTGAAGCTGATGAAATGGAGACTGGTACCTGAACTAGATCTAGATTATATTAGTGGCATGAGATGCCTTTTATTAGGAGCGGGGACACTGGGGTGTTCCGTTGCAAGAGTACTACTCGGCTGGGGCGTACACACGATAACTTTCGTCGACAACTCGGTAGTCTCGCCGAGCAACACGGTTCGGCAAAACCTGTATACGCACGAAGACGCTGTGAATCGCAGACCCAAAGCTGAAGCTGCAAAAAATGCTCTTTTAAAAATCCATCCAAACCTAGTAATGTCCATTACTTCGTAAAAACGTAATCTCGTTCATCTGTATTGGATATTTAACTGAAATATTTGCTATCGATTTTTTCAGAATGCACAGGGTGTCGTGTTGCAGATTCCGATGCCAGGGCACGTGGTAGGTCAGAGCATGCTAGAATCTACAAAGCAGGCTTTGGCAAAGCTAGAGGATCTCTACTCGCGCCACGACGTCGTGTTTCTGCTGCTGGACTCGCGCGAGGCCCGCTGGTTGCCCACCGTTATGTGCGCAGCCTACGGCAAAATGGCTATCAATGCGGCCTTGGGATTTGACTCTTACACGGTCCAACGTCACGGTACCCGGATCGACTGCGACTCTGCTGCGTCGCCAGATCTCACTGTACAGAATCCTGGTGGAAAAGACCTTGGCTGTTACTTCTGCAACGATGTCACACAGCCTGGAAATGTTAGTTGATTCGATACAAATACTGTAACGCATAATGCGTTAAATAATGCATGTGATTTTTAAATTAAACTTTACAACTAATTATTCTAGTCACAAGTGGATCGCACATTGGATCAGCAGTGCACGGTTAGCAGACCGGGATTGTCTTACATTGCTGCTGGACTAGCTGTTGAACTTTTGGTTGCTTTGACGCAGCATCCGGATAAGTAAGCCGCCAACACTTGTAAATCTGTTCATTCTAGTTCTTGGTATAGTAATCTCTTCCGATTATTTTCAGAGCCGAAGCTCGAGCACTGATGGATGACGGAAAAGAGCAGGGACGCTCGAGCAGGGAAAGCAGTGGCATGATGGGACTTCTAGGCGGCGTACCACATACGGTTCGCGGTTCTCTCTGGAGCCACGAGACGCGACTAACCATAACCCACCGTTTCCCGTCGTGCACAGCCTGCTCCCTGCCTGTAATTAACGAGTATCGGGCTCGAGGTGCCGATTTTGTGCTCGACGCTTGCAACCAGCCGAACTATCTCGAGAGACTGGCTGGCTTGGAGGATCTCCTTAAAAGGCCTGATTTAGATGAGGTAATTACTCTCAGTGAATTAAAGTAAACGCTCATGCAGTAATTAAATTCCTTCAATTTATTCCAGCTCTGCTATGCTCTGGACACAAGTGACGAGGACGAAGATTAGACCGTCCGATTATTGCTATTCGAGACAGAATAATGGAAAGCGAGTACGGGAATTCAAAGAAATAATTTTATGATTTATTCTTGTGAAAAGGAGGTAATTCTTTTCCGATAATCGAACAGTATTGCAACGGTCATGGAGAATGCGCAGACTCTTTTGTATTTTTATAAATCATGTAAAGCGTTTACTTTACTTAGCAGGGCAAAGCGTTATTATATACCTATACATATATATATTTCTTGATGGCAATCGAATTTGTTGGATCGTATGGACGCATCTTTTTATATCCTCGTCTTTTACTACGTGTTGTTTCTACGTTTGACTGTCCTGTCCGCGCTCTAATCTACCGAGCATTTACATACTTATCGTGACCTGCAAACCGTATTTATGTTGCTTTATCAACATAATCATCGCGTGCGTTGGATGTTAAATGAGCGTACGACGTCTCAGTAAATGTCTATATCTGAAATATATTTGCCTACTAAAATCAGTATCTTTCGAATCTCTTTATCGCCGTCACTCTTTTTTACAACTAGTCCTATCTTCTACATACATCTATTTCCTCTCGCGTAATTGTAATTTCAACGACATTTCTCTCGTAGTAGCAGCAGCAGTCTACTCGCGTTTCATCAAGAGTGTACGCGGTTTTGCCAGCAGAGAGCGCGTAAACGCCGCCGTCTCTCGACGAATGCCATGCCGCGCATACCAGTGCGCCGCTCCATCTCTCTCTGCTCTCTTATGCTGCTCCTCCACCGACAGATCTCGTGTCGAGCATTTCGGAGCAACGGAGCCAACTGTTCCTATTGCAGCCAATTCTGTCATCGTTAAGGCACGAATGAACCGACAAGATCGTTCTTTACGCAGAAGTGCGGCGCGCGGATGATGTACGCAAACGAGTGTAGGAAAATTTGCGAAGGAATGCAGACTCGAGTCAGCGCAAGAGTCCTAGTGGAGTCGCAGTCTAAAGCGACTGTCTCGGCACGACGACGAAGACAGCGATCGACCGAGACGGAAAATCCATACACGCTACACTCGCACTCACACTTCTCCGTTTCTCTCTCTCTCTCTCTCTCTCTCTCTCTCTCTCTCTCTCTCTCGCTCTCCATCCGTCGAGGGAGCGAAAAGAATGCACGCAGCTGCGGCGGCGCGACGGAGAAGAAAACGCGCGCTACTCGCTGCCGACAGGAGTAGGGAAGCGGCGGCCGTACAGTGTAGTGTCAAAACGTACACACAGCGCGCGCCAGTCTTCGCTGGATCGTCGTCGTGTCTGCAGCTATCCGCGGCGCGCGTATATGTATACGTAATACACAGAGACGGAGACATTCCGTTGTTGTTTCCTTCATCTCTATTTCGATTTTTCGTTGCGAAACTTTCGCGAGTGCCAGGAGCAAGGCAACGACGTTTTTATTCCTACATTGTAGCAGGCAGAGGATACACGCGGAGGTAAGAGAGAACACGACGTTGTCTATACATACGTGTATACGTGCTGAGGAAGGTATGCGGGCAAATAGCGTGTGCGTGCGAAACGAAAAATGCGAGCGAGAGCCTTATCTGTCCGCTGACATTCCTTGTGTTATTCGCCTCGATTGTAACGTTTTCTGCTCCGAAACGTAATATCGAAGGATCGATAGGCAGCGCGAAAAGCCTAAATAAATAAAGCGCCGCCAGAAAGAGAGAGAGAGAGAGAGAGAGAGAGCAAAGGAATGCGCGGCTCTCCTCCGCCCGCGCGCGCGCTCTCTCTCTCCCCGCCACCCCCTTTTTTCACGCCGCGCCGCATTCCTCTATCGATTCGCGCCGTCGACGGACGTGATAACTCTCTCACGAGGATGATCCTGATGATGATGGTTTTTTGCAAATAATTTCCGTATGCCAAAGGAGTATCCGCTTGTTTATTGTTATAGGCAGGCGATAGGGCGACAGTTATAAGTGTATGACGAGTACGAGGTGTTGCGAGATAAAAGGTCTGCGTGTGTGTGTGGCTGCGTCTTCCTGGTTTTCGTGGCGCTTTTTGAATCGTGATTTTTTTATCGCCGTAGCGATTCCTCGTTGTGTTTTAAATTGTGACGTTGCAAGAGTAATGCAGGGTCCTGTTTTATCCGCACGCATATTCGGTTTCGTGATGCGGGCATGCAAGTTCTTGATAAAAATGAATTTTAAAAACGCTACTCGAAAGTGCCGCACGTTCGCGGGGACTTCTTTTCGTATCTGACAGATTTGAAACGAACCGATATTATTGTTTTTGTGTGCGCCTGTCAGAATCTACCTGTCGCATTCTTTTGAAAGATTGAGCGTAGCTAGTTGTAGAATAAAGTAACGTTCGCAATTTTGCATTTTGCAAGATAAGCGTCTATTTAAAGCTCGCAAGGCTCTCGATTCCAGGCTCATGATTCACGAAATACTTTATCACCGCGTTAAACAATAATAGAGCAACGGCGGGAATATCCAGTGGCCGGGCTTTGAGAAACATGGCTGAGCAGTGAGTCACTTTAATGTTCAAAACCCGAGAAATCGCAAGGCGTCGATTAAACATTTCAAAATTTCGGGGTCGACGAGCTCGGCACGTGAAAAATGCGACCGGATTGGACGCGTCGTTTTGTTTTGGCCGTCCCGCGAGGCGTCGACTCATACCGCGAGAATTTTTTCCAGCTTTTCGCTCCTTTTTCATTCGTCATATATGAGAAATTCACGCGCGTACACCCAAGCTGTCTGGTATTTTCGTGACGTCTGCCGTCTTTTAGGAAGCGTGGGATATAATGTGACGTGTTCTGACTCTTTGTGCCGGTCCGCGTGGAAATAGACTCTGAGAGACACTTTCGAGTGTTTTCCTTGGGGGGAAAACATTATGATTTATCCTCAATTTTCGAAGCTTATTTTTTCTGGCGGTATAATCGCGCGTTTGTATGCACAACAAGTTGGCTCGTGTTTCTCAAAGCCGAAGCGTACAGCGTTTACTCGCGATAAAATATTCAAATGTATTTGCGTATGCGCCGAGTTTCGATACATTATTATTGAGTTTCGTCTCAACGATGATACAATTGTCGGCAATAAAAGTCGAGATAAAATCAGAAGTCGATATTATAAGCGTCTCGTAAATCTTTCGGCCGGCCGGGAATCTGGAGCGATGTGCTCGTTAACTTAAGACTGTTTGAAATTGGAATTTTCCGCTTCTTGATTTCGGCGGGAAATTCAAAGTGCGTTATGATAATCTCAGTTGTCAGGCGCGTCAACTTGGCAAAATCGATTATAATGAGCGTATAACAATCGTCGCTGTTTTTTGGCCCGACGTGTGTTTTTCCTCGCTTTCTCGATTATCTGCCGTCGATAAAACGTTAGAAAATCGCGACTTCTCCGCACCTCCTGCGCATATTTTGCTTCTTCCCCTCGAGAGCTCGAAAAACACTTTCACGTCGTCATTTTCCCGGGAAACAGGCGGATCGCCCTGAATTTTTATGCGCCGCAAGAGCGATTCATTTATACAAGTGTTTACTTTTTACGCCGCGCACTTTCTCTGCCCGAACTTTTTCACTTTCTCGGGCATTTTCCGCGGCTAGTTTCCGTCGTGGATGATAATTTATGGAATACCTTTGTCGAACCACGAGAAAACAACCAAGCTGACAAATGTGTAGCAATTGATTTCTAGCAAGGATTCTCCTGACGTCAAGAGGCAGAAATTAAAGAATAGCTAGCGAGTGTTAACGAAATTCCTTCGCTTTGAGAATCATCAGTCCTCGTGTATGAAAACGCAGGTTTACATTATAATGCGCGCGTGACGAAGGAAAAACAACGATGCGTTATCATAGGCTTAAGCGCAGAGTTACGTGCGGCGTTCGCGGATGAAATAATTTCACTCGGAGATCGTTGCAGCTGAGAACGGAGCGATATCTGGAACGCGGCGACGAAAACAATTTTTTCCTCGCTCCGAATTCCTGCACGAAAAAGCGTCCCGCTCTCGCTCGACGGCAACTGCATTCCTCGGATGCCTCAATTGCAATCGCGTGGGATAAAAAGCACGGCTTGTTCAGAATTTCGTCGCTAATCCGAATCGCTGCATATTGCGATCGCGTTGCGCGCGCAGAGATTCATATAGATGGTAAAAAAGTCTCCTCGTCTTTGCGACCTCTCGAGGAAAATTCCGAAAAATCATGCCGTGAATAATATCGAAGCTGTGTTTTTCCTTAGCGGCTTGGCCGCGCGCGTTATAATTACACACGGAGCGTTTGAAAAGTGCTTCTCTTCCCAAGTGACTCGTACATAAGTATCCCTGATACCGGGAGCGAATTCAAAGAATCAAATGGAAAATCGCGTAAAAGGACGTAATTATACAAGAGAGACAGAGCCGCGGTCTTTCCATTCGAGCCGCGCAGAGCAGGAGCTCGCATTCCATCGTCCGAAAAAGCATCATCCTTCCTCCCACACGGAAAATTCACCTCGAGCGGCTGTACACGCGAACGGGCGTATACTATATACACTCGCTCGCGATCGAAGAAGTAGGAGCTCTGCGCCGTAGAGGCGAGCGAGAAGGAGAAGGGAACGCGAGAGAGTCGAGAGAGCGCGCGGGTGAGGGGTCCGCATTCCACAGACAATGTCACGTTTTTTTAATCCCCGTTTTACTCTTATTTGCCGCCGCCGCCGCCGCGAGCTCGAAGTAAGTAAGATACTATATCGCCCGTAGATTCGCTCTGCATCCTGAAACACAGGCCGACTGTACGAAAGTCTGCAATAATCGATTCTCTCGCACATTTTTTCTTCGCGCCAAGACGCTCCCTCCGCGGTGGCTACCGGGCTCGCTGAGTAATATTATTATTCGAAAACGCTACATCTCTCTCTCTCTCTCTCTCTCGTTTCAGGAAAAATAACAACGCACGCGTGACTTCCGGGGGCTGAAGCAGCAGCAGCAGGCGAAGCGGAAGAACGAGAAAGAAGTCGAGAGGAAGGACAGGATCGTGCGGTAGGAGGAGGATGTCCGCGGTCGAGAGCGCTCTCGACGTCCTCTCCAGGGCCGCCACCATGGTGCAAGGTCTGTCGTTATTTTCTTTCTCCCACATTCGCGCGAGAGAAGTTTCGATTATGGTAAAAAGTTCAATCGACAAAGCCTCGAGCGGCGCCGGCTTTCTACGTGACGCAATCGCTGCTCCGCCGAACAATACGCCGGGCTTTCTCTATATATGCTGAAGAGAGAGAAAAAAAAACAGAATCGTTGTGCATCGAACTCGACAACAACGCGTGTACTTGCGCTGAGTACACGCAGCTCGGCGCGTGACGTTATGGTATGCGCGTTTATGACGTAACGCAGCCCCTGTTTGAATTTCAAATTTTCACGGCTAGCTTTATAGCAGGCCACGTGAGTCTCTATAGAGCCAGTCGAAAATTGCTTTGTTTTGCTATCGATACCTGTATAGTACGTACGGCACATTTTTCCGTGTGCAGATGTTCGTAAAATCAGCCGACATCACCTGAAAATACAAACTATCGGGACGTTTGCGTCGAACGTGAAAAATATAACGATAAAGCGGTTCAGAGGTCGCGTATCCGCCTTCCTGCGAGAAAAAGAAGTGTATAAAGAGAGCAGTAGCTTCGGACTTTCGAACGTCCCGCACTACTGCAGACAGCTGCTCCGCCAAGCGAAAAAAAAAACAAAATAAGAAGCGGATGCTCTTCTCGCGCGCGTTGCGTTACACATTTATATTCTGGAGTAAGTATCGCATTTATCGTAAAACATATCGGAGCCCTTGCACTTTGTACCGGCTCGAATACTTGGTTAGCCGCTTGTTTTGAAAACACAACGAGTTTGTTTTGCTGCTGCTATAGGTATAGCTACGACGTACACACGATATATAGAGCGCGAACTTGACCTTGAGGCGATAAGCGCCGCCGCCGCCGCCGCCGCCGCCGAAACGCGACCACTTCCCGTCTTGTGTAGCCTATGTATTCGAAATCAAGAGTATACGCGAAAAGCTCGGGATTCGAAAATAGTAGAGAGCGCAGAAAGGCGAAAACGAGTCTCTACTCTGATGCTCAAGAATCGCGCCCGCACATTCCGATGAAGCGACGCGATTTCACGCCCGATTAGATAACGCGCTAGCTCGCAGTGCGCGCGCAGCGTTGATTTTAGAATCCTTCGAGAGAGTCGCCGCAGCTCTCACGTGCGCGTCTTTCGGGAAATTTGTAGCCGCGACTGTAGAATTCTATTTCCATCGCGACGTGCGAAATTCCATTCGCGGCGCGATATATATATATATGTATATATACCAAAACTGATCGTAGCACCGAGCAGGCCGACACAATTGGTATATAGATCGAGTACGTACAAATCTTATTAAATAATCGACGTTCAATTCTCGTTCCGAAAGTTTTAAAAACACACACGTGCAGTCGTCTCGCGAGTGCCACTTGCCGCTATAGCAGCCGAAAACAAAGCGTCATCCTTCCACACACACACACACACTATACATAAGTACACAGGCGGACATCAGCCGTAAACCGAAAAGATCCCAATCTCCCTCTCCGCGCTGTGTCGTATATACACCATAACATTGAACATAAGGCCGCCGGCAGCAGCGGCAGATGCGGGCACGCGCCATTTGGCCGAAAATCGAGGCATTCCTAGCCGGAAGGATCTACGCCGTAAATTCCTCCTTTTTCAATGAGCGTGCCCGTGTATTGTGGAATCGAGATGACGACGAACGCGTTTGGCTTGCGCAGGTATTTAGAGTCTTTGCGAGAGTACAGTATATAGCTGATGATATAAAGAGGCCGACTTATCGGAGAGCTGCAGATAAAGTTGATAATGCCCCCTCGGCGTTAATCGCGCGTTCCTTGATTAAAAAGCGCTCGACAAAACTGCTCGTTAACAATTACATCCACTTTCTATCCGTGTGAGAAGAAAGGCCGACTAGTCTCGATCGAATATTTCTCTTCCCCCTTCGTACATCATACGCGAGAGCTGCATACTAGGCGAGTCCTTGAGATGCGGCGGGAAGCTCGCGCGTAAACACGATGATGTCACGCTGTTCGAGTCGAGGGCGATTTTTTCAAAATCCATCTCAACGTTGCCGCGCACTATAATAAACAAACCTCGTAGTCCAGCGTCCGCGCGATGATGTACGAAGCGACCGTGCCGCATAAATCAGCGCTTCCTTCGAATTCCACCCCCGTCGAGTACGACAATAATAAAAGCGCCTCTCCACAACGATATATCTCGGAGCTCGAAAATTTCTTTCAAGCGCGCGCACACACAGAGAACCGGCCGCGAGAAGGATTCCACGGCTCGGAATTCCGAGCTCCGGCTGCGCGCGAGAGCATAAAGAAATGGGTCGACGCCGCGCGCGCGCGCGCGCGATCCTGTCGTCTGAAGTCATCCACTCCTCTCTCTCTTTCTCTCTCTCTCTCTTTTACGCGCGCCACAATGCTCGACATTGTGCGCGCGTCTTCGTATTCCGCTGTCCGGTTCGATCGTACATACAGGTATATTGCTTCTGCGTAAGGGGGTATACAAAGGTGATTGGTGAAGTCGGAGCTGCGCGGACGTTAGGTGCTCGAGAAAGAGTAGCGAGAGCCCGCCGGTGCGATGGTATGTCGAGGGTCAAACCTGTTCCGAATACCGCGAGCGCGTGTGCGCCGGTGAGAGAAAGAGAGATCGAGCGGACGCGAGTATACAAGTCCGCGATTTATCTACGCCACTGCTTTCTTGCTTTCTGGGCTTTCAGGAGTCCGAGTTTTCTTGAGAGTCTCTTGAGGGTGATCTCGGGGTAGCGAAGAAGGCTTTCTTTTTGCGAATCCACTATCCTAGCTCGCTTGTGGATTGTGGATAACCATCGGAATGCAGTTGAAATTTCCCGCCTAAACGAGTAACAGCTAGGTCGATAAGTTATCGAGCCCGTAGCTCGAGCTCTACGTTACCGACGCGCGATTCCTATACGCGACCGCACGCTCGGTCGATAGAGCGGTCGAGTAGGAAACTGCGGGATTTCGATATTCAAATTCTGCAGTTATAAGTCTTTGTCGAGATTTCATTGCGCATACTTCCACGCGCGCACTGCAGCCTGCTCTATTCAATTCCTATATCGAGCGAATTTGTCAACGCCTTCCGCGTAAGGGACAATCAGTCGGGCTTTCCACGTACGTGCTTTGTATACGATTCGTGTACGTACAAGTGCACCCGACTCCTCTCTTTTATCATCGCTCGCTGCAGAGTGCAGTCGCGCATCTTAGAAAAACGATTGGCTCAATCCGTTCCGTATACGTAAATATATACGCGCGCTTTGTTTGGCCTTCGATTGTTTTACCTTATGCTATTCATCGCGACGGTTAAGTTTCGTTTCCTAGTCGGGGATACTCACCTCTGTGGACATGGCTTTCGTAACTCCAGCGATAGCCGATACTCTGCGCGCTTTGATCGACGCGACATTAATCGCGATGCAGCTCGCAGATATACACGCCTCTGAAAAATGACCTCCGCAAAAATCCTCCCGACGCTTATCTCTTAATTTAATATCTCTTCATAAGCGAAGATTAGCGGCAATTTATGTAAAATCCGCTCGTACTAAATTTCAGAAGATTACTACCCGCGCGCGCGAGCGAGCGAGAGGAGGGAGGGAGGGGGGGGGGAGCTTCGCTCGCATCCTCCTCATAATATACTTAGACATTAATCGCAAAACGAAGATCGCGAGAGGAAAAAGGCAGCACAGGATTTTGAAAAAAAAAAAAAAAAAAAATACCTCCGTAAATTTCGAGACTTAGATTTTCGATGCGCGCATAACGAGTTTTTTTCCTCCGATTCGGGAATGTGATCCGGAACGCCGCGAATGAATGAATCGGGTGTCGTTTTTTTTTTTTTTTTTTTTGTTAAAGTAAATAAAAGATTCGTCGCATATCGAGAAGACGAGAGACCGGATGCAGGAATAATAATAGCTCTGATCACAATCGAAATTTTCTAATCGAGAGAGTCGAGAGCGAGACGCGGCCGCAAAAAGAAAAGGATCGCGGACGGAAACGATCGGGATGTGCTGCATCAGGAGAGAGAAAAATATCGAAAGCGAAAGAGGAGAGAGAGAGAGAGAGAGAGAGAGAGACGCCGCGCGCTTACGGAGGGTGGGGAGAGAGAGGAGAGGAGAGGAGAACGGCCCCGCGCGCGCGATGAATGAATGAACTCGCCGCGGCTCACCGAAGTCGCGCGCGAGTCCTCCTTCAAAATCCAGCTCCCCACGAGAGAGTCCAGTGCAGTGCGCGATAGCTTCGCGTTCGATTCGCCCGATCGATCCTATATAGACGTCGCATAGGCGCAGTCAAGTGCAGCGAGCAGTTGGATGTCGTCATGGAGATCTCGTCGAGGCGACCGGGCCTCTGGCAGCCCTGGCTCAAGCCGTCCCACATCAGAGGTACGTTCAGCTGCAGCGTCTACGGCTCTGAGCGCGTGGGCTGAGCGAAGCGTCTTCACCTTGTCCGAGCGATTCTCGAATGCCAGTTTTATCGATATACCAACTTCCAAGAATTTCGCACTCGGCTGTGTCCGATGCCGAGGTGGATATAGTTATTTGTTACGATTTTATCATCGCCCTCGAGATACGATCTTCTCTCCGTGCCTTGATTACGAGTGAAAACCCGACGATATACGTTGTATACCGTCCTGCAACGGCGAGGTTTTTTTTCCCCCCGCGTTCTAGGCCGATTTCCAATTGCGAAAAGCCTCGCGATCGCGACGGAGAATAGCAGGGTGAAGCAAAAATCGAGAGCGCATCCTCCCTCCCTATCCGCCTTATCCATCGGTCCATTCATCGTTCGCTGGTTCCGCTCTCGCTCAGCCTCCGAAAACCTGTTTGCCTCTCACGGCTATTACGCACTTCCTGTGCGCCCGGCTCTCTGCTGCACGCTCACCTATACCTATAAACAGCGAGTCCTGGGAACTGGACTGGTTTTCCATCGCACCCTGGAAGCTGAAGTTTGTTTTGTTGAATAACGAATATACGCGTTTGATTAACTCATCGCCCGGCCGTTCTTCTAATTGACGATTGCGCGCGCTTCTTCGCATTTCTCGAAGAATTCTTCGCGCGCTCGATCGTGCCTTATCCGGCTCTCTATAATATGGGGGAAACAATGCTGGAAAAAACATCGATCCAGACGTAAATACTTCAAGTAGCCGGCTTATCTCGCCTTTCGGAATAGCTCCCGTTTTTTCTTTCTCGCTAAACTCGCATACTCGAGAATCTTGAAATTTCGCGCTACCGACTCGATGAGCCGACGGATTTTCGGAAACGCTAATCTCGACTATAACGATAGGAAGTTGTTGCGTAATCTGCCAAGTAGACGTATTACGCCAGACCGTTCCAATTAATGCTGCACAAATAAAGCGCGTGACTCACTCGATAAACAGCTCGATTACCATGGAAGAGGTGAATTTATCGAAATTTCGAACTCGCTGTCAATGCGCGCATAGATAGGTGCGCGTCGAGCACAAAAAGCGCGCGAGGCATGACTTATTCACGAGCGTCTCGCGCGCAAAAAGCTGGCGGACGACGCGACGTTACAAAAACCCTCGTAATCAATGCCGCCGGCGAAGCAGTTTCGGCTGCGCTTTTTTTTTTTTTTTTTTTTCGAAAAATTAACGAATTTTTCTTTCCGACCTTAGCAGAAGAAAGGCCGAAGGCAACGAGTCTTCACCGCAAGCCGAGCAGTGCCTGGCGCAAGGAGCGCAGGCGTGACCCTATCCAGAGCGAGGCCTTGGACATGTCGGCGGCTCGGGTACACAGTCGGCCCAGCGTCATCGTACCCACGACCGCTGCGCCCCAGCCTGGACTTGATTCGCCCGAGAGTCACGCCGAGTTTCTCACTGGTAAGGCATATCTCCGATCGAGTTAAGCTGACGATGCGATTAGTTTGAGTAACGATTTGTTGTATCCTTGCGCAGGAGCAACGACGGAGGACACGGCAGTGACGCCAACGGCGAGCGTGACGCCCTCGGCGGCGACGCGGGGCCAGCGCACGGGGATGAGGCAAGCCGGGGTGGCCAGCGATCCCGCGATAGACGAGCACTTTAAGCGCTCCCTGGGACTGAAGGAGTACGCGGCCGTCTTCAACGCCGCCACGACCGACAAGGAGACTGGCCTCAGTGGTTAGTATGCGCCTGCGGGAGTAAAAAAAGTCTACGGTTATGCAAAACTGAGCCCCCGCATGCGTGTATTCGGTTACGCCCGCATAAACTCAGCCTCGCTTTACTCTCTGTTTCCAGTGGACGACCACTTCGCCAAGGCTCTGGGCGAGACATGGACGAGGTTGCAGGCGACCAGTCGAAGCAAGGACTCGACATAACTTTGCCGATCTTCTACTTCCCTCTACTCGTCCGCCACATCTATAGCACATCACTCACGTCTGAGCTGCGCAGCTCATCTCCTCGCTCATCGCTCTCCTACTCTTCCTTTTATATATATATATATATATATATATATATTGTATATGTGCGATGCTACGCTATGTTATTATGTGCTCCGTCGCGAGACGAGGCTGCGGGACGTCGACGCTCTCTCGCTCTATCTCGACGATACTTTGTGTAAATAGATATTTTTCTTCGCGGCGACGCACCACCGCAGTAGATTATACGACGCTGATGCAGCCGTATATTTAGTTTATTTATTCGGATCCTGTTACGATTAATTAATTTTATCATCATCCTAGGCGTATTATTAATATTATATTTTATTATATCATAGATTTTGCGGTTAGTTTTACTGTATTATTTTAGTCGGCGAATTTCCACGATCATCACGCTGTTCCGTGTATATCGTTGTACGCGGCGACCTTTACATTTTAACTTTCGTTGTCATCATTGCCTTGATTCCTCGCAAGTCTGCAATACTACGCATCTGCGCGTCCGAAACGTGCACGATTCAAGCAAACAACTGATAAACAGAGCTAGATTTATATTGTAACTTGTTATTAGTCGATATACGATTAACGAGTCGCGATAACGGATTATCATGTATAAACAATGATGTGCGCGTTATGTCCGTTGTACGGAGTTTAAAAATGCGGGCGACGCCAGTCTCCCGAATAAAACGAACGTTCCTGTATCACTTAAACTGCCATCTCTGTGTCTTGATTTATTGAAAGCCGCACCAGCTCCCGATGTGCCGATCCAAGTCCGTTGCAACTCTAAGACGAGTAGTACTGATTTCAAATGGTGCTAGGCGCTTGATCGGTAACCCCAGCACGCACCGAAGTCAGTACCTCTGCTATCTTAATTCTTCGTGTTATTGCCGGCCGTCCTTTCGCAACCGACTGTGCGCTCGATCGAAGAGCGATATCGGTTTTCATGCGGGCATTTTTTTTTCTCCTCGCTGCAGACGCAGTGTGTGTGTGCGCGAGTGTGAAAAACAACGACTTGCTTCGCCTTTATGTAACGAAAATGACAGTAACAATATAACGAAAAATATCGAGTTACCGCGCACCACAACGGTGGGACACAATTAGAATTGTAACGATAGGTGCTTTCAAAACTTACGAGGCATCCCCGCATTCAGTCTCGGAGGACTTAATTCCCGGCGAGCGGACACGCCGGCAAGACGACGAGCAAGAACTCACCCTCGCCGAGGCTCTCTCCGACTAAGGCCCGCGACAGACTGTCCCAGTAGGCCTCGGGATGGCTTCCTATATGCCGTCGGCCCTGTTCACGTCGGCGTAAACGGTAACCCGATCTCGGAGCTGCTGCTGCTGCTGCTGCTGCCCAGCCTCGAATATAAGTACCCGATGTCGCCGAGGTAATCCCAGACGGACGGGCGTAACTCAAGCCCGCTCCGATGCAGCTATCTCTCTCTCTCTCTCTCTCTCACCCCGTGAGGACGCGTACGTGTACGGTCTCCTCGAGAGAGAGAGAGAGACAGGCCGTTTTCCTTTTTGTCTTCTTCGACGCGTCCTGCTTCTCCCGCGCGACTCTTTTTTGCAAACAATGCGGGGACTCTGTTTTCGCCGGAGATACTCCGAGTTTCCTCAACCGGCGTTGAAACTGAGATGAAACTTTTGTCGCTGGGCTCGGAGGCGTGAAGCGTCTCGCGATTGTGTTGCGAATAAGAGGTAGATTTTTATTAAAATACTCACCCTATACTATGAGCACTCGGTGAAATGTACGCTGTGTCTAAGCTGAGCGCGAGCGATACGAACATCGGGGCAGCAGCAGATCAGCTCGGACGTCGCGAGAGCAACTAAATAGCGATCGGTTCAGTTCGATCTCCTCGCGCGATCGGCGGCTCTCTATTTGCTATTTGCTTATTTCGAGTCTCAGGCGTATCCTGTTTCGGAACGGTCGCAGCTGACCGCAGCCGAGTCACGCCGATAGCGCTGTACATCTCGTTATTGATATATCATCATCATCATTATTATTATTATTATTATTATTATTATATAATGATAATGTGTACACAAGCGTGTATAGAGAGCAAGGGGCGTCGCGGCGAGAAAAAAATTCACATGGTCTCGTGTGATGCAATTCTTGCGCGCGCGAGTGTCGAGTGCGCGGTTATCGAGGGGGTGCGATTCTTGAAAAGTACTCGCGATACATTGCGCACCGCTATATGCTCGTGCAGGCATCGAAATCTCGGTCGACGCGACGCGCGCTACTGCACCTCCACTTTGCATACTTATATAGGTATAGAGACGAACACACTCGCGCTGATCAAAATGACGCTTAGACAAACACAGCGATTTTCTCGCCAATCAGCGTAATTCATTGTTTTTCTAGGCCCACCGATGTGTTTACTAACTGTTCACCAAAGCTTCACTAACAAAACCGCAAGGACAATGGAATGATCGAAAAACAAAATTTTGTAACCGCCTCGCCGCATAGGAAAAACCGTCGCTTCACGCACGTTCCTCCCTTCACCTCGAGAAAATTGGGGAAAATCTATATCGCAGTTATAACCACACACAGCAGCTACAGTCGGAGAAAAAATTTCTCTCCTCCAGCGTTTCTCCCCTCGAGCGTGACTATACACGTGCGACGCGGTCAGTGTGTTCAGTATATACGTGTATGTATTTCGCTTTTCCCGAAGAGGACATATGCGCCTTATTACCACGTCCTGCGCGCGCGCGCGCGCTGTCAGCCTGCAGCCGATCGATGCCAAGCGTCGAAACGAGACTAGAAAGAGAGAGAGAGAGAGAGAGAGAGAGAGAGAGAGAGAGAGAGAGAGAGAGAGAGAGAGAGCATGCGTACGTGTGTACACGGGAGATCTGAATGTGGATGGTTTCTGTGTGCGTGCGGGAGCACGGGTTTTTGGATTATTTAATTTTAAGTCAAACTGGCAGTGAGCGGTTGCGACTTCTTGGGTCGCACTTCATTGCATGCAAAAGAAGGAAGTAATACAGTTTGATGCAGAGAAGGATTAAGTCGAGGCAACCCGATCGGATACGAGCGCAGCGGAGTTTTGCCAAAGCGCGTATATATAAGAATCATCCGAAGAGCGAGCAAAACGTTTTTTCACACACACACACACACACACAAACCAAACGCAATCAGAGAATACACAGACAAGCGCATCGGAATAACCAAAGAACAGATAGAAGGGAGAAAAAGCGCAGAATTGTTCGCAGCCAGAAAACATATAAATGTCGCGCAATCCTGCTCTCTCTCTCTCTATCTATCTCTATCTCGAATCCACACGAGATTCCAAACAACTCAAGTGCTAACGAATGAAAATATAAACAATAACAGAGGTAAAAGCAGATTCGCGCGTCGCGGCGTCGCGTCGGTTCCGTCACCGACGCCGCGCGCGCTGCATATCGCGTGCACGCAGGCGCCGCGATTCAAAAATTCAAACCTCACCTTCGAGCACAAGCGTATACACGTTTCGCACGAGTGTATACACACACACACAGGGCCAGTGCTCGGCTCCTTCGACGAGCGAGAGAAAAAAATAAGTGACGACGATCGAAACTGGGGGACGACACTGCAAACAGGCCGCCGGCGTACGCGCGAAACAACTGACGCGCAACGACTGATCGAGCAGAGGCCCAGCAACGTAACCGAGGGGTTGCAGCGAGCCGCTCTCTCTCTCTCTCTCTCTCGAGCCCCTTTTTTCGAGTCGCCCCCCCCTCCCCTTGCCTCCCTTCTTCCCCTTCGTTACCCAATTCCCCCGCTTCGATTCGCCCCGTCTCTCTTTCTCTCTCTCTCCTTTATTTCTTAAAACTATATGTAAGGGAGCGAGAGAGAGAGAGAGAGAGAGAGAGAGAGAGAGAGAGAGAGAGAGAG
>QLSS01000019.1:1336102-1364145 GCA_024372645.1 Trichomalopsis sarcophagae
GAGAGAGAGAGAGAGAGAGAGAGAGAGAGAGAGAGAGAGAGAGAGAGAGCATGAATCATGCATATCGATTTTCTTTTGGGCTCTCTCGGCGCGCGCGTGTGCGTGCGAGAGAGACCGCTTCCCTTTCCCCGCGAGCCCCACTATATACACGCGCGTGCTCCCTCTTTCTTATATATATATATATATATGTGCCGAGAGAGAAGCGAGAGCCCGGGGACAGCACGCGACGACGGCGACGACCCCCATCCGCATGTTACTGCTGCAGGAGCCGAATCTTTCGTGATGCGCGATGCCATTGTATATACACGTATACTCGTCGCGCGAGAGCTGCGTGGAGAAGGAGATTTGCGTGCAGGGATTCCGGTGGGGGGGAGAGATTTTTTTCGATTTTTGTTTCTAACCGGAGCGTGTGATCTTTTCTCTCGCTGCTCTCGTCTGGAATTTCATTTTGTTATCGAAAACGCGAAGTCTTTATTCATATATAAGCAGCGCCGTAAGCAGAAAATTTCAAACTTTTCTCTCGAAACGCGGCCACTTGAAAAGCACCTACACTGCTATGTACGGCAACCCACTCGCGCTCTTTCTCTCGGCTATACAACAATACCGTCCTCGCAGCACCCTTCGAAACTCTCTAATTTTCCTTCTCTCTTCTTTCTGAGCGTTCGCCTGTACGCTTAGACGCATAGTCTATACTTGCTCAAGTTCAACCCTTCCCTCGTGCTCCGCAGCCGCGGCTATATCTTTGCACAAGTGTGCGCGCTCGAGTCTCCGTTCCCTCTTCTTCTTCTTCTTCTTCCGCTGCCGCCTGCTCCCCGATGTATACATGTACACAATAGTGTGCTGCTGCACCCCGAATTCTGAACTCTCTCCCCGCGTCGTCCCGCGTTGTATGGCTCACGATGCAGTCTATACATGTAAGCAGTAGGTGAAGCTAACTTCCGAGCCCGTTGACGAGGATTCCGGCCATTTTTTTTTTTTTTTTTTTAAGAGCTGCGTGGTTAATTTTTTCTCATTTTAAAACAACGATATCGAGTCGTTTTCACACGAGCTCGACTCCCGGAAACTGAAATTTCAATCACCCTCAAAACTCCATCGCCACCCCCCCCAAGCTCGGCATCTAATTCCAAGCGGCGGACGATTAAGAGCGTCAGGACGCGCCGCTCGCGAGCGATAAAACTCTCTCGCGCCTTTGTCTCTCTTATACACTATACTGCTGCTGCCACTTCCTCCCCCCATGTAGCACTGTTGTACGCCCATACAGTAGTCGCACTCCGTACCCGACCCTTCGTGCGCTGCCGAGTTTGTCGCCGAGTCGTTCGTTTCTTTAATTCTTTTTTTTTTTTTAATGGTGATTTTTCTTCATTAGATTGTTGGATTGTAGAAAGTAAATCATTGTGAAACGAGACTTTTTTTCTTATTATAATGCAATTTTAATTTTTCTCAAAAGTTTTCTTAAATTCTCTTCAAATCAGTATGTTATATGTGATAATGATATTCAAGTCAAAGCTCAACTAATATAGACGGTCGGTATTTGTATACAATAATAATATCGGTTATTGAGAGTAAATGAGAGAATAAGTGTTTACCAACAAAGTTATAGAAAATATCGTACATAGAAGATTATTACTCGCTTATATATTCACGGACTACATATACGACAAAATAGAAACAACCTCACTTAAAATTTACTGTATATATATATACACAAGTACGACATGAATGTACCATTATTCATCATTACAATACGTTGGCGTGCCGATACCACTAATATGTTTCAGCCCGAATTAGCATATAATTATTTAATGATGTGCTCACGATGTATCGCAAATGTTTAATTAATATCGGCAAAGTAAGTACGACACGTAGAAATAAAGAACAAATAAAAAACTGCATTGTTTATCTGAAAAATCACTAAAATCGTCTATTCTTCTTTTCTACGTATTTTTATATTCGGACAATCGATGGTTTTCCATTTCTTTCTTATTTACAATAGACATAAATAAAATGTCGTAAAGTTATTTACATCTTTTTCGCAGTTTTGAAAACTATTATTTTGAAATTCTACTGCACCCAATAAAGAATGTCAATACGTAGATCATGAATTTTACAAGATTCAAATCAAAATAGTCGATTTAAACAATTAATTTACTCACTGCGAACAAGTTTAAAATTCGATTATTAGTACTTTTCTAAATAAATAATGAAACAATCTCGCACGTTGCATACCAATTCGACGAAAACATAAATCGTGTTTTGATGAAATTTACATTAAATAATAATGAATACAAAAACAACATACGTATGATGGCACTCGAAACCAAAACCTCCCTATTTTTCTACACGTTACTTCAAAAACTTACTTTTATTAAAACACTGATTGTTTCGTGACCGTAACAAGCGTTTATAATGAACAACAAAGTCAAAAATTTCAATGTACATAATTACCCATTTTATGTGAGAGCAAATGAGATCCTGAATATTGTTATTCTATTACTTTCGAGTTTACATCTGCTTTTAAAATGCAAACGGAATGATCAATGGGTCGAAGTAGTCATCTACCAGTATGTTTCATGAAAATTATTCCGAACCCAGAAAGCTTTTCTACGTTTCAATTATTGTTACTTTTCTTTACTTTTAAATAGTTCAAAATTTACTTTCAATTGGATTTTCAGTACTTCTAGTAGGTGTGTGCATAGTACAGTATTTTATGATTTGATACAAAAATCAGTAACATAAGTATTGATGCAAGTAATATCATAGTAGAATGCTGATACAGTAGGTATGATTAAACCCCTGCTATTTTTCAGACGGTTAACAGTTTATACGTCCCTATTTTATAAGAAATCACAAAGAAGTTCATTTAGTAGTAATTATTATCCTATGTAATACCGATATAGTTTCATCAGCCCAATAAAGGCCTGGTTAGACGATTGAGCTTCTTCACTTTACATTAACCATTTGGCCTCTGCCTTGTCACCGCTCAGCAGTGAATACAACAGACAAACAGAATGCGAATCTAACGCTTATTTATTTTACTTTACACTAAGTCTTAGTATAACTTTACTTGTTCCCTAAGCAATTAACCACTTATTCCGAATCTCGATGCTCGTACACGGTGACCAATTTTTCTTTCGTTAAAAATTATTTTCTGAATTTGTTCCTATATTAGTGAGATGCGTAAGAAAACAAACATCATACGAATTTTCTTAGGAAAAATCATACACTTATAATTTACTATCAATTTCTTGAAAAAATAAGTTAATCGAGACGTTAAAAACACATTAATATCAAACAGAACTTTACTAACGTCTTTTTCGTCCCTATAATTTGTTGAGTATATACTTACAATCTACATCAGGGATGAGTTTAGAAATCAATTAAATTGACCTAATTCAGAATAGTTATGTGTCAATGTTGAAAAATTATTTCTCTGTTCATTTCTTACGGAAAATCCAGTGTGATTACAAGCTGACTCACACTATTTTTTATTTCGGACAGTAAAATCGTATACTTTAAATTTCTCGTATAAAATTTGCTAGCTTATGACTAATTTGCAATTAGTTAGAAATCTTTAAAAGCAAGAAATGTTCAGTCATAAAATAATTTTTCAATAATGATATCGAGGTCGTGATTCACTTTTCAATTCTATAACAAAACATTAAGAAGTGCAAAGGAAACTCCGTCTTTGACAAATTACAAATAGATTTAGTCCCAATATCAAGACTTTGTCTTGCACTTGCTCTTAACTCTAGGTGAGACGCTGTACAACTTTCTAAAGATGGTAACGAGATCAGTTTGAGGAAAGAGGTTCTCCACAATACCCTCGAGTAGTACGTACAGCAGTCTACGATTGAGCACGGGTCGCTGGAACAGCTCAAACACGCGCAGCAGTCCTCTTCGCGTTGTTTCGCTGCCAATGATATGTTTCAGCTCATCTGACAAGCAGGAGAGCAAGGCAACCTTTGCGGCAACGCGCGTCCGACTTTTTGTCTCCGAATCACGCGGCGGCTTCGAGTCGGCTCGTACGCCGTTTGGCCAAAAGCTGTGTCTGTGAAACAATTTTTCTTTGTTAACTATAAACGTCTTAGATAAATTAATTTTTTATATGATTTTTGAACATACTTGAACAGTTTTAGGTAAGTTGCTACATTTTTTGGACTCGTCAGCAAAGATACATATTCTACTATTCTTCTATTAACTATGTCGCCGAACATTGTTCGAATGATTTGCCGCAGCAAAGTTACTATTCTACGTCGGAGCCACTGATTTCTGTTCTTCAAGTCGAATATTTCGTCCATCAGTAGGAGAATGATTCTAAGAGGTATATTATCATCGGTCTAAAATGCAACAATCATTGTATGTAATTTAATGAATCAACGTTAAGACGAAATTTTAAATTATAAACAAAAGGTACCTCAGTGTCAAGGCTGGCTCCAACTTTAACGCTTTCATAGAACACACTACTCTTCTTGGGGTTGCCAAAGAATTTACTGATATTGTCCATAACACCATCAACTGTATTCAACATATTGTCAGGCATAGTTTTTACAGCTTGAGTCACTGTTTTCATTGAAGTCTTCAATGGATTTACTAAAGTATCGATCTACATAGAGATAATTATAATATTAATAGTAAGTAATAATAAACAGTAGTATTTGTTGTAATTGTACATTAAAAATACGATACCATGTTGTCGCAATGCCTAGAAAAAATACTATCGTGACAACATGTTTAAACGTTTGAACAATCATTGTACGATTTTTCGTGCCCAAAAATAATTATAAAAAACAGGAAAACTAAATCTAAATTTTCGTACTTTGCGATTTATCGAACAACTCACAGTTCTCGAAATATGTCCCCCAGTAACGCCCTTATCGTAGTCTCCTTGTTCCAAGAAAGACAGTAGCAAATTTTGCAATCCCATGTGTCCATCCACTACAGCTGGCTTCGTCAATTGCACTAGCCACGCGTTCAACATTATCATTCTCTTTTCTAGCACAGCCCTGTCCATGTTGTGAAATGCTTTTTTTGCCGGAAACGCTATCTTCGCCAGATCATAATACTTCTCCTTTATCTTCTGATACAGATCGTAGAAGTCGGAGTATCTGATCAAGTCCCATATATCATTAGTATTAAATGAAAACTCAGAAATTGCAAGTGGAAATCTTTGAATAATACCTTCTGTAGATGTGCCACTTTTCTTGGTAACCCGAATCGTAGACCTTTGTGACGGCCACAGCGTAGATTCCATAAGTTTTGCCCTTATCACTTACGATCCCCGTTTCGATTATTTCGACGGTAAGCTCAAAGCGACCCTGCTGCAGCTTCTTAATGACGTTCGGGTCGTAGCCGCTCTCGTCAAGTTTAAGAAACTGTTCGCTATTCGTTTCCATATAAAGGCTAACGTCTTTGCCTTCACTGATACGATCTGCTTCAATCACTGGCTGTCGAAACTGTGATTTGTCATCACGACTGTCACCCGAAGCCTCGCCACCGTCAAGATCATCGCACGAACTTGATTTACTTTTTGTTTCTCGATTGATTGACGATGCTATGAGAATATTTACTAATTTAGAGTAGATAATACTAATTAGCTTGTAAAACAATTAATAACGAATTCGAACGTACCATCACTTTTGGACTTTTCGCTGTCTCTCTGCAACTCGATGTGTTCCTCAAGGGTATCCAACTCGTTGTTAATACTCGACAGGCTTATACTGTCAAGTGACTTTGAGTCATCCTCTGATGCCGGATCTTTCAACAAATCCAATTCAGCCAGTAGTTTCACGTATGAAACAGATCTCTTAAATGCAGGCAAAAATCTGTCCTCGTTTTGAAGCTTTTCATAGCAGCAAGCTTGCAGTTCGTCGAACCATGTCTCTTTCACGTGCTCGGTTTTCATTCGAGTCAATAGCGCCTTCACCAGAGTGTCATCCAACTGAAGCTTTGAGGTAGCTTTATCGCTGAGATATTGTTGATGGATTTTAGCCGCGGCTTCCTTTAAGTTTTCGAGATCCACGTGTTTTTTCTTCAACAGACTAAAAAAAACTTTCTTAGAAAATATGTTTTTATACAGAGAAATTAATTAAATAAAGTAGCTTACTTAGACGACGACGAGGAGCCAGGTTGAGAGTTTTGCAATTTTTGCAACTCAATGTCAGAGATCTGCTGCTCGGCCGAAACTCGCCAGCCGTAGATGTTCAAGTAGAAATAAAGGTAAGCTTCGGCATTAATGTTTGTCATGAAATCAATAAAGTAGCTTAGCGCTATGTTATTCTTCAGCAGTTCGTCCAAGGGCAAATTAACTGTGGACGTGCATATGATAAAACAAAACTATAGTTATTTATATCTTGTTGCTTTATTTGCAGTAAATCAAATTGGAAAATCGTAATAGTTTGTATACCTATTTTATGTCCCGGCACAAGCAGTCGATTCCAGTCGGGAATAGGACCAATTCCATCGTTTTCTGAGGCATCTAAACCCTCCTTCATGCTGATAATACGACTTTCTAAGATTTTCTTGACATACAACAAACTGTTGAGTTGCTGCTTGACGATCAGGTCGTCCTCGCCACCGGAATCTTTCGAACGCAGATGAGCGATCTCCTTACAAACAATATTTTTTGTGGCAGTTAATTCCTCTAAGCTATCCGTCATTCTTATGATGGTAAGAAATACGTCACTCGGCAAAGTGGCATCTTTTGTACACTAAAATACAAAAGAAAATATCGATATTAAGAATAAAAAAGTTTTCGTGATGAGGGGAAAAATCTATCAAATTACCAGCCATATAAAAGCCTGATTAATATAATCAGGGTCTGAGAATAGATCAAGCAAAGGTCTTATGATGATATTCACTAAAAGTTCTCTCAAAATGAATCGAACAGTCAGGCAATCAAAGTCAGACTTTGGCAATAGAAGATACAGCAAGATTTCCGAAATCTCTCCCAGGAACGCTAACTCTTGAGTTTTGTCAGTACAAACCAAATCTCGACAAATTAGATTATTTTCCATCTGCACTTCCAAATCGAAGAATATTTTCTCCAGTGACTCGGTATCCTTTTCTCCATTGGTTTCCACAGGTTCATTTAATGCTGATAAATTTGGAATGTAAAACTTTGACTGTGAATACCAAAAAACGTCTGTCTCGCTCTTATTCCTTCTGTGGGTTGGAGTTTTCTTAGGCGTGCCACCAGAATTACTGGAACTGCTACTACCTTTTTGAGGTTGCATAGATTTTACATGTTTCACCTTTGCTCTAGCTTGTCTATAAAGCCTCATGTGTGAAGCAGCATCATCTACAAGTCTTGTAGTGAGGTAAGGAATCCAGTCGACATCTTTCACTCTGCCAGATAAATAAACTAATAAATACGTGATTTTGCATTATCAACATGAAAATGAATATAAATTTTTTTAAGGAATTAAAGCATTTCTTGACGACTAAGTATTACCTGTTGGCTATGTTAATGGCAATTTTTTGGGCAGTGTCTCTAACAGATTTCGTAAATTCTTCATCGTTAGTAAGAACACTATACCAGGGTTCAATATAATCTCTCAGGACAAAGTCTAATATTTCCTGAAAGGTAGGCAAGCATTTTTAGTGACTTATAGTAACCAAAAACATGAATTTCATTATAAGCAATTAATCTTGTAATATACGTACTTGCAGCGACTCATCAATGATATGACTGCCAGTAACTCTCCTGTCCAAAGTAAATGTCACCTTTTTCTTCGACTCTTCCAGAAGTTGCTAATTAGAAAATTATTCTTTACTATTGAAACATTGTATTAAGATTGAAAATTTGTGAGATATAACACTGAGAAGCTTACCTGTCGCAGCTTCTCTGTTTTTTGAAACAGGTTCTCCCTTCCAGCTTTAACTTCATCTTCAAGTTTAGAAGAATTTTTTCTATATACACAGGTTACAATTCTGAAATGCAAACAAAATACTGATAAATTCATGTCATATCAATGGTTTAATGATAAGAGAAATATAATTCTTACCCTAACAATAGAACAATTATGCATGAATAAAGTCGTAGAAATGTTGTAAAACTGAAGATGGCAAAGAGCAAGATAACTATTGCTCCAGCAATTCCGTAGAAAGAAATATTCATCTGCAAATACCATAGAACATGTGATTATAAGTTATTTGTCTATGTAAAAGTTGCTCAATGTAATGAGATATAGCCAAATATCGAATGATTTGCAGTTGAATCATCTCATGCCAACAAATGTAAAAATAATCCAACAAAGCTTATCTCTCATGAGAAAAAGTTAAGACAAGATTGCATTCCAACAAGCAGTTTTTCTTTATCCTACTCTGCTTAATTTAGCTGCACAGTTGCTTTAATGCAAAATATTCATTCAATTGCCTGATTAAACTGCTTCATCGATAACACTGCCAATGCCTGTGCTGAAAACTCGAAACCAAAATCACAGTCATGATCTTCCTGTCGATTAAGAAGAAAAAGGCTGACTCCATTCGACGTTTATTCCCATCTTCCAGCAGCAACGTAAAGACAAATCTCCAAAAAGAAAACCCACAGTAGTATATAAGAAGCGAAAATCGAAAAATTGCACAACATCGAACTTGTTCATGGAGAAAAGTGGGAAGCCACAGGGGCGTGAATTTTCGACACATGTGTCGTGCGCATCGCGAGAATAACTTTATTTATATACCTATATAAAACAGCCGTATCGCTCCGTCTCGCTCTCGCGAACGTGTCTTATTCCTTTCACGCGCGTACTTTTTCAACGCACGAACTAAGCTTATACAATATGCATCACAATTACTTTCAAAGACTTTACATTCCAATGCGTGTTATATACGCCGATGTATATACATAGACAGCTGTTCCGGGTTCGCAGAGGACACGGAGAGCTTTTATCGCAGCGAGTCTAACCTAGAAAGATTCTTCTATTTACGTTTGTAAGTAGATAGCAATGAGGCTGATAAAAATTGCGGATAAAGTCCAGATTGTGAATTATGTAATTAACGATGGGACATCTTAGCTGAACTGAAAAGGAGATGAGCATCAAACGTAAGCTAGCGTTAAACAAAACCACTAAGTAAGTATTCGTTAGCCTTCTTCGAGCGCATTGAATATTACGGTCTCTCGGTCAATCAATTGCAGCATTGAAGCATCCTTCGCGAGCAATCACTCTTCTCATTCCGAATCGATGAATCACTTCTCAAGCCGCAGTAAGTATCCTAAGGCATCTACTTACTTACGAGCGAGAACGCGTCTCTTCGTAGCAGTCGACGAGGAACACAACGTCGAAATGAGAAACAACAAATCTACTGCACAAACCCTGCGCGATGTCACACAGACGCACACACAAAACAAACTACCTTTGGATTCTGGAGGCTTCTCGCGTGCCTTGCGATAACGATGTGCACGACCGCTGGTGCATAATTGCGCGGCTCGGATGATCCGGGGCGGACGACTGCTGCTACTCGCCGGCGGCGACGACGACGTCGCGCAGCGAGTGATCACGATTGTTGTTGCTGATACTTGTGGCTGATACGCTGCTGCTACTGCTCTCTGCGCTGTGAGCACTGACTTCTCTATATAGTTCTCTGATAGTGCGGCAGGCGCGGTGCGCCTACAACACGGTACTACACTAGTACATAGTCAGGTGCTCTCGCGGGAGTGGCGCTTGTGTAGTTGTACCCGAGACTATACTCGCGAACGCGTCAACTCAGCGCGACTTATTTGCAAAAGAAAGTACCGGTAGTAGGTATAATGTGTATGCGGGTATCAAGGGTGGAAAGAAAATAATTTACAAATAATTTTTATTTCCATTCGGATGTACGTACTTGTACGCAAATAATTTTCACTTCACGCTGTAAACAGATGTTTGCGGAAAAATTCTTTATAGCACAGTGTGGCTAAAATCCGCTGTTAAGTCACGCCTATCTGTGACTAAAGTAGTCCTGTTTTACACTGCGCTTAGCGCACTCGCTACGCTCGGGTGCTAACTGCGCCGTGTAAAAAAGAACCATTTTAGCCACACGTATCGTAATATACTATTGTAACATATCGCTCATTCGCTCATGGTGTAGGAAGCACGAACGACACTGCACAGGCTTTCATATACAAGCCGCAAACGCAGTGTTGCACGCGGTTAGCGACGGAGAAGCCGCGATCGCAGTAATCAAAACTTTTTCGAACTAAGTTTTGGCTAGGTTATACATTTCGATGTGGAGATGATGCAATATATTGTTATGATTTCCGGTAATAAAAATAACAACTCGGACTCTTTATTCGAACGTAAGAATTATAAACTTGTTAGTACACTCTTTTACGGTAAGTTGAGATAATAATAACTTTCTTTACACAATTGTAAGCTCCGCGCTGTTACTATATATTAGTTACTCGGGATGTAAATAGAAAGCAACTCACCAATATACTCTGTATGTTTAGGAGCTTTCCACAATTGCGGAACCGACACTCGTAAAGCTATGATCCGTGCACGAGAAATTGTATTGTTGCCAACTTAATTTCGTTATATGATCGAGCCGTGGAGCCTTTATGGCAGTCGCATAACCCACTATTGATAAATTCAAGTTGGCAACATTACATTTTTTCGTGTATAGAACACAGTTACGAGTGTCGGTTCCGCAATTGTGGAAAGCTCCTTAGAAGTCAAGATCAACGAAAATTGCGAGAGTCGTGATTGGCTGCTCGGGAAAAAACAGCCAAAATGAAAACGTTATATAACTTTGGACTCGACTAACTTGCCTACTTTTTGCTAGCATTTGGAAATAAATAAATAAAATTGTACATGTACACAATTGATCTAAGTATGATTTTTATTATTATTGAATCATTGATGAATGTATTAGTTATACACGTATTTAAAGTTTGAACGTTTTTTTTTTTTAATTTTGTTGATAACATTCATCAATATTTTATGGTGTGGGCGCTATTAAAGCAGCGACGCATGCTGCTTCGCATGTTGCAAAAGCTGCGTTACACGCAGCAAGAGCTGGTGTGGCGGCGATGATGGTTGCTGGTACAGTTCCAAAGGTAAAACCAGCAGCTGCAAAGCAGGCGCATGTCACAGCTGCACAACCGGCATAACAAATACCAGCTCCGATTGGACCGGCGCTGGCGAACTGGATGAGCAGAAGCAGTAAAACAATCGACTTGACCTCCATTTCGATTGGTAGAAAATTATCTTCTTAATTTGTTTTGTTATATGCAGAATAGCTTGTTGCTGATGTAGTGTAAGAACGGCTTTAATTAGCCTGGGATAAACACTTTCTTAGTCAGAGGTGACTTCGTCTCGAGCAGTATGAATACCATCTGAAAAATTTGATAAAACGAAATCTCAACTTAATTTTGGAAGCAGATTATGATTTGATACTAAATTTGATAAAGGCCCGCATACATATAAACATGATTGAGCGTTAATTAATCTTCATTTTTTTTACTCTTGCAGATAACTACAGATAAAATAGTATTCTGTATATGTATCATCAGCTATAGCAAGAAAATTTAAAAGGAAAGATAAATCACGCATGCAAGCAAAGGAATTCTAAATTTCGAAAATTATTCAGGCACAATCGATATTTTTATGTAAAAAACGAGCTTTACGTGACTTCGCATGCAATTTTCTCTCTCGGATCACTATGAAGAATAGTAGACCAAACGAACGAAACGCGATCTATGTACCATGTACGCATGTAAATAAATGTACGAATTTCATCTAGACTGTAAAAAATTTTTTCGTAATATTACTAACCCAGTAGTATGTAATTTTACGTAGCTGATCGTAGTAAAATTGCTATATACGAAGGGTTGGAACCTCATGTTATTTAACTACATTTTAGTGATTTTAAAAAACCATTTTTTACAGTGTACACAACAATCGCACGTACGCTCACAGATTTGATACCTGTAATATAACATCATGGCGGAAAATACGACACGGATATAATGCATAGCTGTGTGTACGTATAAGTATATTTGCGTACAACAAAGGGAGGTTCGAATTCTGTTTATACTTCGCGTATACGTATGTGTTTCTCGAAAAAAATTTACGTTGCAAAATGAACACGTTAGCACGATTTAACCATAATCATCCAATCATTGTTCGATTCTTCATCTCGCATCTCGCCTTAGCGTACAAAAAAAAAAAAATCGTCACGACGTAATAAGTTTGCAAAAATATGAACCAAATAAGCCCGACGTAGAAATCGAATAAACTACCAGAACTACAGCGCGAACAATGAAAAATTACGAAAAACTCACCAAAATACTGATACTAGAAGTCTGGAAGAAAGGCGTAGTTATTCTCAATGCGAAAATCACTCGATGTTTTCGTCTGGACGATGTTGTGATTCTGTTCCGAGTTCGGACTCGGCTTTTCGCTTTTATTCCCTGCACTGTGTAAACTCCCGGTTTCTGTCGTCGAATCTGGCGATCGCAGCGACGGTCTTCGACTTGGTCGGTAAAGTGGCGAGCTATTGGTATTATCAGCGGTTGGCCGGTTGATCAGTCGGTACGGGCAATTGCGCGCCGTTTTAAAATAGTTCATTCATTTTTGAGCACTTTAAATTGTCAAAAATGCTACATTTAGAATTGATTCTCTACTTCTATCTTACGCTCTTATCGCGTTCGGCGACGCTGACAAGTCCTCGATAAATACCTATAGAACAAAGTTACCCGTGAAAAATCTGAAATCGTGTGTAACTCGCATTCTGCAGGAATCGTTGGTTCTGCTCACGCACATCAGTTGAAACCCAACAGGATGGATCTTAGATTCTTTTGGCCCAAAGCCTTCGATCCGCGTATCGAGTTTTACGCGGTGTATGCATTTTATATATAACCAATCTGATTTGAAATCAAAAGTATATACGCTATAAGAAATGCGCACGCGCGAAATTTGAATTCACAGGGGCGAACGCCCGAGGGGTGAGTCTTGAGGAATTCTCGACAGTCGGTCGACGTATTCCGTAAGTGGCGGTATACCTATCGTGTCTCTCGTTTGAAAGTCATTGCTCCGTGTCAAAGTTCATTTTTCACTTATATCTCTTTTACGATCCTCTTAAACAATAAAACATGAACGTAAAAAAGTAAGCGCTCAATTATGGGACAATAGTCGGCGCAAGTATTAACAAAGCCATGGCGAAGTTCATCGCGAGTATAAAGGCGATAATAACAAGGCTGGTGTTCGCGTCGCACGGTTTCATAGCTATTTGGCAGGTGACGAATTTCAAACGCAATCCGATCTACTGGTACCTCTGCTGTCCCATAATTCTACTCTTCTTCGAGGGTATTTTCACGCTGACGATCAAAGCCAATCAAGAATGGAAGTGGTGAGTCAATAACTATGTACTATCAAATTTAAATATAAAAATTCTGCACGCTTCAAAATGTAGCACTTACAAAGACAGAAAAATAACAAAAATAGAATCAACCCCCTTGCGCCCCCAAATCCACGCGCTATGACCCAGTTGAATCTCGGAAGGCGCGCATCCTTCTTCGAGTCACACAACCCTCACACACACACACACACACACACATCGAAGAAAATTAGGCCAATATACAGCAGATACGTACACGTGTGTGCGAGCGTGTATGATTCGGCAGCAGTTCTTTCCGGCGCGCGCCCGGCCACTAATGCACAATTTCCGGCTGTCGGGCTGAGAGTCGAGCCGCAAACACACGCGGCCCCACTTTCTCGCGCCTTTTCTTTCGTTCAGCTTGTTATCATATATAGGTGCGCGAGCGAGCTGTTCGTTAGAGTGGCCAGCGAGCTGCGAACGATTGAAAACCAATGACCGCGAGGCGATCTTTTTTTTCCGGGGATGTGTGTCAAGGTTCGCTGCATGGCTTTCTAGGAAATCGGACTTTTTTTTTTCATTTAATATATATAACATAATTTTACGATTTCGGCAGGTTTTGCCCCTCGGTATTTCTTTACTTGGGAAGCGTCGTGCCCGCCATTTGGCTTCTCGAGCTGGACAAAGTCGAGCGAAGATTGAAAAACCTGGGATCGAACGTCAATCTCAACGACACCTTCGATCTGACGAACTTGGAGGACCTGAAGCAACTGCAGAAGACACTGGGAGTAAGCTTTCCGTGACATGATTCGTTAAAGCAAAACTCTATGCGTGCAACTTATCTTTCAGATGAACATCCGACTCCCGGACATCCAGATCTCAACGGAGACTTGGGTCACCCTGATCGAGCAGTTCCTCATGCTCATCCTGATAATCGGCCGCTGGATGTTGCCGAAAGGCGAGCTGACCCGCGACCAGCTAAGTCAGCTGCTTCTGGTCTACATCGGTACGGCTGCAGACATAATCGAGTTCTTCGACTCGTTCAAAGAGGACAAGGTCGCCCGAGAGCCACTACTCGTCTACCTGACTCTCGGTATCTGGTCCTGGTCTCTTATGCAGTTCACCGTTGTTTTGACCGCCACGAAGAGCAGGAAGTCGAGGCTGTCCTCTGGAACGGCTATTAGGCGAAAAGTACCCGCGGAGACCAGTTGTTGCAGTATCGACGTCTGGGCCATTGGCATCAATATGGTCTTGCAGGACGGTCCCTTCCTAGCCTTCCGACTGATCCTCATAATCCACTACAAAATCGTCAGCTACATGAACATCTTCTTCACCTGTAAAAACACCCTCGTGATTCTCCTGCAACTCTACCGCCTCTACGTCGTGCAAAGCGAAAGTCGAACGCGACGTCGCAAGCAGCGAGAGAAGCATCAGCAGAAACGTTACGACAAGTACAACGAGATCGGTAGCATCAGCATCATTTCACGACCGGACGACGCCTACAGCTGCGACAGAAAAAGGACCAAGAGACGAAAGGCCTGCAGCGACGAGGACAACGACGACCATTACCGAGAAGAGAAGAGACGGAAAAAGAAATCGGCAGGCGGTGCCAGAGTGAAGGACGTCGAGGCCAATGTCGTCGTTGTTACGGAATCGGACGAGGCGGATTCGGAGGAACTAGATCGGTACGAGGCGTCGCCTAAGAAACGGGAGAACAGCAATAGGTGGATATGCCAATATCGTAGTCCTCGTGCGTTTTTTCTATCAAGATTAAATCAATGCGACCGTTTTTTTTTTTTTTTCTAGAAAACCTCGACAGGATACAGGCTACTCGACCTCCAGTTCACGCACCTCATCGAAGGGTCGTCGGAAGCGCAGTGAGGAAGACCGAAAACGCGCCGATCGCTCGGCCAGTGAGGATAACAACGAAGACAAGGATCGCGAATCTCGATCGAACAATAAGAAGACTTCCAAGACTCGCGCTGACGAATCCAAGTCGAGCAAGAAAAAGGAGCAGGCCGGCAGGAGCAAGAGTCGACGACGAAGGCGGTCCGACAGCGACGAGGAAGAGGAGGATAAGAGCAAGGGGAGCGAAGACTCCAGCGAGGAGAGCGAGTCCGAGTCCGAGGAGAAGAAAAAGTGAGATTATTTTTTATAACAATAACGTATCAGCATAATCGAATCGTTTGGGATATTTGTTTCAGATACGGCCGAAGAAAGCGACGCGCGGATCGAGATTGACAGCGAAGCCTCGGTATCGTCGCGCTCTTCTTTCTCTACTCGGCCATTCTCTTTGGCTGCATACTCCTCATTCACGCTGGCATCAACGACGGGCTCGTTCTCGTGTCGAGGAAGCGTTTTCACCTCTACTCGAACTCGACGCAGGCTAATTGAATAACCTATCGTTATGCGATTCATCGCGAGTGACGAGATCTATATATTCAACTGATACGAGCTATTTTCTGATACTCGATTATATTTGCAAGTTCGTGGGTCCTTGTGTACAAAAGTTGTTTTGTCCTACATGTTTGTTGTCTCGCGCATAAGCTCATAATACAAGAAAAATTGTTCCGATGACGAAGAGAAACATTTGTTCGGTTAAAGTTTCACGACGAAGTGTACAAAAAAAAGTGTCTTTTATAAAATATCGTTATTCTCACGCGCAGAAAGCCATTCGAATATATAAAAAACGTTATCTGTGTCGTAGAAGTTATCGATGTTATCAACCCTGTTAAAAAAAAATGTTAACAGAGACTTAACGTTCCTTTATTATATATAACCTAACAAGCGTGTAACGAATAAAGTTTATAATTTTTCTGTAAGCCGTCTTTTCAAATCCAAGGCCGCTGTTTATCAGCTTAAGCTTTTCGGCTCTTCCGACAAGTCCATGCTCTCGTCGGCGTTGAAATTCTGGAAGTAGTGCACCAAGTCGGTAGCGTACGTCTGCGAATCTAGAAGGAACATCATTATAGCGTTCTAACTACGCTACGTCATGCTTATTTCATTTTCGCCAATGATTACCTGTTTCCTTTGCTCCCTCATCTTCTACGTCTCTCTGGACCTTCTTCGAAAGATCCAGTACCTCCTCCATCTGATGCTCTGTTGACATAATCTCGCTGGCCTTCGAAGCCGAATCTTCTCTCAGACTGTTCGGTTTTTGCAAACTCGCGCGATAGAGCCCGACAGTTGGCTGCTCGGCGATTAGTGGCGGCGCTGCTGGGAAGCCCCGACGTGTCTGCGCGAGTCGTGGCGGATGACTCATCCCGGGAATCCCGGAGTAGATTCGCGCACTGGAGGTCGACGAGGACATACTCTCGAGTCTTTTGCGATGATTTGACTCGTTCCAAGACAAGATATGGCTAGTCGCATTGTTGAAGCTCTGAGTGGATGAGGTGATGGTGGACGTTCGCTCTGAGATGGATTTGGTCGTCGGAGCATCCGTTGCTCTTACGAAGAATAGTTGACCTTGAATTGGGATTGGAAATGGGAAAATAAATTGATTTCTCACTAAAATGATCGCAGTGAATGACAATCACCTTTGCTGTTTCCTTTGAAAGTGGCTGGTACACCGCAGAAAGGCATCGCCACATTTGGTCCACCCGTTCTCGGTGCCACCATCAAACACTTCGGTGCAATATTCTGTTGCTGTTGGATGCTTCGATACATCTCTTGGGAAAGCAGTCGACTACCGGACGAATTCTGCCGACTGTAGATTTGAGTGTTTTGCTGCATGCGTAGACGTGTGCTCTGCTGCATTCGCTCCAGTTGATTGCGCAGTTGCTCCAGGTGAGGACGCTGAGGTTGCGGTTGACGAAGGCTCAGGTCATACGCCTGGGGGCGATGGTCAGAAAGGATCGTTAAAGGGCTTCCTCAGTTGAATTTTTCAAACTACGTCAGATCGAACTATTTCAAACTTTCCCTCACCGTGTGCAGATGCTCCATCCCAATCGTCCGTCCAGGCTGTGCAATGTATCCAGCAGTCGGTAACCTGGGTCGTCCATAAGTGGAAAGAGTCGCGCTCATCATCTGCCGCGTCGCCGATGCGACGGTGAAGCTTTGCTGCTGTTGCTGTCGGGCACTCGTTAGATTCTTCACTTGGTAGTGAAGATCGAGCCGGTCGACTCGCGGATCCACTCGCACGATCTCGATAGGCGGCTCGGTCGGTATTTCCCGATAACCCTCGCCGTCGAAACTCGCGAACAGCCTGCCGTTATACTCCGCAGCCAGACCGAACTGCGGGTAAAAAAGTCAACGAGCGAATCATCAAAGTCGTTTGGCTCGCGCGAAAATCGCAAGTGCTCACCTGCGGATGATAAACCGGCCGCTCGTGCATCCCGTGAACCGGCCACTCCTTCCACTCCAACTCGTCCCTCCGCGTGGGTGCCTCGTAAGTCGCCCCGACGTTGCCCAGTTTCCTCGTGACGCTGCGAGTGGTGATGTAAGGCGCCGTGCTCCGCGAACGCCTGCTCGGACCGCTGTTCTGATCGGAGCTAGAGCTTACCGTGCTACTGCAGCCGCGTCTCCTGATACCGTCGGCTAGAAGACGTTGACGGGAAGTGCTGGGCTTGATCGGGAGGTCCTTGCGAGAAGCCGTGCGCAGTGGGTTTCGTCGGACTTCCAAGGTCCTTTAGAAGCGAGACGGCTTGGTTTATCATTCGCGGGAGGTGGTGAGAAAAAGAGAAAGCCTACTTCTTGTTTCGGAGTCTTTGGGAAATCTTCCTCGGCAGCTCCGTCTCTCCGCTCGTCTTCGAGGAGGTTTTTATGGGCATCCTCTCCTCCACCTGTTTTATCAGGACGGTACCCGGCGGCAGTCGACGCAGAATCTCCAGGCTCTCGAGACTCTTACTCGTCGTCGCTGGGCTGCTTTTCTCCGCTTTCGGACGACGAAAAGATTAAATTCTAGCGGTTTCCAAAGCGCTTTTTCGGCTACCATTCGAGCTCGAGTTTGATACCTTTTATCTAATTGTTTACGTACTTTTGCTTCCCTACACAGGACAACCTGTTCACTTGTTTTTTTTTTTCTTTTACCAAATCTACCAAGGTTCGTCTGTGCGAACGAATACTTGGAATAAAATCAATCGCGCGTTTGATGATCGATGAGAAAAAATTTGGAAAAATTCGAAATTCTCTACTAGCATCAAAGATTACGAGAAATAAAAGATCTAACCAGTCCTCTCTGCGTCTCCGACATTCTTCAGCTGAATGGGCTTAGGCTCCCTGATCTCCACAACTCTCGGCGTCTTTTCACCCTCGGAAGGATTCCGCTGTCCCCGAGCCGGCGTCGGCTGCTGCTGCAGGAGTCGCGAGGGCAAACGTCTCGGCACCGCCAACTCCAGATTCTCCACCAGAGCTATCACGCTCACCTCCTCCGAAGCCATCGCTCGATTCGCTCTTTCCACGCTTTCTTCGGGAAAACACTTTGCTCGACCGATTATAATCACGCTCGAGACGCGACGAGTCCCTTTAAAAACCAGACGGCGCGCGCGCGAGGCTCCTTTGTTTCCGATAAGCTCGAGCCTCTTCGTTTTTTCATTCAACTTGCGAAACAACGGAGACTCTGCATTCAGCCCGTTTTTACGTACGCAATGCACTCTACCTAACCTTTCTCGCGGTCGGCCCTTTGCGATAATATTATAGGCTCAGCTGACGGTGCAGCGGCGCTTCGATGGTGAATACGGTCGAGGGATTAAAGTCCGCACTCGAGTAGACACGGGTATTTAAAAACAAGCGGAAGTCGGGCTTACCTTTGGGGCGTAAGTGATGCACTGTATCGACGAGCCGACTGAAGTGGCGAGTGTATTTCGGGGCTCACTTGTTTGTTTCCTTCCGGGAAGCGCGTAAAGTTTCGCGCGACTCTATATACTCTATATATATGAAAAGCTTGCGTATGGATTGGGCATCGAATAAAAAATCGAATAAAATACGACTCGTACATGATTTATTTGTCTTGGATATAAATATCTTTAGAAAAAAAGTCAAGGAAAATTAAAAGCCGTGCATTTTCGTGCATCTTCTTTTAATTTTCCTCGTAGTAACGACGTATTGCACGTGCAGGACTAGAAAATTTCAAAAAATTTACAAGAAAACAAATAAAACGCTTGGCAACAGTCTAGCAACGAATGATGGCCAGTATTTACAGAAATCCTAATGGCAGTGTAGCTTTTATTCCTTGAATCGTTCGCTCGAATCATCCGTGTATACGCACAATTTCAGGAATGTTTCGCGTTTACAAGGGCAAGCGAGTCATCGGGCTCAGGTCATGTTGTCGGTGGTGAGGGTGAGGGAGGTGAATACCGAGCGTTGGTTCGGGTTCACGCCGAGGTTCTCCCACTTTATCCACGAGAGTCTCGCCGTCAAGTCTGCGATCGGAGCAAAGTGCAGGGTTGACAAGTTGAAAATATAATAAAACGTTGAAAGCTCAAACTTACCACTGGTATTCCACTCGAGCCTCTCCCTGTTGAACTCGCCCCTGAGGCATCTCATGATGTGGGTGATCGGGTCCTGCTTGGAGCGGAGAATATCGTTGAGGAAGGAGATGTAGGCTATGGCCAGCCTCAAGGTGTCGATCTTCGAGAGACGCTTCTCGTAGGGGAACGTGGGCACGTGTATCCTGAGCTCGTCGAAAGCCGAGTTGATGCTGCTAAAAATTCCCAACACACATCACTCACAACACGGACTCTCTTTCCGTCGTCGAGAAGATCGACGTTTTGACTTGTCACTTTTCGACTCACCTTAGCATGCGCTTGCGCTCGCGTATGTTAGCCGCGTGTCGCTGGATTCTGTAAGGGCTGCCGTTCGGGTAGTAGCCCTCCTCGACGCCGTTCACATCGTTCTCGGTGTGATCGGACACTGCAAGTTTCAAGGTTCGAGATGATTATATGGAACACCGGAGTGACGTTTCGTCGCTATATATAGGGAAAAGTCAAGCTCACCCGGTGTCGTGACGGGGACGTGATAGTGCAAGGGCGAGTGGGTGTGTTGCTGCTGCTGCTGCTGCTGCTGCTGCTGCTGCTGCGAAGCGTGTGTTATGTGTTGAGGCTGTTGCTGTTGCTGCTGCGAAGGCCTGTTCGCGAAAACGCACGAGGGCAGGTCGGCGATGTCCTCCTCGCTTATGTCGCTGCTCGGACCCAGGTAGTACTGCGAACTGAGGAAGCGACTGTCAATTTTATTTAAAAACGAAAATTATTCAATTGTGCCTTACTTTCGAGACTCGCGGCGACGAGTGCCTTGAAATATATAAATATTTAATCGAGCCAAGGGATTAACTCTTCAAAACTGATTACGTAAAAATGTTTCGATAACTCGTCGATAACGCCCGACGCTATCGCCGGTTCGAAAAGTATCCGAAGAATCTATTCTTATCGCGTTCGCGATACATTAGGAATTTTAATTGGATGCTTCAAATTTTCCTCACCTCGAACAGGCGACAGTCGAGTCCGCGGGTTTGGCCGTGGCGACACCGACCCTATGCCTCATCCTCTGCGTCCTGTCCTCGTAGTCGAAAACCGGGTGCGATGCCATTTCGCACCTTAAGAAAAGACCGCGAAATTCAAATCACTATATAAACCACACTCGAAGCACTCCGGGAGAGAACGAGTTGCTACCTCACGCGAGTTCGGTTCGACAATCGAGTCAGTCCCGGGGGACAGCTCGCTCTTATATACCCCCCCAAAGAGTCGAGGGTGGCTCCGATCGATCGCGTCGAGCGGCAACCCCCGCAAATGGGCGGCTCCAGAGCCGAGCCAATCGTCGACGTCTCGCTTAATCGTCGCGGTTGGATTGGTGCGGAAGCAAGTGCTCGCTTCCGAGGTTTATCGCCCGGGTTTATTAGCCGAAGATTTTCACGTGGGGGTGGATAAGGACTGGCTTTTACGGGGACTATGAGTATTTTCCGGATGAATGTGTACACGGAAAAAAATATGATTAGTTACGGTAACAAACTATCTTTTTGGTTATAATCTTACCAATAACTTGATAAATGTTACCAGAAAAGCAGGCAGTACTTGGTAAGGTTAACCAACAAATCTTTTGGTAAAAAATTATTAAACGACTGCATAAAAACCGCCGTTACAATGAAACAATTAAAGCCCGAGTGTTATTGAAAGAGCCATCTCGAGATCGTGCGAACTCCGATTAGACAATGGCCTGTGCGCGCACAGACGGCCGAAATGTCAATCCGTAGCGACACATAGGGCTAATAAGCGTGAGTCCGAGGAAATTGACTGTACATAACGCGACCGATTGAAAAGGACGAGCGCGGAGCGGCTTATGTAAACGAGCGCGGCGGATAATATCGAAATATGCAAATTAAGCGTGCGCTCGTGACCACAAGCCTGTGTCTGCCTGTGTGCAGGCGCCAGGCATATTTGCTGCTCGCATGATTCCGCCCCTCTTTGGACACGAATGTGCAATGTAAGGATGGCGAGGCTTTCGCACGCTGAGACTTTTTATTGTCGAGAGGTATTCAGTTGGATTCTTTTCAGCTGGTTGTGGGTCGCGTGGAGTATTGTGCTCGGAGAAGGCTTATTAGAGACGGAGGTGTGAAGGGAATTTCGACCGCGTGATGACGCGTTTATTTTTTTTAGCTTTAATTAGTCAGCGGGCATTTTTTTCTTGTAAGTATAACATCGACACCCCCGTCACCACTTCATAATCGTCCGCGAATACGACTCTTCATTGTGCCCTCTCTCTCTCTCTCTCTCTCTCTCTCTGGTCCCAAACGCGGCTCATTTGAATATCCGGCCAATATTGTCGGGCACACCTCGCAAAGCAAGTACCTATATACACGCGCGTGTAATTCAGATCGCGCAAGCCTGTTATTTGCTCCCGCGTAGTCGCGTGCGACTGTACGAACGAGCGTATAGGTATACACACACGACTGTAGTAGTCGCTTAGGGGGGGTTGAGGGGATGACGAGATTTATTATTATACATGACGATGATTCTGGCTCGAGTGCTGCTTATGGGATTTTTGGAGCATGGGAAGGTTTGTTTGCTTTTGCTTGTTGAATTTTCAACGGCGTTATGCTCGTTTGGATAAAAGTCGTCGATAACGTCAAAAACAGCACTGGCATACGGCTGTGCAGCGCAGCAATTTTCCAGTCGGGAAAATCAGATCGAGTACGGATCATCTTTCCCAAATCCCCGCGGTCTATCCAATCGCCCACTGACCTCCAGCAAAGCGGAAAAACAGCCCAACACAGGCACCCTATCCACTTCGCGCACGTATCGAAAGTACTGGATGTTCTTATGCTCATCGTTTCAAAGAGCACCGCAAGAGGTATTTGCCTTTCCCAACCTCGAAACAACAAACAGGCTCTCTCTCTCTCTCGCGAAAAAGAAGAAGAAGACCAGAGCAAATTTGTCCAATAAATAATTCGGCAAACAGATTGATCCCCGAGGACTATAAACAGATACTTAGAGGCACGCGCTTACATGTACGAGGGGGCAGCGAACCCCTACTGTGAGAACTAGGCGCTGAAGGGGCGCCTGCGGCGTGAAATCTCTATTATACGGGGGTAGCCGCTGCTGCCGATGACAGGAGCCTCTCTCTCTCTCTGCTCTGCACTGAGCGAAGGGATTGTTGCGGGTAAATTAGAGAGTCAGAGAGAGAAGGACGGGCGATAAGTAGCCGCTTGTTTTCGGCTGTTCGATTGAATTGATAAGCGAAAACGTGGCCGATGACGTTGCAGCGGCGTCGTGTTTCGTCAAACAATTTTCGCGCGCGCGCACTGTTTACTATTATGTGCTAAGCGTGTTTTCTTGAATGGCCTCAAAGTTCATTACGCATAAACTATTATGCTGTTGTTGCTATCGGCCGAGTTCATTCGCGCGCGCACTCGCGATAGCGAGTGCGTCAGCCGATTGATACACGCGACGCTCTGAAAAAATATTACGGCATATCGAGTTTGCGAAATCGAGAATCTAGGCGTTCGTATACTACGAGAAACTCTGTTTTCGTATTTATAGCATGCCACAGGGAAAAATAACACCACAGCTGATGACAGCCCCCATATATCTCAGACATTGTACTTTTCGCGATTAGATTAATCCCCCGCACGTCCGTTGATAAATGCAGCTGCGTTTCGACATAGCGAATTCATAACCGTCCGCGGCGTCGCTATAGATAAACTTATGGAATTGTCGACGGGAAGATCAGTCAATCGTCAGCCGTTAGCGAATCAACTTCATCATGGTGTTGAGAAAACTGCTGCCGTCGCTGGTGTGCCTGCTGTGCCTGGCTCGGGCTAGTCCGATCGAGAAGAACTTGAAATTGGAGATGGTCCAAGCGGTGAGTCGAATTTACGAAATTTCTTCCGATCCACGCCGCAGTCGATCGTTTATACTCGCACGATCCATTCGCAGCTACTGAGACACGGAGCGCGGACAGCTATCAACTGCGAAATCGAACTGGTACCGGGTCTCGATGAAACTGCCTACGAACCCTATGGGATGGCTCAATTGACGGCGGTACGTGTAAAATATTGGCTCTCAGTGTGGGTGTGTGTGTGTGTGCATCGTCGATACTTTCCAAAAATAATTCGAAAAAAAAATACCCAGGAAGGGATGCAAGAAGAATACAGGCTTGGACAGATGCTTCGCGAGCGCTACAAGGACTTTTTGCCGGACCTCTACAAGCCCGAGGATGTGTTTGCCTACAGCTCGGGCTACGATCGCACGAAAGCTTCTCTTCAGCTGGTCCTCGCTTCTCTGTACCAGCCCACCGGCGACCTCGCTTGGAACGACGAGCTCAACTGGATGCCCATACCCGTGCACTCGAACCCGTGGAACTTGGACATCCTCATGAAGCCGAGGAACTGTCCCACGTAAGTTGACATTTTTCGGCTTGAATGTGAGAGATTTTCATTTGTATAATTCACGGCCGTCAATCGATCAGGTACATGGAGAAATTGCAACAAGTTCACGAGTCCCGAGAGTTCCAAGAAGACCTGCAGGAGCACGTCGAGATCCTGCAGCTGTTGCGAAGCGCGTATGGAAACGATTTCAAGTACGACCGGATAATGTGCGCCTACTGGATCAACGTTATAAACGTGAGAATTAAGAACACGATCGAGTGCAAATTTCAAAATCATCTTCTATTGAGTTGTTGTTCGATTTCAGAAAGACATGAATCTTACCTTGACCAAATGGTACACCGAGGAGAATCACGAGAAACTGGCGAAACTGGTCAAGTTGTACCTGAACTCTCTGTCGTACACTGACACCTTGAAACGACTGAACGGTGGCACGATGCTGAGGAGATTCATCGAGAACATGAAATCCGCTCACAGAAAGATATACCTGTACGGCGGACACGACAAGACCGTATACTCGTTTCTCAAAGCGAACAATATTACGCTCTCTTGGATACCCGACTACGGGAGCTCTGTCATCGTGGAGAAACTTTCGGACGAGCGTAACAGAGTCTACGTGAAGGTATAGAGAAATTTTTAGAAAATGACAAATTCCAGTTATCCTCTATCGCGGTTTATTCATTCGTATTTCAGCTACTGCTGTGGTCCGGCAGCCCGAAAAAACTGACGACTCTGAAACTGGAAAACTGCGGCGAGACGTGTCCACTGTCCGAGTACTTGAAAATCGTGAACCCTTACTTGCCATCCACAGAAGAGATGAGATGCCTCTTCGAGAATCTCGAGTCCGCTGATATAGAGAAAATCTTGAACAATGATTTCATCGTCATGAACAAGGAGTGAGCGCAGTCTTCTCGCATAATTATCATCAATCAGTGCAACTAAAATAGCCCGGATAATCAGTCGCGTCATGCGTTAGTGCGTTATTTATTGAAGCACACGCATGTTATCTACGAAGGTAGTGCGTACTAGAATTGAATAATTTATTTCGTGTTTTCTCGAAAATGTTAATCATGAAAAGAGTCAGTATTACGAATGATTTTATCTGATGTAAAGGTAGTCGCTTTTTTCACGCATATTATATTATTATGTAATAATAGATTGCTGCAATAATGGAGGAAAAAATTTGTAATTAATTCTGATTGTTGTTAGTACAACTTTGCAGTCCATTGTATTATATACCCTACAATTACCATTGGAACTAGTCTATACATAGAGCTCAACTTAGGATAGCGTTCAATAAAAGTTTAAACAACCTGTGTTCAATGTCGCTTTCTTACTATCACTTTGATTCCTTCGGGAAAACGATTTCATTGTTGATCAGTAACGTTTGTCCTTTAAAGTGCGTACCGAACGAACAGATCAATAACGGCAAAAAAGTCATAGAAGACTTAGAGAAGACGAAAAATGTAACTATTACCATAATATCATTTTGGATTTTGGTAACAAGATTTTGTTCACTCATTCACGGCATCAAAAGTGTTTTTCCAAAAAAAAAAAAAATGCAGAAAAAAAGAATTTCAATGACAATAATCTATTGTATGCAGCTATAGGTGATCTATGAAATGAGTATTAAAAGCAATTTATGCATTATTAGACTAGATAAATACGAACGAAACGCCATCGTTTAAAATCACATTCGAGAAGAGTTTAAGAGTCCCACCGCAGCTGACAAAAGGATAATTTAGTTATCGCGCTCTCTTCACGACGACGAAATGAAAGTTTTTTCAATTGTTCCCATCTTTTTATTCTACAATAATTTAATACTCACAAAAGCTTCAAAATTTAAGCTAGAACTCGTACAAGTGGCAAGTAAAAAAAAATTAAATCTAATTTGGTATAGAGCCGTCGATTTAAATCTCTGTGTATATTTCAGTTATTTAGACACGGGGACAGGACACCCGAAAAGGTCGAGATTTACAAAACCGACTTCTATGAACAATATGGCTACGGGCAGTTGCATAAAGTACGTTAATTTTCACTTTTTCTGTAGCTGGAAATCAACCAAAATTTGTATATTTAAAATATACAGGCTGGCATGGAACGGGAACATAAACTCGGCGAAATGTTAAGACAACGTTACAATAATTTCATCGGCGATTACTGTGTCGACGACATCTACGCCTACAGCACGGACTACGATCGCACGAAGATGTCTTTGCAGCTGATATTGAACGGCCTGTATCCTCCGACTGTCAAAATGCGTTGGAGTGCGAATATAGAGTGGTTCCCGATACCTATCCATTACGAGCCTTTCGAAACCGATTTCATATCGTTTGATACTAATGGAAAATGTTCACAAGAGTAATTACTTCTATTGCAATATTATTTATCTTCGTACGATTGTAGGCTTGTAGATATCAAAATTTTTAGGTACAAGAAATTATTTACGGAAGCCGAAAAGTCACCTGAAGTAATCAAGAAGTTCAAGAAGAGAACAGCGACTTTTTGGACTACGTCAGAGATAAAACTCAAATAATTTCTGAACGACTTGTCCCAATTGCAATGATATCTTCGAAACTGCAATGCGTTGTGAGTAAATAGTGAATGTCTCCTTAGCAAGCATTTTCATGCTATTTATTTATTTATTTTTTAATTTATTTAACCCGTAATATTTATAGTTTTATCCTTTGTTACCAGCGCAGGCTGGGGCTACCCTTGCCAGACTGGTGTTCCGAGAAATATTTCAAATGACTTCATGAGTTCCAATCCTTGTATTACGATCTTACGGCAAAGACAGAATTGATGAAAAGAATCGCAGCTGGACCTGTCATCAAAAGCTTTTTGAATAACGTAAAAGATTCTGAGAAGTTTGGAAACAAGAACAAACTTTATCTCTACAGTGCTCACGATATCAACGTGGGAGTTTTTCACCAGAGCTCACAACTTCACGGGTATTCCGAAAAACCCCGCTTATGGGAGCGCTGTAATTGTTGAAAAATTAAGGGGCCCAGATGATCAAATTTATTTGAGAGTATGTACTCGCTATAGTTTTCATAGTTTTCGGGGCCTTTCGTAATAAAATGTCTTGTTTTCAGATGCTTTATTGGACTGGTGTATCAGAGAAACTGATCGCATTAAAACTCGGCAGCTGTGCATACGAATGTCTCTTATCGAACTATATAGATATTATTAGTCTAGTTCTTCCTGAGATTGGATTTACAAAGTGTAAAACATCAGCGTGCTGTAAAACCAGCAGAACGAACGCAAAAAAAATCAATCCTAACGTGAAAATGCCCCATTTATTTGCTGGAGAAGATCAGTTTTCGTTTAAATATGGACACGAATTGTTGTTGTAGAAAAATTTATTTTATTGTTCAACAAATAAGCCTCAAAGATGACTTTATGCCGAAATTATTATATGCTTAAAATAATGATCATATATACAAATAATAATAAGTAATAAGTGCTGACGCATGATAATCGTGTTTTCTTTTAATTTATAATACTCATTGCAATATTTTGGGGACTTTACACTGATTTCTTATCATGTATATTTAAGTATAATAAATGCAATAGAAGGCTATTTCAAAATCATCCATGCGATACAGAGACGTTGCGTATCAAGAGGCACATTTATTTCGTATTTCTACTGAAAAAAAATTTAGGAAATAACGTATTATCGCGTTTTTAAAATAAAAGCATTACTAGATAGGAGAAAGATAATAATGTCGAAGACGCAATAGAGAATATAAATCATTGTCTTATCAGACGCCACGAAGATTTTGTCACATAATTAGTGATTAAGTCCGTCTACTACGGAAGTACGATTTCGTGTTGAATCGCAATATTTTATAGTTTTTGACGAAAATCAAGCATATTTTATTATTTTAAGAAAATATTTTAATAGTAACATAGATTTAGAGGATTTACATAC
>QLSS01000019.1:1364545-1408439 GCA_024372645.1 Trichomalopsis sarcophagae
AAATCCTCTAAATCTATGTTACTATTAAAATATTTTCTTTATATATATATATATATATATATATATATATTGAAAAATCACATCTACATGATATCATTAATGGTCGTATCACACAAACTGAAAAATTGTTTTGATACACGTTTTAAACCTGAAAAGTAATCGTCGAGGAAAACTGCGCAATTACTATCAAAAGTATTCAGAAAATGAATGATAAAAATTATGATATCCAATCGATTATCATACGCTTATTTGCACAATACGATGTTCAGTGTACTGTGAGATTGATTGTTTCGATTAAAAGTAAGTCTCAATTTGTTATATGCGCACGATACATACATTTATTCGATGATCGATAAGGAACTAATATATAAGTATGGTTATCGGCGTAGAGTGTCGCTAGTCGCCTTTTCATTTTCATCACCTCTTCCATATTTTCATTGTCCAAAATGAAGATAGCGTTGAACACCATACTTTTCTTTGTTTTGAATCATATTTTCATCTCGACAGCCCAGCCAACCGATTACAAACTTGAATTAGTGCAAGTAGTAAGTATTCATTTTTTTTATAGGAAAAAAATTGTGTCAGATATTCACTATAAATAATTCATTCAGCTATTTAGACATGGTGACCGAACTCCTCAAGGGGACGAGCTTTATCCAACAGATCCTTACCGACAAGTGTTTGCTGACATTGGATTCGGGCAATTAACGAAAGTAAGTTGTTAATTTTATTGTAGATATTTATCACAAACAATACCAGTGTTCTCAACTATATCGTCGCTTATCAGGTATAAAATAGTCTGTCACTAGCTAAGATTATCTTAATTATGATTGATAATTAAGTTTAAAATGTTACACAAACATTCGTTTCCCGATTTAGGTCGGAATGAACAGAGAGCACAAAATTGGCCAACTGCTAAAAAAACGTTACGATAGTTACCTCGGAGACTTTCAAGCCGATAAAGTTTACGGCTACAGCACCGACTATGACCGTACGAAGATGTCACTGCAGCTGGTTCTCGCAGGAGTATTTCCTCCATCGGAGAAGACCTCCTGGAATGACGACATTCATTGGTTGCCGATCCCGAATCATTACGAACCCTACACCAGCAATTTCCTGAGTACTAACGACGGTTGCGAAAAGTAAATAAAAATTTTAAGGTAGTCGCTTATAACCCAGCGATGGATTTTTAATTGGTCCCGTGATTTCAGATTCAATCACTTACTGAAAGAAGTCGGCAATTCGAAAGAAGTGCGGGCAAAGCTTGCGAAGTACAAAGATTTTTTGAAGTACGTCAGTAACCAAACGGGTATCATCAATTTAGATCCAATGGAAATGTACAGAGTTCATAACAACATCAGAGCTGCTGTAAGTATATAAATACGGAGCATTGAACTTTTTCTCGAAACGAAGAAATAAAGTAAAAACTTTCAGTTGAGCTTGGGCCTGCCATTGCCAGACTGGTGCTCCGAAAAGGATTTCGAGAAACTCCTGGAACTCACCATCGTTTCACACGATGCCTTGACGCACACGCCTCTCATGACAAGAATCGTCGTAGGTCCGACGGTTGAGCGCCTCCTGAAGAATATCGATAACAACGAAATGAAGACTGACAAAAGGAAAATTTACCTGTACAGCGCTCACGATGTTAATCTCGCATCGTTCAGCAATGCCCACAAGTTCACTGGTATCCCCCGGAATCCCGATTACGGAACAGCTTTGATTGTCGAGAAACTAAGAGGACGCGATGGACAGGTTTATCTTCGTGTGAGTGCCTAATTTTTTCAAGCGAGCACGTATTGGGAACAAAATAATTCAGCACGATTTCATTCGATAACCATTTTTTTTATAGATGCTATTGTGGACGGGTGCTGATGAAAGACTGATCCCCTTGAACGTGGAAGGTTGTGCCAACGAATGTCCGTTATCGTATTACAAATCGTGGGTCGCGCACATTCTGCCGGACGACCAAGTCAGAGAATGCACTCATATCGATATCCGCAGAGAAGGTGCTTAGTATATCAATGTCAAATAATCAATAACGAATTGATATTCATCGGAGAAGATTTATCTTTTCCCTCTCCCATGCCAAAGATGTGATAGTAGTAAACTTACATGTACCGTAAAGTTTGAAATAATTGCCTTGAAAATGTAAATATTTCAGATGAAATAATCTCGTATCTCTTAAGCACAATAAAGTATTTCTTGGATTAACAATTATTGAATGACACATTTCATTTATTATTTCATTAAATTTTTTTGCATTAAGTTAAAACTATAAAAATATATGCACTAAAATGATAACGTAAAGAAAAACCGATGTCTCAGTTATAAACGAGCAGTTTTTACTATACTATAACATTCGGAAAGTTAGGTTTAAAATATTGTGTATATGAAACGCTGATGAAAAGTAAATAACATATGCGTAGGTGTTTTCACGATTCAAACAACTGATAAACTGCAAGTCTATAAAAGAGCCTACACGTTAGTAAATAGAACAACAATTTTGAATCTGACATGAAGTAGCTTTTCAGTACATCGTTATACTTTTTTCTCGCCAACGTTTTTGCCGCAACTACCAACTCTGGTAACTTTAAGCTTGAGTTAACTACTTTTTAAATGCAATATAATCGATCCCAATCTTTTTCTTTCGAATTAACCAATACACTGATTATAATATCTATTCAGACATGGAGATCGCTACAAAGGCCGAAGTGTACAAAAATAATCCGTACAATTTATCGGACAAAAAGCACGATAAATCTTATACATGAGCAGGAAACTGGTGGAAGAGTACTCAATTTTTTGCATTGATTGCAGCTCGCAAGATTGTTGCTAGACTTTTAAATTATAACATTTTGCTCGGCCCGCTTTCGGCAAGATTGTTAAACTATTGCGGGAATGTGGATCTTACAGGGTTGTGATAAATAACTCGATAGGGCAATCTAGTAATAATAAACTGTATTGTGAATAACAAGGTAAAAATACTCTTGAATATACGCTCGTTAGGTTCGCTCGTTCGAGGTCGCTCTGGGACTGCTTCTTTGGCGGGGCCTCGTCCCTCTCGGCGCATCGAGGGGGGTGAGGATAGCTTGACGGGGGTGCGACGTTGCTGATCAGCACAGCTGATCGGTACGTGCACGTCTCTCTCGATCTCGAGCCTTCTCACAGACACACTCTCTCTCTCTCTCTCTCTCTCTCTCTTACCGGCACATGGTATATACGTACACGCTAAACACGCATTCCCACACTATCGTAAAGAATGTAAATTGTAACGCTAACGACGATCTATCGCCTTAAACGCACGAGAGGTCCACGAGATGTCGTACATCTAGCAGTACAGAGTGTCCAAGTCGACGACCTCAGGTACTAAATAATTTCAGGCCGGTGTCAGTGCGAGGTCCTGGAACCTTCATTTCTATGCGGTTTTAAAATTAAGGGAAGTTGAAAATCCGAAATTATTCAGTTTCAAGTTAATCACTAAAACGCGGCTTTCCCTAAATCATCGCTCTGTACTGATGAACAAAACTAATGCGCTCGGAGTTCTATTGAGAAAATAAGTATAGTATCTTTCAAACGAAAAAGGTCCAAACTGCCTCCTTGAGTAAGAAAAAGTGAACGGAAATAAGCCAAGAAAGCCATATCTGCAAGTCATATAGAAACGGTAATTTCGTCATGGGAATTTTCCATAGATCAACCGCGAGTTTATATAAGTACCGGGAGATACTTTTTTCAGCTCAGTTGTGCTCGCGTATGTATAATAGGACTACAGTCTCGACCGAATCATGAAGACGATCTTTTGTACTTTGTTTTGCCTCCTTCTTACCCAAATTTGGGCCGTGTCTACTGGGGCCAGTGATTTTAAACTAGAATTACTGCAAGTGGTTTGTACTGCTGATGAAATCACGCTATTTTTTTCATCCAATTGTTGAGAACGATTTGTTGTAGTAAATGTGCGCTGTTTTTATAGCTATTCAGGCATGGGGATCGCACGACTAGAAAGATCGAAGTGTACAAAAATGATCCTTACGTCCAGTATTACGAAGAGTTGGGTTACGGAGTCCTTACAGAGGTAACTTTTTGATATTCTCTCACTGCATAGAAACATTAAAAGTGATATACTGATCCTTGGCATTGCGTTCTTAGATTAAAGCATACCTTATACCGCATCACTCAGGTTGGCATGGAACGTGAATACAAGCTCGGCCAGGTGCTTAGACAACGCTACAATGGATTTCTCGAGGATTACAAGCATGACCAGGTATACGCTTACAGTACCGACTACGCCCGCACGAAGCAGTCACTCCAGCTGGTCCTCGCCGGACTCTATAGCCCGTCTATGAAAACGGCTTTGGTAAACGACACCGAGTCGAGTCCGATACCCACAAACTACGACGAGAATAAGTTCAACTTTCTCAGGGCCCATGACGCATGTACCACGTATGTTTTTTGCTTCCTCCTAGAGGAAGCTTTGTAATAGTAAAATTTTCAGTTTCTTCAAAAATTCTAGAAAATACTTTTTAGTGTGTTAGAAGTTTAAATCAAGTGTTTTTGGAAAATGTCCGTATGGATGTGTGTGTGTGTGTATACCGTAATATTTCTGGAACTACTCGGTCAATATCACTAAAATTTGACATGCATGTATAATTTTGGATTCTGAATTCGGGAAAAACATTTATTTTTTATTTTTCTAACTATTTTTTTATGGCCAATTTTTGATTTTTAAAAAACACTATTTTGCGTTTTTTTCAATAATCCCATTGTTACAAATAATTCAGCTATAATGCATTTGAAAGAAATAAAATTACCTACTTTTCCTCGTTTGGTGCTCGGAATTGACCGCTTTGTTCGGCAGATAAAATGAAAAAGGCGATTTTAAAAAAAAATTCATATCTCTGAAACCAAACGTCATAGCCTCGCGAAAAAAAGTATATCAATGGGTCACATGTCAAACTATATCCCATTAAAATTTCAAGTGATTTGACTACTTATTTTTTTTAGTAATAAATCGAAAACTGAAAAAATGAGTTTTTTTTTGTGCCTCGATTACGGACGCAGAAAGGCTTTATTGCACTTGAGATTTTGGGAAAAAGTAGATATTTTATGTGTTTTGGCTAAGTTTATTGCACAGCTTTCAAACCCCTATGGTTCGTAAATCTTCAAATGCTTCAAAATTTTATTTGGTGATTCACTATAAAAAAAACTATCTGCTGTTAAAATTTTAAACGATTCCATCAAGCGGTTTTCAACTAAAGAGTTAAAATGTAAAAATCGTTTTCTTGAAAACATCGCGAGCGATCTATCTAATGAATAACCTGCTGTTTTGATGGTTAGGTTGGTTAGGAACAGATGTAAACATTGACGACAGTGTTCGTATTCTATAATAAGAAAACAGAGGGGTCAGCAAACATTTGGACAATGAACTATCCAAAACTTTTATTAAATTGTGTATCTAAAATCGCCTCATACATTAGGAAGCAGATATATAGATATATTAAAACAATATTTTATTTATTAGACTTATCAATTTAGTTGGAGGAAGCTATAAGATAATCGATTTTTAAAATTCATTTTTTTACAGATACCACACTATCCTTAAACAACTGGAGGAGTCGCCGGAAGTGAAGAAGATGTTCGAAAAATACGACGACTTCGCTAAGGAAATGAGCGACAAGACTGGCGAAATTTACCCGACCACAAAACTGTACAGACTATTCAACAATCTCAAAGCCGCTGTGAGTTTGATCGACGTAGTCTACGAATGGACAATTTTGCAACGACTAAATAATAACAGCAGATTAATTACAGCTGAGCATGGGCTTGTCCTTACCCGATTGGTGTAGCAAAGAAGACTACGAGAAGCTCGAAGATCTCGCGCATCTGTCCTTTTTAATCCGGACGCACACCCCGCAGATGACCAGAATAGTCGCGGGACCAATAGTCCAAAAATTTCTCGAAAATATCGAGAAAAGTGGCAAAGGACTGGATGGTAAAGAAATATACCTGTACAGTGGCCACGATATCAACATAGCGCAGTTTTGCAACGCGCACAATTTTACGGAAGTACCCAAGATTCCCGATTACGGAACTGCTTTAATCATCGAGAAGCTCAGGGGACTGGATAGTCAAGTTTACGTGAGGGTAAGTCTCTTCCTTATTTTTTCAACAGAGAACGTACATCAATCGTTTGGTTAAACGACAACATTTTCACTTTGCAGTTTTTGATGTGGACTGGCGCTGGCGGTGAAAAGTTAATTCCGATAACCGTTAAAGGTTGCGGTTACGAGTGTCCGGTTTCGCAGTACAAGTCACTCGTCGCATCGATTCTGCCGGATGAAGAGTCCAGATCGTGCTTCCCTACTTATCAATCTCAATGTCTTGTTGATACTTGTGGATCGATAAGTTATAAATAGTTTTTTAAAAATTAAAAAATTTAGTTTTAAAAAAGTTAAAAATTTAGTTTTAAAAAAGTCAAAAATTTAATCGTAAAAAAGTTAAAAATTTAGTTTTACTAATTTATTACAGCCCTGACTCGAAATGTTTTCGTTCGATTTGATCTGACTCAATCATACCTAGTGTATGAATAAATTACAGCAGAAACTCATACCGACTTTACCTGACCGCAGAGCCGTTCTAGTAAAAAAATATTTTATTGAGTGTAAAAAAGTGAATCGAAAGTGTTGAACGCGTCACCACAACAAACTTTTATAAGTTGTAAGTAGTAGGTCATTCTAGCAATATATTTCCATGTATTACCGCAAGCCACTGATAAAATCAAAGTCTATGCATATATAAGATCCGAGACTCGAGTTTTTTCGTCAGTCGTACAGTCAGAGTTTCATAACCCAACGATCCAGAATAAATTATGAAGGCGATTTTAAGATTTTCACTTTGCTTCGTTTTGCTTCTTGGCTGTGAATCTGTCAACTTTACTTCTCCCAGCTATTTCAAGCTGGAATTACTGCAAGTGGTTAGTACCGATACGAATTCATACCGCGTATTTTTTTATGTACCCTAGTGGAAGAAAATGTAATAAATTGTAATGAAACGTAAACAAATGTAAGAAAATGTAAGAAACTGTACCTTTTTGTTGAATTTCGGACCTTTCTTCTCGTACGTTTTTGTACACTTTCTTACATTTTCAGATTTGTTAACTTTTTTTTTATTACATTTTATTACATATGTTATTTTACCACCTAATATAGTCAATATACTTTTTTAATTATTAATTTTATAATAAAATGTAACAATGCATAAGAAATTGTAAGAAAAAGTAAAAGGATGTAATCAGAAATACTACGCTTACAGATAATTTTTTATATTTTGTTATACTTTTTTACGTATTACATTTGTCGTTTCAAAGAAGTTGAAATCCGTGAAATCCTTTATCAATGGATTTGTAATAAATTGTAATAAAACGTAACAAAATGTAATAAAATGTAGCAAACTGTAATAAAACGTAAAAAAAAAACGTAAACGAAATCCAACAAAAACGTACGATTTGTTACATTCTCAAAATACTTTATTACACTTTATTACATTTTTTATTTCCAATAGGGTAACTTGCGTTATTGTTAATATTCTAGTTATTCAGACACGGGGATCGCACGGCTACAAAGACCGAAGTTTACAAAAATGATCCATACATACAGCACTACGAGGATTTGGGCTACGGGGTCCTCACCAAGGTAATGTATCGGTATAGGCATAATTATCAATCATGATTCGACATATTATTTTGTTTTATTATTTTTGTACATTTAACCGAATGACACTGAAGGTGGGAATGGAACGTATGTACAAAATCGGCCAGATGCTGAGACAGCGCTACGATAATTTTCTGGGAGATTACAAGGATGGCCATGTATACGCTTACAGTAGCGACACCGGCCGCACGAAGCAGTCGCTCCAGCTGGTTCTCGCCGGGCTCTACCCTCCATCGAATGAAACGGCTTGGAGGAGCGAAATCAAATGGACTCCGATCCCTACAAACTACGACAAGGAGGAATTCAACTTTCTCAGTTCCATTGACTCCTGCACGACGTATGTTCGACAGAATAGCACGCGTTTCTAAAAATTACTAATATAATAGTCGATTTTCGAAAATTCAATACAGTTACCGGGAGATGCAGGGACAGGTGGAAGAGTGGCCAGAGGTGAAGAAAATGTTTGAAAAGCACAGCGATTTCGTCAAAGAAATCCGTAACAAGACTGGAGAAGTCTACAGCCCGACGTCAAGACTGTACAGGCTGTACAACAACCTCAGAGCCGCTGTGAGTTGAAAATTTCGTAAATTTAATCCGTCGGTTTATATTCGTAATAATATAATGTATAAATTACAGCTGAGCATGGGCTTGTCCTTACCCGATTGGTGCAGCAAAGAAGACTACGAGAAGCTAGAAGAAATCGCGCACCTGTCCTACTTGATCCTGACGCACACGCCACTGATGACCAGAATCGCCACGGGTCCGACGGTCGAGAAATTTCTCGAGAACATCGAGGAAAGTGGAAAGGGACTGGATGGAAAAACGGTATACCTGTACAGTGGCCACGATATCAACATTGCGCAGTTCTGCAACGCGCACAATTTTACGAACGTACCCAAGATTCCGGATTACGGCAGTGCTTTGATCGTCGAGAAGCTCAGGGGACCGGATAGTCGAGTTTACGTGAGGGTACGTTTCTCCGCTGATTTCGTTTAATTGTATATTTTGCGTCACGACGTCAATCGTTTAGTAACGAGGATCATTGTTCGCAGTTTATCATGTGGACGGGAGCAGGCGGCGAACTGCTGGTTCCGATAAACGTGAAGGGCTGTGGTCACGAGTGTCCGGTTTCGCGGTACAAGTCACTGGTCGCATCGATTCTGCCGGATGAAGAGTCTAGGTCGTGTTTTCCCACTTGTGAAACTTGAAGTGTTACACAGTCATGACAGGTCGATCGTGAATAGGTAAACATTTCTCGTTAGTTCGGTTGTAGTAGAAAAATACGACGCATCTGCAGTGTTTTACACTATGGCAAGTGTTTTATTTTATTAAATAAAAAAAAAAAAAAAAAAAGAAAAGAAAAGATAAATACAGATTTCCCACGAATCAAAACTCAAAAGCTCGAGACAAATTCGCATGGAAAACAAACAAACCACATCCCCCGACGAGCAACACTCGAGGCATCGGATATAAATCAATGAAACCCACCGCATGTCCCCCACCACTCGAGGCCCGGACGCGCTCGTGACAAATTGAGATAAATAATCGCCCGGCGAGGACCCTCTCGAAAGTGGATCTGTCGCACGCAGCCGAGTACAAGTATACTCGACACACTCGGCTCTTCTTTGCCGATTTTTCAAGGCACCGCCTTGCTGCATTTTCGCCGCGTGAGAAAGCGGCTCCATCGAGTTTTCCGCGTGGGAGTTTCGTTTTCAGCTCGAGACCTGCGCTATAATCTTCTGTACGAATAACTAATGACGCGATCTCAGAACAACTGGAGCGCGTTGTTGATGCTGTCGGCTACGAGAACGTCGCCGGAGTTCGGCAAGCACAACAGGCCGGATATCCAGCCGAAGTGGCCGACGTTGGAGCCCTGGCTGCCGAAGACGCGCAGAAACTCGCCCTGGGCCGTGAAGACCTGGACGCGTTTGTTGTCCGAGTCGCCCACGAAGATGTTGCCCTGCGCGTCGAGCTTGACCACTTCCGGTGACCTGCAAGAGCGTTAACGGTTAACGGAATTATAGAGAAACGAAGCTCGCTTTGTCTCGAACGAGACTCACTTTAGCAGGCCTCTGAATATTCCGAATCCACCGATCGTGAACATCAGTTGTCCCCTGTGGTTGAAAACCTGGGGGGAAAAACGAAAAACGTAACGTGAAACGTCAAGCTGGCCCCAATGTACGATGGTCAAATGTACGCGTATATAGGAGAAACGTTCACCTTGATCTTGTGATTGCCGGAATCGGCGACGACTATAGCGGCGTCGGAAACCGCGACATCCGTGGGCTCGTTAAACTCGTGCACTCCGAGTATCGCGGGTATCCTTCTGCCGAGCAGCTCCGATCCCGACAATCTCCTGCTCGGAGCTATGGTACCCTTGTAGGTGCCGTCGGCGCCGAGGATCTGGATGCGGTCGTTGCGCATGTCCGCGACGTAGAGCCAGTCACGAGACTGCAGACAGGCGATGCCCCAGGGCGAGTGGAACTGCAGCTCGCCGGAGCCCTTCTCGCTGCCGATGTTGCGGATCAGCTGGCCCTTGCGGTTGTACACGAATATCGAGTGCTTCCATTTGTCTGATGATGCGATAATAGAGAGCTTGTATGTATTGGGGTAGAAGAGCCAGTTATTGCTTTCGCGCGAAAAATTGCTTACCTGTGACGAAAAGCTCTTGCCGACTCTCGACGAAGGTGACGCCCTGCGGTGCCATCATGCCCTGATTCTGGATTCTGCGAACGACTCGATAGAGACGGTCCAGCACGACGACTTGATTGCTGCCAGGACAGGCCACGTAGATGTCGCCCCTGCGGGAGTCGATCGCCAGACCCGAGGGGCGCTGCAAGTCCGCGTTTCGCAAGTTCAGCAGCTTCGGTCTGGAAATCGATCGGTTGTATACTTATATCCCGTGTACCTAAGTATACCGATAGCTATAGGCTTGGACGAAACGTACCTGGCGGCTGCAGGTCGGCTGTCCTTGTCGCGCAGCCTCACCTCGATACCGTCGGGCAGCGTCGACTGCCACGCCAAGCCTTTCGATATCGTCTCCGTGGCTTTCTTGTGCAGATACAGGAAGGTGCTGACCTACAAGCGAATCCGAAAATTCAATCGATTCCTGCAGCCGGTCCTTATGTACATATATATACACGTCCCCTCCCCCGCGGGCAAACAAGCCGACTCTCCCGACAAGTACACGTGTCCCGGAGATATCCGCCCCCGAGGACGGCTCGAAAGTTCGCCGGGCCTTTGTCGCGGGCTACACGTGCCGAAACACGCGGCCCTCTTTGTGTGCGCACGGCGGACGCAGACAATGCAAGGGGTGTTTGCCGCTTCGGCCTCGATTGGCCGCAATTCGAGGGAGTTGCATTGCTCCGCACGCGGGTGAGCGCGTTTGCTTCGGGAGGTGTTTCCGATGGCTTTCTAATTCGCTCGGCTGCCGCGCGTCGCGCCTATTGTTGTCTTTCGCCGTTTTGCGGAAATGTCCTTTCGGGAGTTATACTTTGATTGCGGGCTCTCGATAACGGCTGGATATTATATATACTCGTACACGGAAAAAAAATGCTTGGTAACAGTAACAAACCGCTTGGCAAAATACGCGCCAACTATACCAAGTACTTGGTAAGTATAATAAAATAATTGCTAAGTTGTTTTTATTTTGCCAATTATTTTGCCAAGCGGTTCGTTACTGTTACTAACCATTCTTTTCCGTGTAGAATATTGAATCGAATTCAGAGCCGCTTGAGCGAAAAATGTCATTAAAATCGTTTAAAAGGAACTTTTAAAAGGCCACTTGCTGCACACACGCGGCCTGGCTGCGACGTATCGACACTGCGAGGCGCGAAACTTCAAAGTCGTAAACAAAAAACGTTATCCCCCACCCCCGCGCTGCTTAAGTACCCGCTGGAAATTGGCTTTACGGCCCGTCATCCGACACACGCGTTCGTATAAACATCGGTCTCTCGCCGTGCGCGAGCATAATGATACGCCAGTTAGTTACGCGTCAGTTGATTTTCCCATGGGTCCGGGGATTCGAGCCGTATGTAAGTAGCTCCGCAGCGCGCAATATGTCGCTGCGGCTAATTTTAGGGCGGCGAGGCGCGTGCCGCCGGCTATATACTATTCCAGATTATATAAACGGCCACTCGAGATCGGGGAATTTTGATTTTCGCGGATCATCGAGTCGGCTATCGGGACTTTAGCTTTTTTCCACAAGAGGAGCTAATTGTAGGGGAGGATGTGCTAATCGAGCGTGAGCTATCGGCTGCAACGTGAAAACAAAAAAAAAAGAAAAATGTGGCAAGCCGAAAAATCGCAAGGAAAAATAATCCCTCTCTCCGCACACTCGAGCGACACTCGTCGTCCGCGAGGCCTGCAGTTGACTCTTTATGGCGGAGGAGTGCGGCTGACGTAAATTATTAGCCCTGGTTGGAGAGGGGTCGTCCAACCGGGGCGTGGCTTCGTCTCCGCCGCAGTCTCGGTTGCAAGGATCGTGGGCGTGGCCGCGTATAAGGACGCGAATCGCAAATTGATTCATATGCATATGGCGGCTGCAATGTGCTACGCGATTTACAGCCAGGATAATTCATCGCCGTTTGGGAATTTTGACAAAGTCCTTGGCGAGTATAGTGTACAGCCGATACAGCCGTTGATAGATAAAACGCAAATGCCTGAAAGTTGGCGAGCGATCCCGATGCAACAACGATCTCCCTCCCTCGCGGCGAGCCTCACCCTCCCGGAGCCTTGCGAACGACGGCCGTTTGTGCCAGTGGTAATGGCCTGTCAGCGGCAGACTCTCCCGCGCACACACACAGCGATTTCGTATACGTTTGTTCGCTAGACTGGAAGCTTCTTCGATCGGCCTGTCTTTTATTGTTATCCGACTCTGCCCGCTGATGTATTATATTCTCGCGCCGCTATTAATCGTTCGAAAGAGCGTAAAAGAGTCGCTTCGAAAATTCCAGAGCGGTATTATACGTCCTCCGAGCTCTCGAAACATAGGAGCGAGTCGCGATCGATACAGCCTCAGCCCGGATTCTGCGGGGGACAGCTCGCGGTCCGCGTATCAAAGGATAGCTTTAAACGTTTACGATGGTACCTTCTCGCAGTTATCGGCGATGACATCGAAGCCGACGTCCATTTGCTTGGCTAGCTCGAGCTGCGAGTTCTGCATGAGCTTCTTTAAGAGCCTCGCCGAGTCCTCGCCCTTAGCCCACAGCTCCTCCACCGAAGATAGCTTGCTGTTCTTCTCCTCCATTAACGCGGCCAACTTGGCGTCGTACTCCTTACTGATGGCGTCTTTCATGCTCTCCGTTTTGTCCTTCCAATAACGAATTTCCATTATCAGTTGATTGGCTTTTCACTATAATTACTGTCCATCGATTTACCTTGAATTCGACGACCCGATGCTCGAGTTTGTCGATGCTGCTCTGCAGCTGGTCGATGATTGTTTTGAGCTGGTCCTTCAGCTGAGCGACGTGTTGGCTCTGACAGACGTTGCAGAAAACCTAGTCGCATTCAACCGTATATACTATACATTGCGTCAGAGAGATAATTTATGGAACCGATATTATTCAAAGATTGGATTTTCCTTTTTTACGAAATCAATGTACCCTTATCTTAAATTCCGCTGATGTTTGCTAAACATATCGCGATTGTTTACATATCGAGACCGGCTGAATTTGTTTATGTTTAAAGAAAGCGAGAGCGCAGTTGTCCTCACCAGGTCGCAATGCCGGCAATTGTCGGCGGGTAGCTCGCAGCCGGTCAGGCACTTGGCGCACTTGGGCATCTCCTCTTCCCTCTTTCTGCCGATCAGAGGCGCAAAGTTGACCACGAGACTGTTGGCTTTGTCGGGAACTCGAGCGACGAAAGAGCCGTTCTCGACAGCCCGCAGGACCCGCTCGACGCTCAGATTCGTCGGCAGCTTTTCCGGGGACGTGCTCAGCCTCGTCGTCGAACTGCAGACGGGACAGCTCAGAACTTTTTCCGAGTCTGGGGGCCGGAAATGGATTTTCATTTTCAATTCAATGACAAATATACCTACGAACTTTTTCGACCGAGGCTGTGAATACGTCAAACAGCGTTGGTAAACAATTTCATCGACCGCTTTTCGTCGCAAATAGTCCGATTCGAACAAGTGACTCATTGCAGAGTCGAAAAAATTATCGAAAGTTACATCACGGCCGGAGAGGAAGAAAAATAGCTTTTAAGAAGTATCGATAGAGATTACGCGTTATCACGAGGCTCGCGATGCGGCAGGTGGCTTATCGCGCACGACTTTCAAAATAAATTCGAGCGCTGCGTTTATTTGGAGCTCCGCTGATCGATTATTTCACAGGCCTTTTATATTACTCACCGTCGCTTATCGACGACTCCTCCAACTTGATTTCGAGACACTTTCTGCAGAACGTGTGCTGGCAATCCAGCATCTTCGGCGACTGCAGCTTCTTCTTGCATATCGGGCATATTATCATGTCCTCGAGCACCCCCAACGAACTTCTGCTAGAGAGAGAGAGAGAGCAAAAATTATCGTACAAAACAGTATGACGGGACATGAAAAAGAACCTGCGAGACCACCTCTGACGTCTCCTGTAACTGTTGTTCCTCCTGAGCGTGACGATCTCGCCGCTGGCAGTATTCGGCAGTTCCTGCGTTCGAATCCTCCCGTCGGCGCTTCCCTCCTGCCTCTCGAGCGTCGGTCCCATGGACAGGGAAATCTGCTTCTTGAACATCGCCTTCAGCTTCGCCGACATCGTTGCGACGGACTGCGCACTGATTTCCCGAGAGCGTCGATAAAAAATAAAGCCGCCGGGCCGATTCGGTCTGCTTATCGCTTGGCTAGCGCGAGCGCGCGCTTATTGATCGTAATTACGAGGCTGGTGCGAATCCGCCGTTCAAACGTCGAGGCTTTGCGTGCGCGTGTGACACGCCGAGTCGAGATTACGTGGTTCGCGGGCCCGTTCTTATCGCGCGCCCACTGATTAGGCGCGGAGAGGCTCTGTTTTGGTTTTCAAATTTATTCTATATTGTTCACTGCGGGAAAAAAACAAACTCAAAACTTCAGGATTGATGCAAGTTTGCAATGAAAAAAGCAAGTGGATATGGATACGTGTGATGGAATTTTGACAAAGAAAAGACATTTCGTAGAATTTTTATATTATTCCCGATAGAAAATTTTCATAATACTTGTGCAAAGTCGAATAATGGGCTCGTAATCACAGTTAGTAGAACCACATGGTCGCTATCGCACCCAAACAGCGGTGTTCACCACTTATCAACCGCCAAATACGTTACGAAAAAGGCACGTTGTACGAATATCATGGTTCTTCCATACCGCATCTTAATATCTAAATACTCGTAAAGTACGTACATGAATTAAGAATTTTTTCAAGAGCTTGTAGGTAGTTCCTTTAAACCTCTTATTACGCATATATACATATCGAATAGTTTTCCTCTCTATAAATGTACGTTATTAGTTATATTTTTTATCTCGCTTAAAATATAAGGTTTTATAATGGTAGTTAGTATGTCATATTTTTGAAGCTCTATTAAAAATGTATACGCTTTGTAAACACGTTACAGTCTTCTATGTATGTAAAACTTTAAATAAGTCTGCTGTAAATCAACAGTTATGTTAATACTTTCATAAGTTACTCTTATCGAGGTATTGAAACATTTTACTTTATTAATATCTAACAATGGTCGGTAAGAGGTTCCGAGTGTAACGTACTTTTCTTCATTTCTCAGTCTTCTGGAATAGGTGTATTGCAATTACCATGCCAGAGCTTTGTCTCCGAATCGCAACGCGAGTAATTGGCAAAGACGTCTGCATAGCCCCGATCCCTCCACCATGTGCACAACTGACGATTCCATCCACAATCAATTGCATGTATAAATTCCGGTCTTTCCATTCCCAGCAATGTATAGAAATCTTGATCTCCCAGGTGTCCCTGTAAAGCAAATATTTACTTTTAATAATGAGTATTTTTTTTAAAGAATTTTTCAGAATAGAAATCAAAATTAAATATACCAACCTTAAAGTCGTACTTTTCTACTAAATGCTCAACGCTATCCATACTGACAATCTGGTCGTACTCCAAGGATTCCCTAAGTCCCTTCAAATTCAAAAGCACTACTCCGCTGTTGTATCCCGGATATCCGCCAAGGTAACCAGGTTCTCCGAATATAGTCTTGGGATTTTTACTTCGATATACGTACAATACATGTCTATAGACAGGAGTCAGTTCAGGACCAAGTCCGAATAAAGCTTGTTTTCCAAAATTATCAAACTCCTTAAAAAGTTTTTTCACATCTACTCTGAACTTTGTGTCCGCATCTATCATCACTGCTGTATCTTGATCCTGAGGAGCTATTCTGTGCAAGCCCAGTGACAAGAAGAATAAAGCATCTGAATAATATGTTCCTGGTTTACTGCTAAAATGTGGTGACATCACCGAGACTATATCCTCTATTTCTATCGCTAACTTATGAACATTGTAATATTGCACCTAAAATAATACACAAACCTTAAGTATTTAAATAAACAATACTGTCAGAAGTAAACTTTATAGTGAAGTTACCTTCATTTTCTTCTTATTGACAAGAAAGTTGTACTCTATAACCTTCTCGGCAATGATCTTACTCCCCTCATCTGTAATAACATGGAAGACAACACCACCCGTCGAGTACTTCAACAGCGAGTCCACAAACATCCTGAACTTCCTTCTCATCGGTGAGTTACTCGTCACTTTAGTAAATATACACCAAACATTATACACTTCCTCTTTCTTCCTCTTTCCGTCTCCACCCAGACTTCCATTTCGCACGATGATATCCTCAGGAGCTAAGGTGGTCGAGGAGTTGAGCTTCTGACTGGATGCATTGCGTGCATCATCAAAGAGGAGGCTGGACACGTCCGTGAGAACATTCGGTGCGCGGAGGCAGTAGAGGCCGAAGGTTAGGGCGCAGAGGACGAACGTCAGCTTCAGGAGTAGCTTGCAATTACGTGAGGGACGCATAACCAGCCACCGCGAGACGAGTCATCGCAGCATCCGGAGAGATTTGGAGGTTAGATGTCGCACTACGATAGTCCTCAGGATGATAGCTTGCTGTTTTGCTTATGCGAGAGCTTCGGAGTTCGGAGTAGGAGGGATAGAAGCTAACAAGAAGTAAACATTCGAGAAGTGATCAGAGATGGTACCGTATAGGTATACTACAATACCCCCGTATAGGCCGCATATATAGGGTAGGTATAAAGTATATGAAATAACTGCTGTGAAATTGTGTAAAAGTGCTGATGTGTATTGTGTATATGGAGATCAGTATTATTATATAGGGTCGATTTATCGACCGATGATTTATAGGAGTGGGAAATTTGAAATGTTTCAAATAGTGCTATCAATATAATACGCCTTATAGTTAAAGATAATTTAACACGGTATAGGGTATGCAGAAGGGAAGAGAGTTTATCAATTGACTCTTTGAGCTACAATAATAGAATAACGCTTGTATAAATATAGATTACAACTTTGCCATAGATATACGTAGAGACCAAATTGACAATTTAGAAAATGATTCTCCAGTTACTTCCATTGCCTCGATGAGGTGCAGCAAATCTTCGTTGCTGCATTAAACGAGAGTCCTCTCGAAGAACTCGTTGCTCGGGTCTGAGGCGCGCCTGAGCCCCTGCGCAAGCTCCGCGTTCAGCATTCCCTGGTACAGCGGGAACAGGGCCTTTTTCGCGTACAGAAGATCTAGAAAGGACAGCCTGCTGCACCTACTACGCCTACATCGCTTTCAACTCCTCGGAGGACTGGAAGCTGAGCCAGTCCTCACCCCGACCAGACTTTCCGGTCAGATCCCTGTCCCAACATTATTAACGCGTGATCGAGGCACATAACGGGCCGTGTCTAGATCCAAAGCACGGCAGTAGCGTCTCGCCTAGTCACGTCAGCTCCGCGATCCAGAAGCTGTTTGATACCTACATAGATGAAGGGGAGTTTCGCCCTTTGCGTTATAACGACGTTGACGTCCGTAGTACTATTCAAACACTCGTCCAACTTGTAAATTCGTGTTTTTACGTTTAGGTGAAGAGTATCGCCCTCGTTGTTCTTAGCGTTGACGTCGAATCCACGTTGCAGAAATTCAATATTACGATTATTTGGCAAGCAAGTGAAGAGGGCTGTCGCCTGCCAAGTTCCTGGCGTTCGCGTCGCTCCCGTGTTCTAGTAGAATTGCGGCAACAGCGGCATTGAGACGGCCGCGTTCTGCCAGATCGTCGGCACTATCCCTCAACGCGATATATATTATTTAGATATATAGATTATACAAAAGTCAAAGATTAAATGTTGTCGAAGTCGAGAGAATAGAAAGAAAATGCTTTAGAACAAGAAAATAACGGCCAGATACAAAATTTAAAGGTATAAATTAACACATAACTTGATAATTCTCGATAAATATATATATTTTTTCATTTCTAACATGTACATGTGGGAATTATCATTGTTTTGTATGTTATCAGTACAATTTACTCTTTTTTCATTCGCTCGCTCTTATACAACATACATACATGCGCTAAATCGTTGTACAATGTATTAAAATAAGATGAGTGTTACCTTTGGTCCCGTTGATAGAATCTTACAGTTTAGAATCATTGATTAGAACATTTGTTAGTAGTATAATAATGTTATAACATATAAAAGTGACCATCGTCGAAAAATCGACATGACTATGTATGTGAAAAGTTCGTATGATCGTCTATACATGTTTTAAGTTTTTTCACGTTTTCATTTTTTTTTACAAAAAAATAATTACTTTTTATCGTTGACTTTCGTGCGAGTCTAACTCGCGTTTGGCAAACATTTACAACAGTAGCCGACGATCATCAAGAGAAGTTTAGACTGTTTACACATTCTTTTTTTTTTTTTTTTTTTTTTGAAAAAAGGCGAAATCTTACACAACTAACGTACAGAAATTGAGCACCAAAAAGTTTTCTTTTTTTCTTGAAACAGCTATAACGACAAACGTATCCTTCTTCCCAAAAAAGATAACTACTAACACTAATATTTACAGTAAGTAACATCAGATGTATGAGAACAAGGAAAAGGCAAAGCCCGCTCATGCATCGTTTCTATACAAATTTCTCGATCAATTTCACGAAAACAAGGACCTTACGTTAATAAAGAACATTGTTAATACTAATAATAGCAACCGGATGGCCCCAAACGTCTTCAGAATTTCGAACGACGTTTAACCATGCAATTCAATTTCACGTAACCCTAATTCTAACATTATGACTGACTGACAACTAGCATTCTTGCTTCTTCATAGACCTTCTTGAAAAGTCTCTTTTTCGCTTCAGGCTTTGTTCATCTTTCGGATTTCTGATTAATTCCGCGGAAGAACTGGCTTTCAGCCTTGTAGCTTGTCCACGTTTAATATTTTTCAGCAGTCTGTAAGTAAAACAATAATTCACGATTAGTCAAAATTCCTGAAGAGAACACGATTCCAACATCAATAAGATCACAAACTTACGCTTCTCAATTTTTGTCGGCCGCCAAAATTCCTGATCGACTCCAGTAGTTGATCCCTAGGATCCGCCTGGACCGTGGGTGGGCTCGACTTAGGCCGCGCGTTCACGCTTTTGAGCGTGACTCCCGTAATGATCGGCATCGTCGGCGGCTTTGGCACCGTGTATTCCTTTTCTTTCTGAATTAAACTCTTTGTCGCTGCAGTGGTGACAGTTGGTTTTGGCGCTGAGCCATTAGTAAACCTGAAGTTCGATGCTCCGTTCGCGTGATGAACCTTATTGTTGTTGTTGTTATTGGCACCGATGTGGTTGACGTTATTGTTATTTACAGTGTTGTTGTTGTTCGTTATACCAACGACGGAGGTGTACCGTTTGACGGGTGGTACCGGACCATTGCTATTGCGAAGATTATGGTTAAATGTTGTCGTCGTGACGTGCGGCTCGACGAAACCGTTCTGTTTGGAAGCGATTACTTCCGGCTTGGGCCGTTCGAGGTACTCGGACAGACGGTTGTGTGGATTGCGTACGGGCGGCTTTGGACGTAGACGGACATCTTGACCAAAGGCCTTAGTTAACTCCCTGAAATTTACCTGTAACGATGAAAATTCAATCAAATACAAAAATTCAAGTATTACAATCATTTTAAGCTTGTGGAAACTCATAACGAACTAACCGAGGTTGTATCGACGCGCGATTCATCGTCCCTCTCAACTACGACAGGTTTTGTGTGCACAACCGTCGGCTCCTTAGTCTCTTGCGATGCGACCCCATTTTCCTTCTGTATTCTCTCGTTTTTCTCCTCGACAGTGTGACTACCTCCTCCATTCAGATTGACTACAGTCTTGGCTCCGGACGTGCTGTGGTTGGGGTTATTCTTACCGCCGAACTTGTAGTCTGTGTCGGTCTTAATCTGCACGTTAACGCAGGGTCGCTCTGACCAGCTGCCAAGACTCACCGCTGGTGGTCCACCATACGTGTAGCGCTTAGACGGCTCTTGAGGACGACGGTTCACCCGTAGCTGGACGTCGGGGGTCGTTGAGGAGACTATTGGAGTTTCCTGTGGCTCTTCACACTGAGGCTCTTGTCTAAACAATTTATAAATCCTCATTTTAGTTTATAATTTTGTCCAAAGTTTAGAAAATGTGTTTTTATCTCATCATACCTTTTCTTTATGGTAAAATTATCACTGGTGCTTTTGTAGCCGTTTTCTTCAGTCGCTTGCGCATTTTTTAATTGCGGTAAAATACTCTTCAGTACCTGCAATGCCATAGAGATTAACGCCATTACAAACCAACTAAACAACTTAAACATTGAACCGAAAAGAAAAAATGCACACCTGCAAGGACTGTAACTGCTTTTCCTTGGAAGGTTCCTCCTGCTTCCTGAGGATATTGTCCCTCCACTGGGAGAACTTTTCCTTATGCCTAGGGATCTCATCGTTAGTGCTCTGGTTTACATTAGCCAGGCTCGTGAATCTCTTGGATGAGTCCTTGATCTCGTAATTCGTGTGATCGTCGAACTTTTTTTCTTCCTTGCTCTTCTCGATCTCGTTGGCACGGTTCTGGAACTTCTCGTTGCTCGACAGCGTGATGTAGCTCTTTGATCGGTGCACTGAGACCTTCTCCCTCAGCATATCGTTTCGTTCCGCTGTATAATTGCGAACATTATTAATTTTAAAGTTTTAAAGTTTATCATAACTTTAGTATTGTTAATAAAAATACTTACCAAACTTGGTTCGATCATCGACTAGAGGCACGGAGACTCTCTCCATGCTTTGAGCGTTCTTGATTCCTCCGTTCCAAACTCTTTCCTCGGCATAATCTGCAACAATACTCCTACCCCTTGTAAGAGTAGCAAATGTGCTCAATACTCTGGTTTCACTATGCACAGGTTGTTCCATGTTTTCGAATATGTCCAGACTCTTCTGTCGCGAGTAAGTCGTGATGGTGAAGTTCGACAGATTGTTCTCGACAGGTGCAATCTTGGGAGCGTAAGACTCGTCGTCTCTGGCTACCACTGGTTCTATGATAGGCTTGTGACTATTAATCTTCGTTTCGAGCTCGGATATTACCTCGGCCTTTTTACTTAGTTCTAAGATTTCTGTGGTAGACAGCTGTGGCGATGTGGTGACAAGTTTTGGCGGTGGTTTCGGACGCACGAAATCGACTTGGTCAACTGATGGGACAGCTTTGACGACAGGCTTTTGCTCCGGCGGTGATGGCTTGAGTTCTGCTGGAGGTTCGATTGGCTTCGTAGCTAATGGCATCGTCTGGTGAACCTCGGCTTCGATAGAGATTCGCTCCCTTACCGGTTGAACTGAAACTATGAGAAAATTAGCTTAAAAGTTACGTTAATTTGATAATTTTACCAGAAAATTGCTAAATGTATCAATACCTTTCTCCTCGACACTAGACTCATTATCGTCGTCTCGGAAGGCACTTGGTGGAGCAGGAATCTGATACTCCCAGTCTCCAATACTAAGATCTTCACCATTGGCTGACACGTAGTCGCTAGTGTCCTGTTGCGATCCAAGAGTCGCGTTGTTGCTGCTCTCGCTTGCCAACGTCGACTGATGATGATTCTCGCGGCTTTCTAAAATTTTTCGGGAGGACGTCGTCGTCAGATTAACTGAATATTCATGACTGACTTGCTCTATATGGATACCTGCGATTGTTTTGATTTTCAAGGTAGAGCGCGTGTAGGTGGCGATGACTATGATGATACAAGGAAGTGGGTGGGTAGGAAATCGAACGGACGAATTTTGAGGTATTTAGTGATGATGACCTTGACATTTACAGTTAGAACTAGAGGAGTTTGGCTATTGCGTCGGACTCGGTTCAACTGGTACTGTCGTACATTATTGTTCAAACTGTAGTGCTTTTAAAACAAAGAATTATCTATATTTAGATTTCGTGACTGCTACAATTCGCTATTGTTTTACTGTTTGAGGTAGGAAAATTTTTTAGTTAGCAGTATTGAATGAGAACATTTAAATCTATGTAATCGCACAGCAATAACATAGTTGCGAATCCCATGCAATGGCCAAACCTTCTAATTCTAACTTTTAATCTCTAGGTCATCATCACTAAATAAAATGTCAACATAATTTTCCTCTTAAACTATAAAAAAAAAAATCATAATCCCCCAGAATTTTTCCTCAAACATACTACTGCTCAAATTGATTACCTTTAGCATTTGACACGTTCCTCGCGTCCATGACCTTCTCCTCGGCAGCGTTGTTCGAATTAATCGTAGCGTTGTTGGCGACGAAATTCGGCACCTCGAGAATCGAGGTTTCTTCGGGTGTAGGCGGCGGCGATGGAGGCGTCAACGAGTGCGACAGCGTATCGGACACTTTCTGAAGAAGAATATCCGTGTCTGTCGGCGGCGCTATACCTGAGATTGGAAAATAATTTATTAGAATTTGAGCGCGAAAGTGAAGGTTCCATATGCTAAATTTTCATCAAAACGGATGATTCGGATGGTATCGTACAATTTACTTTTGTTTGAAGATTATTCAAAGTTGTTCGTTAAACTTTAAAATAATAGCCTCGTACGTAATGTTTTGAGTAAAAAAGATGTGAACAGTTTTAGTGAGAATCCTTCGAGTGTCGTGAAAAATACTTCTCATGAAAATAAGACGAATATCGTTCTATTTTTGAATCAGGAGAAAGTCGTCAGTATTGGAGATATCAGTGACATGAATATACATTTATTCTTGTATTCGTCGCTTTCATTACATTAAGAGACTATAAACTTAGAAACTAAAAATAAATAACTACATAATTATGTCATATTTTAATAATAGTGTTCAATAGCTTAACCAGGTACTAAATTCCACCAAAACAACAATCGAAAATCCATCACCAGCAGTTAATAGTGTGCAAAAGTACCTCGTGTTCAAATAATCCAATACCAGCGACCCTCTTCCATACAAGTTAAAACAAGTGCATATTGAATTTCATTTGGCATAGATGGACCATAAGACCAATATCAGAATAAAAAAATTGTAAAAATAAAAATTAGTAAGAGAAAGTAATTCATGTGCAAGGGTCATGTAGTTCGCGCTAATAGTGACAACCTTCAAACCTTATACAACATCATCGATACTAAAAATCTACATTGTGCGTAAATAAGATGTGAGTTGGACTGGATGCTGCACTGAGGATATAAATTACCAACCACAGAGATATTCACAATATACTATTTCGACAGTCATTATCAACTGTCTTATTGATATTACAAAGCATCATAAAAAAGCCCAGCAGAGTTACAAAATAAAATGGAACTGCTCAGTGCAGCCCCTCAACTCGTGAATCTCCAAGCACCTGATCCCGCTTGAATGGACGCCTCGATGCTCTTAGTAGCAGCTTCCCCTAGATTCGGATTCAGCGCAAAAGTGAACGCCTCTCCTTGAGTCGTCAGGTGTCGACTGTGCTTCTCCGCCGGACCAAAGTCGAAGTGGCTCATCTCTGACTGGCTTCTTACGACCTTCCTCTGCTTTTTGCCGTTCGAGTCGTTGCTTTCAAGAGACATGCCAAAGTCGCTGTCGGTGTACGGTTCGACGTGGTCACACTTAGGAATCGTGGATATGACAGCGCACGAAGGAGGCTTCGAATCTGTATCATTTGCAAGCTCGAATTTCACCTCTTTTGCAGCTTCTTCAGTTGCAGATTCAAGATGTTTCACTTCCTCCGAAGCTTCTTTAGGGCCCTCAAGTTCGTTCGTCGGAGTAACAGAGTCGTCCTCGAACATCGGTGGCGCCTTGACAACCACATCGGTCACGGAAACCTCATCGTCTTCCTTCTTCTTAACATCTTCGACGAATACCTCGTCTAGAGCCTCCGACATTCTCCTCTTAACAACATCAACCAGACTCTCGTCGTCGTTACTGTTCAACGAGTCGAAATCATGACCCTTGGCTGCCTCGACTATGGAGTCGATTGCCATAGCTATCTCCTCACGTTCGTCCTCCGTCAGACTGGGCAGACCGAAGCTCGCGGATGTAGAGGGACAGGGACTGCAGGAGGCTCTCGAGTCTGGCGGATCTACGGACACTGGCGACGAGGCTGCCGACGGTGTAGGCGATGCTTTCAGGACTTTGCGCGGCTTTGGCACAGGTGGTGCGAGTTCTGAGAGTTTTTTACAGGGGAAAGTTAGATGCTGCGTTGAAAGGTAAGTAAGCAGGGTGAGATTAGGGATGAACGCGCGTCCATGCCAGATCGAAATTGTTTAGTCACTAAAAGCTGGTATAGATGTGTGATAAATGGTGTCAGATAATCAACTACGAAGCTGAGTAGGAATAGTGCGGGTAGTAGGTAAAAAGCGTAACTAGACTACAATAGTTAATCTAGATGAAGGTAATACTCACAAACCTTTGGCTAAAGCAATAGTAATCCTATTTACAATGATTATCGTATGGCATGCTTGAATAATAATAGTACTTATGTTTAGAAGCAAGTTTATGAGTAGTAAGCGCTTGTATATTATATTGTTAAATAATCGTTAAAAAAAATTCAAGTCTTGATATCTTTGGTTTACATAGTTGTAAATTATAAAAGTAAATTTCTTAAAATATATCGCAAATGTTTAAATGCACGTTAGAGTTTATCACATTTATAGAATGTATAGAAAATCGATTGGAATCATCTCGGTTTTCATACTTTTGCAACACGTATATTGGATTGAAAGTTACCGAATGAATATTTATTGCAAAATGCATTTTGTTAATCACACTATGATAAACGCAACATGCGGTATAGTATAAAAATACGAAATAAACCTCCAATCATTTTTCATAACATCTACTGAAAGAAACGACTGCTAAAATCAATCAAATTTCTTTCTCCATAAAATTAACAAAAAATTTAAAGAATATCGGCGTTAATCACGCAAAAACACAGTGTATCAAAGTTAACAGTAAAACAAATGATAATCGCTCAGACGAACTCTCCGACTCTGCTTTCTAATATGGAATTCAACTGCATCAAGAACCTATTCCAATTTTCATTCGACTCTTCACGACTGACGAGTCCCGGTGGGGGTGGCTCTAAGATACTAAGCTTCTTCTCAAGGTCGAGCTTCCTTTCACTGTGATCTATAATCGGCAACGAAGGCAGCTTATCGATATCCCCGGGGATCGACTCCTCCATAGGAGCTAACGCGATGTCCTCCGGTTTGGTCGAGATCGCAAATATATGAAGGTTACTCAACGGCGGTGGCAAGAGATTCTCGTCCAAGAAGTCCATCGAGTCAAAGTCCTGACTAGAAGTTATAGCCTCCTTGTGACACCGGATAAGGTTTAAATCACCGAGTTTCGGGATTCTGCTAATGTCGAAGCGGTTCGAGTGCCATTGCTTGAATCTCCCGGCGTTGAAGCGATCGTTCGTCGTCCGGTTACTCCTCGGCCCCAACGCGGTATCGTTTGCTTGAAAGCTCAAACTGTGCGCCAGGTGTCTCCGAAGCTTGCATCGTTCCTCACACAAATAGTTAACCAAGTGACTTCGAGTAGGACTGTACCTCGACTCCAGTATACCACATTCCGACTCCAAGTTCAAATTTAAATTCGCGATAGTAGGTACTTTGACGAGAATTTTCTTACTCTGTCTCACACTGCCCTTTCTACAATCGAACCCATCTTGACTAGTACTCGACCCGATTCCGACCGCGACGCTGTTTGGTTTCTGCACTGACCTAACTGACTCTGAGTCCACACGGTCCGAGGAAGACGTCAACGGGGTGACGAATCTCCCCAGGAAAGCAGAGCCTGAGTTTTCATCCTTTTCATCCTCCGAGCCAAAGCTGCTACTCTGCGCGGGATCTAGCTTACCTCTCTTGCCTACTCTAGCGGGTTCTACAGCGGCTACATCTTCGGGCTGCTCGGCTATCGGGCCGCGGACGTGACTGGAGCAGACGATGTCGGAGCTAGCTTTGCTCGCCGAGGCATCGATGTCGGAGGAGGGTTTAGACACATCCATGTCCGAGGTGAGAGACTCGTCCGAATCGACGATGCGTTCGAGACCCTGGGTGGATATCGCGGAGGGCAGCGGCCGGGCGATCGGCGGGGGCGGCGCTGCGCGCTTCTTGCGTTGACCTATTTGATAATAAAATTTAACATTAATTTTCAAGTTTATGTACTGTCTTTATAATCTGAAGAATTAACGGAAATTCAATCGGCTCCTCAATTCAAGCAATATGATAATTATTGTTCTCCTTGAATGAAAATGATTATTTTACATTTTTTAGTAGTTTACTACTCAAGCTTGACAAAAACTTACTTGAGCCAGATTCTTGACGTGGCGGCATAAAATGGAATACCACAGAAAAATTAATTTTTGAACATAATGTCTTTATCTTTGAAATTACTTATTATAAGACAAAATAATTGTAATCAACAGAAAATACTGTAAAATAATGCAACCAACCAGCGGAGCTAAGAGAAGTATTGCTAACACCCCTGCTGAGCGTTCCAGCCTGACTGCTAGCCATAGCGAGATTCCCAAGGCTCTTGCTGGCCTGTGAAGTGTGAGCGAGCTTTCGTGGCGCCTCGAGTATACCCTGCATACGTCCGCGCCTCGGCAGGGTTTCAGGCATGCGACCACCCTGGCCATTGTTGTCTGGGTTGTCGCTCAGAACTGAGGCCTCGTGGTAGCCCGAACTGTCGCTGCTGTTGCGGCTGTGGCTTATCACAATCTTATCCTTGTCCGGGACCGACGTAGTGGTCGTGCCGTTATCGCTTGCGGATTTCGACTGCGTCCGGGAAACCGTCGTCGTTTGCTGCAGAGAGAAATTCACAGGTCAATTTTTTGTCTAAATCTTTACTTGGTTCATAAGAAGCGTGTGCTAGGCTGCAAGGAGCGAAGCTAAGAAGGGAAATCAATTTCTGCCGCGATTGTTTGCTCCGGATGTTTAATGCACGAAGTGAAACAGTACGAGGTGAAATCGATAATCACCTGTAGTGCGGAGTCTAGACTGATTTTAATTTACATAATATAAACAAAATATGTGTAATCGGAAAATCGACTTTATGTAGTTGCCTCTTTACCGAAACTTGATACTCGTTGAAACAATGCAATAGAAGCTTCGCGGCGCTGACAATTTATTGCTAAGAATTTCACCTCGATCTTCGACTCCAGCTGTTGTCCCTGAGTCGGCGGTTTAGGCGCTGGCCTTCTCTTCCTCAGCGGCCTATTCGGCGGCATCTGCTGACCGTTAAAATTATTCCTCATAAGCTGCTGCTGTTGCTGTTGAGGACTGGCGCTCCTGGCGGTCTCGTCGCTTCGCGCCGGCGAGACACTGCGGTTACCCAGACTGTCGGTGCTCACAGAGCTTTCCTTGGACTTTTTGAACATGAAGCCGAATAGACCGCTGTTTCTCTGGGTTTGTTGTCGGCGACATTCTTCCTGCTTTTGAAGGGCCATGATGTCTTGGCTGCTCAGGGCAGAACCCATTAACGTTCGGCTTTGCTGGCGAGGGCAGAGAGTGACCTCTTGGAGGTGGTAGTCCTGGAGCGTTAGGCTGAGATCCAGGGTTTCGGCGAGGTTGGCTGGAAAATCATCATTGTTACACCATCGGTTAGTCTACATGAAATCCCGAAGAGGAAAACTACGTGCGATGAAGCGATCTAGACAGTCGTCTGAGCTATAAAAAGCATAAGAGATAGAGACGAGGCGTCAGGATAAAATTAAGTACTTAATTTGAAATTGAAATCGAAACAGCTCGCTAAACTTCTGCAAATCTACATCATTCGCCTGAAAAAGAAACTAACACTCGATCAACATTCTAGACGATAACTCGAACGATTAACCAATGTCCATTGCATATAAGTAGAGAAAAAATCGGCCGTTCTGCAAAGACCCGTTCTACAAATCATTCGGATCAATTAGCCACCTAATGCGACCGGGTCGACTTTTTTTAGACAGTCCATATATCTTAAAAAGTACATCCGCGTGTAAAATGCCCTCGAGTTTCTTCTGGCCAGAGTCCAGCTCAAAAGAAGCATGCCACAATGTGTGATGGCGAGTTTACGAAGACAAGTGCAGTTGTAGCTTGTAGAGGCTACAAAATTCAAACAATTTGAAAAGCAACGTAAGTAGTTTCTCTGCGACGTGTACACGTGGGAATGCGCTGTGTACAGTCTTTTTGTCGGAGAGAAAATCGGATCTCGTTCCGCTTCGCAGCTATGAGGACGGGGCTTCCGAAGCCCTTCAGGCGCTTCGCACAACTCGACGATGTGGTGGTCGTTTTTTTCTTCAATAATAAGGGCTGAGAGTTTGTTTCTTCGTTTTCTCTTTGTCACGAGGCTGGTCTTGATTTGGCAAACGGAATGTCCACAAGAATCAAGAATGTATGTGTTTTAGAAATAACGTCAAGAAAAAAACCTAAATTTCTGAAACCCTCGAGCTCGGCACACCGCATCGCCTTTTTCCATCTCTCGAGCAAAGCAGCGAACAGCAACCGAGCGACTAACGCAAGAACCCGTGGCTCGGCATTTTTCAGCTTTTCATTCGTCGAATTCTGTCAGCGTCGCGCTCGATGTTCCCGCGTAAGGTTCGCTCGTTTCTTGGTTCGTTCGTTCGCGAGCCCAGCCAACCGAGTCAGGGATCACTCAAGATGCTATCAGGAATGTCAATTTCAAGCTGCAGAGCAATCAGCGCGATTTCGAAATCCTAGCGACGTTTTGCATTTTGTTCGAAGAAAATCTACTAGCCGCTACCGAAGGAAAACATCTCGCATGCGCGAAAGCTCGGCCGCCGCCACTTCCTTCCGGAATAACAGAGACGAGCGAATAAAAGCCAACAGCCGCGAAGCGATAAAATATTGAATGGAGAGCGTTGCATCGTATGCGACGACAGATGAATCCATCAGTCCGTTAATTATGACTCCGGAATCTTCCGTGACTGCCGGTGCGCGAATCCTCAATTACGTTACGTTGTAGATACGTTTTCTCTCATTCGATCAATTTCGCATTATTCGGAGCAGCAGACCAGCAATGCACGCATCGGTCTAGTCGAGCACACGCGGAGCCTCGTCGAATCTCGCCGGGGCGCAGTCGTTGCAAAATACCTCTCCGCGGCGCGTAAACCCGCGGAAAGAATTTGATGCGAGAGCCAGTAGTGACCGTTTCTCCGAGGACAAGCCGTCCGTCTGGTATTTTTTGCCACCGCGAGGCATTTTAGGCTCACTCGATTTATTTATCTCGATTGGTTCAATTATTTCGCTGAAAAATTCCCTCCCAATTGTGCGCAGCGTAATGTAATGAAGTACGGCGCGAAAGCACGCGCGCCCGGCGATTCAATCACAATAACTCAGAACTTTCTAATCACATACACACACACACACACAGCCGAATAATAATCTCGCGCGCCGGCTGAATTAAACATTCGCGCAAAGAAGAACACCGCTCGTCGGTACGCATAGGCATAAACAGGTGTGCGGGCATATAATACATATAAACAGAGGAGAGAGACAGAGAGAAAGGCGGCTTTTGTCCGTCGGCGATGTAATAATCGATACACGCACGCGCGGACGAAGAAGCGGAGACGTGTTATTAATTAATGCGAGATCTCTCACCTGGGTGTCGAAGCTCGTACTTATTCCGGTCCAGATTCTTCTCGCGGCACACTTCGTCCAAGATTTCTCCGAGGTTCGTTTTCGGACTTACTCTCGACACGTAGAGCTGGTTGCGCGGCAGGTGCACCTGTTGGCGATCGTTAAAGTTCAGTTTTTCTTTTCCATTTCAGTCGGGAATAAGTTTATCGCGGATAAAAAAACAGCGAAAAATAGAGGCGCATAAGAAGAATTAATGCAGCAAAAACGAGCCATCCGTCTCGCGGAATCGCCGTCCTTACCTGCAATCTGAAAGTCGTTTCGAAGGGCTGATTAGTCTGCCTGCTCTTGCGCTGCAGGAAGGTCCCCTGCTTCGGCAGCAATTTCACCTGCAACCGAGAGATAAAAAGAAACGCAATGAATGACGCGACAATATAAGTAGCGAAATGACTCAATCGGTGCGTTACAATTATTTTCATCGAGCGAACAAGAGGTTGCGGAGAGTCATCGGGCTAATTGATTCGCGGCTCGAGGGAGAGTCGATAAATCGATTAGTTTACCGAGGCAGAGAGGTGGGGATTGCCCCGTGTTTATCTCTGCAATTATCGGCGACACGTTCTCTGCGATAATGGAGAGCTTTATAAAAGTTGGCGAAAAAAATTCAGGTAATGGACTTTTTTCTTCCTCGTAAAACCCTCGTACATGTAATAACTTCTTCCACGCTCAACATTCCTAGAAACCGTAACGGCGCTTTTATATTCGACATCGCGACTACAGCAGCAGCAGCAGGAGATGCGATGGATGAAAAAGGCGCGGCTCACCGGCTTTCTCTGCGCCGCAGCGCGCCGGGTAAAAAGCGCAATGTCGAGTGCCGCGGATCCATCGGACCGGAATTGATTTCGATCGACGATCATCGAGACCGAGCGGCGTTAGAAATCGAGGAATGCCGAGTATTTCGACGCACGAGCTAGTCGTTCTTTGTTGTGCTAATCCGCTGTTTAAACTAGTTTTTAGACTCATTTGGCTCGAGAACTGACGTTGATGTTTGACGTTTTCCCAACCTGTGCGATCAGGAGAGCGTCTCGGGTCTTTGAAGAAAGTTTTCCGTCCGATCTCGCTCTAAGCTGACGAGGAGCCGGGTATAATAATTACAATGATCAGCTAGCCTAGAGCACAGTCCGGTAGCTTGCATCGCGGAAGTTATCGATAAATCTTCTCTCCCTTGAAACAAGACCAAAAATCCTCCCGCGCGGCGTAACGGTGAATCGAGAAAAACGAAAGAGCATCGCATCTCGCGCCATCAGGGACACACCGCGGCGATAGCGATCGATCGTAAAATCATCGCGCGCGAAGATGTTGCAGTCGCCGTAGGAGGAGTTTCGCTCGCGGCTGCAATTTTCTTTCGCTCTGCTTCTTCTTCGACTTTTTACCGCTCGCGCGCCTGAGATTTTTCCGGCTCGAGGATCGGCTGTGTACAGTGGATATCGGAGCTGTATAAGTAGGCATCGGGACTTTTGGTTCCGAAGAACTGGATTCGTATTAACACCGCGCGAAAGCAGATGAACCACGAAACTCACCTGCAGAGCGTCGAGGGCGCCGATCGGTGTGTTGGGTTGATGGTGCAGCACAAGGCCCCGTTCGCCGATCGCCTGCAGTGTGTAGCTCGAGGCCGCGAGCTTGTGGGCCGTCGTGATCTGCACGAGCAGATCCATCATCGGCGTGCTGAAAGTAGACAAGAATTTGATATGTTGTTATTGTTGTTTTCCCCTTGACAGAGCGTCAGTCGTTGTTTGCGCGCATCAGGAAAGTTTCCTCGAGAAATCTCACTGACCGCTGAGAGCGGAGATCATAAATTTCGGCCCGTAAATCCGTGAATCGTAAATTCGGTCTAACGCGCGCGAGTCGATAAATAATTCAGCTAACGCATTCTCTCTCTCTAGTATGCTTCGAAGAAAAAGGAGATACGCAGGTGGGCCGGTGGCGGGGCTATACATAAGCATTAGAGACGGTTATTCAAATTCACGGTCTACAGGTAAACAAAGCTCGAGGATTCGCCAAGTTGGCGGACGATCATCGTGAATAATCGAGATTGCGCGCGGAGGTGACGAAAAAAAGAGGGACGACCAACGGGATAGTCTCGTATAAATTTTCTGACACGAGCAGGTGGATTGCTCACGAGGCCCATTGATATTCAAATGCTAGCAGAGCTCGCGAGTTGTGCTCGGCCCAAACAAAAGCAGCATGCTCGCTTCCAACCCCCGCTAGTTCCGAAGGGTTCCTCCTCTCTTTCTCGGCATCGCCGATTCGATTCTTAGTATTAATCATTCGCGCTCGCGGATGAGGGCTGATTTGGGCGGGGATCGGAGCGGTACGCTTGTTCAGTTGTACTATATACAGGTTGTTAGCCGGAACTGTTGGAATATTACGGTATATGTTTACGCGGTAGTTTCGACGCGAGAGAGTGAGCTCTGCTTTCAGGCGAATTCTACGAGCTGCTTGGACTCCGGCGCCTACGAGAGAAGGATGTATAGATAGAATGGAAAATCAAGTGGGCAAACAGTCGAGCGCGTATACGTGTGGCGAAGGTTATTGACTATTACTACGAACGAGGGGCGCTGTACTCGCGTTTATTTTGCAATTTATACGCCATACCAGCGTCGCTCTATTTTCGATGTGCTGTACACAGAGAGGCAACTATTCAGGCATCTCTCACTCGACTAAACACTCGAGAATCGATCCGCAGCGGCCGACTGCAAGCTCATTAAAGCGATATAAAAACGTATAACCGCTCGGACTCTCTCTTATGCTATTTTCCCGCCGCGGCGCGTTATTTTTCTGCGTGTGTGTGTATCGCGAGAGATTCATCTTTTTTTACATAGAGCTCGTTGAGTACATTACTAAGTACGTAACGACTATTTGTCGAATCGTGCAGTTTTCACCGCCGCGGAACAAAGGTCAAAGTAATCGTACACGCGCTTCTCAATTATTCACTTACCGGCGCTTCGGCGAAAATAATTACGGATAATCGTCGCAAATGCACGATACTTCTGGTAATTGTTGACATTTTAAAAGCAGGACTGATTTGTAATCGAAAGACGCGTCGAACTTTCTCGATTAAACGACGATGGTTCATCGCGCGATCCGCAAGACAAAAAGCTCTATGTTTCGCGAGGGGGGAAAAAAGCGTCGGAGGGAAGCGCGAATTTCACCGGCGCGAGTCAGCTCGCCAATCATCGGCACGAAGATCGACGACGACGCTCGCGGACGTAGAAAGTATACAGTCGAGTGGAGCTGCAGTGCTTTTTTCCATCTTTTCCTTCGCTAGCTCCGATCGGAAGCGTTTTTCTCGCTCGCGGTTGTTTGAGCACATCGACGCGAGTTTCTCTCTCCGCCGGGGAGATGATAGCGTGGGATATTGTGATGGATGTGCTCCTATGAATTGAAAGTCTAAATGTTTCCAAGTGACATAACGACTCGACTCGTATAAAGATAACGGCTGAAATCGTCTCGCGAAAAGTCACGGAGAAAGTAAATAACCAGCCGAGAAACTCTGTGTCTCGGTGCGGAAAGTGAAGAGGGAAAAACTCAACCCTCGCCCAGCTCATCACTATTCATAGGAAGAGAGAGAGAGAGAGAGAGAGAGAGAGAGAGAGAGAGAGAGAGATCGAAATCAATCCATAACGCAGGTAATTGCGAGACCGAGCGGCGCAAGCCGTGAGCCAGAGATTACGGCATTCCAGAGCCGGTATCACCGCGCGCGTCGGTAATATAATAAATTTTTTCCCTTTCCCGCGCGCAGCCGCAATTATTCCGTAACGAGTCTAGTCGCGAGTAATTACGGCATAGCGTGCGAGCGGCTCCTCTTCCTTTGATTTTTTTCTCCTCAGACTTTTCCTCTCGCGCGCGAGGCTAAAGGATAAGCGTAATTTTTTCTCTTTCCTCGCGAGGGAGCAGGATCGAGGGATGAAATGTTGATGCGTACCTGCGCTGGACGGTGACTCGCTGCGTCTGCACGTGATGGTCACGGGGCATCTGCACGAGGAGCTCCATGCTTCCGGCCAACATGTCCGCGGGGGTGTCCTCCGTCACGGTCAGGACCATGGCAGAGGATCTTTCCTCTCTTGGTCTGAAAAATTCGAAAAAAATAGGTTATATATCTTTATTTAGTGGAGTGCGGTTATTTCTTAAATAAAAAAATCACTCGATCCCGGGAAATAGGTACCCAGCATAACCGGACTCGAGGGAAAAAAGCGACAAAAAAAGTGCGTGTATAAGCTTAATTTATTGGATCATTAGTCGAGTAAAGAGCATCCGTTTATAAGAAGCGACGTTTATACCCCAGGATCGCGTGTACGCGGTTTCGCCGTTAGAGGCTGGTTCGCCTCGTAAAAGATATCCGCACGCAGTCGAGTCGAAGGCAAATAAACCGAGCGAGGAAGTAACGGAAATGTGCTCCCCGGTCATCCTCCTCGAGACGCGATCGAGGCTATGGGATGTAGAAAAAGGCTAACTCGATTAGTGATTTACTTGTTATGCTTCGGTTATTTTATATACTTAAGATTATCGCTCTCGAGGATCGAGCACAACGTTACGTTTCGAGCGTATGTGGTGACTTCTATACTTTTGAAAAGTGCAGCTTCCGCTTTCACGAATCAATTAGTTTATACGTTAACAAGCTCCAGTTTCATTAGCAACAATACACGTCATTCGAACAAATATTCGATTCTCAGACTCTCCAAGAACATCGCAAGAACACAACGGCACCTCCCATTCGTAATCTGCAGCGGCACATCTGCTCGATGCGAGAGCCCGGCACACAATACACACAGACGGAAAAAGGCCGTTCGCCTCGTCGATAGAACGAGTCGTACACGTGCCCAGCCACCGCGAAGGCAAGACGCGCAACTTCCTCTCCAAGCTCTAATCTCTCGAGCGAGTGTGTGGACTGTGGCAATCGAGGAAATTCGGATTTTCTCTTTTATTTTCCCTTCAAAAACTAAACGTCTTCGTCTCTCCGAATTCTGTCGCTTGTCGCTCTCAGGTAGAGGAAGCGTGAACCGCGCTCGTATAATTCGCCAATTTCCCGCGGATACGCGGGCGCCAATAAAACCCTGCCGCTGTGTAACGATTAGCCAACACTTGTCGCTCCTTGAGATGAGGGAATGATATTCTTTGTTCGAGCCGCGGCGCGCTGCTCAGCAAGCATGAAGACGCGTGCGGTGTGACGCTACGTAATGCACGTTCATTGAAGCTGCTCGAGCTTGCGAAACGGATTCATTCAGGAGATGATTTTGAGACGCTGCGCAGTTGGCGGGACTCGATGTGGGAGGAGTAGCCTCCGAGAGATCGCACGGAGAGATTCGAGAGGACGGACAATCGGTTGGGATGCGCGGATCTCTTTGGATAAGAGGATAAGTCAATGGCTACGGGTTTCGGTGAATATGTACATCTCAAGTGTTTCAAGACTGCGACCATTCAGCATCGCGGGTAAGTTGCCATTTGTTATTACAGCGCGTTCGGCGAATAATCGATCCGGAAACTAAAGTTCCGAAAAGCCGAACGCGGAAACTCGCCGCGTATTTACATCGTCACTCGAAATCTCCGCTCTTGTATCCACAACAACGCGTTAAGCAATCGAGCACCTACTGCGAAACGTCGCGAAATCGGCAGCAGCAACGGCACGATGAGGCCCGGAGGAGGTGTTTATTCGTCGGAACTCCTTCAGACTCGCTCTCTGCAGCAGCAGCAGCAGCGAGCGGAGAGTTGCGTGCATGAGAAATGAAACCATGCGCCGGATTGTTGCGCAACGGAACGAGCGCGCGTTACATTACGTAAAGTCGTTTTCGCGAGATGCAGTATGCTGCTGCCGCTGTACTTACCGCGAGCGCGCGCGTTAATCAAGGACTGCACCGGGCTCTTTCTCTCTCAGTTTTGCTTCTGCGGGCTCATTTGGGACGCTTGTGTCACACTCGGTTGGTGGGCTTTCGGGATTTTCAGCGTTTCGCGTGGATGTGTGTCCGCGCGCGCGCAGTAAAAGTCTAATCTAACGATGCTATCTTCTCCGGGATTCGGAGAATTTCCGATAGCCTCGGAACGATGATTTTTATGTCTTTCTCTATCGGGCTGGTTGAGGAGACGCTTCTGCCAACGAGTCTAACGTCTCGATAAAAATCTGCCTTTCTCAGCGCATACCCGAAGGACGATCGAAATTTTCCCGATGCGGTGGCGTTACCCAACCGAAAAAGAAAAAAAGAAACACGAGTTCGCTGTGTTGCATAATTGAAAAATAAAACAGCCGGTCATCGGCGGGCATAATCACGCGCGATTTCCCGGTACGAAAAGCGCACCGGCCGCGAATTATCAACATCGACTATACAGCTCGTCACGTAACGATCACATATACCCCGGGCAAGAAGGATAATCGCGGAGAGATGCGACTGCGCTGCAGCCGGCTACGGTGAAAGCAGATATCCTCCTGCAATAATTATTGCCAAGAGAGAGAGAAGGACGACGTCTCCGTCATATGTAGATATGCGCAAGGAAGGGCAGTAATTTACGAGCGATGAGCGATGCTGGAAAGTCCGAACCCGGGAGTCGTTACGCTATTCCTCGCACAATACCCACATAGTCGACTTTCAATTTCGATTATTCATTTCGAGAATCTAATTATATCATTGGAAGCTCGACGATGATCGGCCGACTATATTAGAATCACAGCCGATTGAATAACCCGCGCACCATGAAACTTATTGCGCGGGAATCGAATCGCCGTGCGGCGACTATCGAGGCTCGTTATTTGTTATCGTCGCGTGCGTTTTATTGGAGCCGATGCTGATGGAAAAGTTTACGGCGCGAGTGCGTTTAACTGCGCGTTTGTTTTCGAGCCAGCGACTCCGCGATAATTGCGACGATTGCGACGGACGTGTGACTGCAGCGTGACGTCGCGCAAATTCGTTGATATAACATTTGGCTTGTCTGTTACACCTGCATCGATAGGTCGAAAATAGGTCACAACAACAGCCAGTCCAAACAATGAGAGAAAAGCTAGCTATCGAGAGAGACAAAAACACAAAAATGTTCACCGTCTAATACCCGAAAAAGTGTGCCACCGCAGAGAGCACAACAGCAGCGTCCAATTATTTGAGCTCTATTTAGGTATCGAACGCTACAAACAGTCACGCTCCGACAGGCGGAAATCGTGGGCGATTCTGTTTGGAGCCATATCGGTTTGACGGATCGAGCCGCTGCCGACACTGGACGTCGATTCCCGGCTAATTCGAACGATTCATTAGGGGATAAGGTCCATTCTTCTTTTACTTTCGTTGACCGACGACGGCAGCGGCTATGGAGGAGAGGAGGCCATCGATCAGAGGATGAGAAAGTCGTGGAATGGAACCGGTCGTCGTCGTACCCAGAGAGAAGATCGGTGCGCTTATCGATAGCTAATCAAACTCTTGCGGCTGGAAATCACGCGTAATTTTCTAAATTAATTAATTTCGCGCGTTTGTTACTTTTTTGTCCCTTCTCCGGTTCGCAATGCGATGTAGGCTTATTGATTTGCATGGTTAACGAGGAAACGGCCGATTTTGGCAAAAAATCGGTTATCGATCCGACGCCTCGTGGAAAGTGGAGCGAGATTAGATAGCTCATTTATGAATTGCCTATAGCTTTCTTCCGTCGGCGATAAAACCTTTTTCAGTGACATATTTAACGCGGGTTTTCTTATTTCGATAGAAGAGAAACATATCGAGCATCGATCTCACCGCGCCGGAATACACAAACTGGTCCAGCGCGACCTTCACAAAGCCGCCGCTCGCTCCCTCCAGTCGAAATCCCCCGCGTATAATTCCACCAATTACCTATACCCGAAAAAAAGAAGGAGAACAAAAAAAAAAAAAACTAGTCCTAGATAGCCGCTACACAGCCTGCGAGAGACAATTAACCACAACTCGAACACCTAGACGAGATCGATTATCCCTAATAACTCGATTCGAGCAACGATCCATCGCAGGGAAATTCGGTGAAAGTTATTTTTCACGAGGCGCGCATGCATCGCACGCGATAACAACCAATTGTGTCTCCGGCGAGCTGCGCTGCCGGAGAGTGTATAGGCTTCCTCCTGTCACTCGCGTTCGCCGCCGCGCAGAAGAGGGAGAGCGTTTTTCGAGCGGCAGGTGGAAGTAACGGTAAGGCCGCTATGGAATTTTAGGAGCTCGCTCGAGGCGCTGAACTGCTCTCTTCTTCGGCGGCGGCCCATACCGAAAGAGACCACGTGCTCGCGCTTACGTGCGCGCATGATGCGCGGGAATCGTTACGGGGCTACGTGCGAGTGTATGAATTGGGCGTTTATGTAAGGGTGTGCGATCTGCTTTTTTCCATTTATTCGCCCGCGATAGGATTGTGCAAGAAGCTTAATTGGGATGAATCACGCACGAGCGCTGAAGAGCTTTCCTGACAAGTACGTCGGTACAACGTCATCTACACGATGAAGGACGATTTCGTGGAAAATAATAAAAGTGTTTCCAGCTTCTGAGCAAGGATACGAGAAACGCGTTATAGGCTTTTTATTCAAATCGGTTTTCATTTGAAATGAATCAAGCGTTCGAGAATTTCTTCCAACTAACGACCGTTTAGATCACTCGTGCCGCAAACGCACATTTAATATTCATAATTATGTTCTCCCACTAGAATTGAAAAGTTTTCCCGCCACAGAAGCGCGCGGCCCGAAAAAGCACCTCGTAAATTCCGAGTATTTCACGATCGGCTCGCGAATAAGAGACCAGACGCGCGTTATTAACCTGGCGCCGGTGAGCCGAATAAGGTGGCGCTGACGCACGCACGCGCCCTGGTAATGACTATAATTTTGGTTTCTCTCTCTCTCTCTCTTGGAGCTGGGACTCGTCCCTAAAGTCGCAATCTGGTTTTTCGAAGATGAATGGATCAGTGGATCGCGCCGGCGGATGAACAGCTGACGACGGCGCTGGGAGACAATGCGTTATTGGAAAATGGGACATGTGTGCGCGACTGTAATGGAGATGTTGGGCGGGCAGAGTAAACAATAATTGGAGAAGGTGCGAGCGTTGCGGTCGCGAGGTGTAATTTAGTAGTGTAAGGAGGACTGCGCATGTTTCCGAACGAGCGCGAAAACTGTACTTTTGAAAAGTAATGGAAGAAAATACACCGACTCGCCGAGCGATAAAATCCTGCTCCAGCAAATGGGTTAAAGACCGCGCTGACGCAATCGCCGGCAATTCTAAAATCCAGAACTTTGATTTGTCATTGTCTCGTACCGATGCCCCTACAACTCACCGCACAAAGCAGTCTCTATTTTACTCTCCTTTTACTTTCCACCGCAGCCAAGAGAGAGAGAGAGAAAAAATAGCTCGCAATTACGCGTCTCGCTCCATATTCGCGGGAGAAAGACTAGGCTAAATATGACTCAAGAATAGTCCTCTACATTTCACTCCTCGCGGAGGAAATGGAAGGAGAGCGCGTGCGCTTCATTGCTCGGAAAAAATCTTCACACGTCAGCCGCCGAAAATTCGCACGCGCCGAAGAGAGCTATCGTACACGCATACGCTTCCTCGTGTTGCGAAAGCCATTCTACTCGCGTGTACACGCGACCGTGTGTCTCGGGCTTTTATCTTGATATTGTTGCGATAGAGCATCGTTGGATTTATGCAGTTGAGAAACTTGCGCGCTGGAAAACACGCGTGAGGTTCCTGGGGCTTTTCTTAAATTGTTGATTTATTTTCTATTATTCGGCGCGCTGCTGATCGCGAGGATTACGCGCCTCGCTGATTACGAGGACGAGATTCGTTAGGAGGCGTTATGCTGCGTGGATTTCGTAACGTCGCTTTGCGAGCCGATGCGCTTTATCGATTCGAGACTTCGAGCCAACGGGGTTAATGTTTACACTCCAGAAAGTCCGGGAATTCTGGGTAATCTGGTTAAGGGCAAATTCTGCGATTCTGTGTATTACGGTTAACATCGAGAGGCATATCTTTGGCTTCAATCAAGTGTCAACCGGTGCGCGGAATACCAGCTTTCCGTCTCTTATTTTCTTAGCTGTTTGAGCGAAGACACCGTGTAATCAGCGCTTTTAAAACAAGCCCTACATCTCGTATGACGATCAATTTTCCAACTCACGTGCCGCAGACAATTCAGCAGTTAATGACATTTTCCACCACTCACCTGGAACAAAAAGACGAGCAACAATTAGCGAAATGCCCGCAGCAGCAGCAGCAGCAGGGGAGGAAAAAACATCGCGGACCGAACAGCCTAATTAAGACCGTCGAAATGGCCAAACGTCAACAAAAGGCAATATTCCTCGATTAAAATCGTACTTTCCACATGCAGCGAGCGAGACACGCGCCAGTTCGCGTGAACGCGAGAAATGAAGGTTATCTCGGATTCTCATTTTTTTCCTATACTACTTACACACTGCAGCAGACAATGCAAAGCGGTGTGCCGAAGAAGAAATCGCTCCTCGAAGCTCGCACTTCCGCGCAAAAAACAACGATCCGAAAGCCAGAAGGTGAAACGATATTCGCACGCGCGAATTCTAATTCCAGTGGCAAAACAGCCCCGACCGCCACCGCCACGGATAGCTTATGCAAATAGCGCTGACATTCACTTCCTCTCGTGCGCGCGCCGAGTTTTCACCTAATTCCGATCTACTTTTCTCGCCGAGTTTCTGCGTACCTTCATTGGTCGCGTTGCGCCGCCTGCATCTGAGTTATATACTGTAGGGTTCGAAAAATGTTGCAGTTATCTAAGGAGTCGATCCATTAAAAAATTACGGCATTGTAAAAGTCACCAGCGTGATTCAATGCTTATCGGGAGCTGAAACTTCGGCGAACTTCAAAGACGCAACGATTTTGGCGCAGTTTTGCATGTTATCTCACTTTACGATCAACAAATTGAGAGTTTTTCGCTTTTTCAGGAGAAAAACCAAGATTTAAGGCGCCTTACATAACGAATCGATTAGCGGTAACTAACGGGTAGTTAAATTTAAAAACGGGCCGAATTAGTTATTCTTTATTTACTTCGCGAATATTTTATTGGGTCGTTCCACACTCTGCGGACTAATGGTTTACGGGGATTTTTCGCTTCGCTGCTGCAATTTACATTTATTCCGGTAAGGAGATATCGTTTACCGAGTTATTATTTATCCCCCGTGGATAAGGCATGTTCATTTTTTTTGAGCTTATTTTATTGATTATCGTGGTGAACATAATTGTGGATTACTTATTTGTAATTGCGCGGGATGATTGTGGCGAGAGGCATAAAAAGAAAGTTAGGAATTTCTACGCCAACCTTTTTCCCTCGCATAAGTATCCGAATGCATATTATAGTATTTAGGCGCGGATATACTATTATTATACGGGTTTATGGGGGAAGCGAGGATTTTCAGGAAATTATTCGATGCCCGAAGAATTACACAGGCGATCGATTATTATTTCTCAACAACAGGTCGAACTAATATACTCGTAAATCAGGAGATACTATTCTACTTGTTCCCGAATGATAGCTGGTATCGTTACATCGTACAATGTTTATGATAAACTTTAAATCGCCCGTTTTGCAGAAACTCATCCATTTGGTTGTTAAGATTAATAATCGCAGAACAATGAGTCAGACTGCAGCGCACGCTAACGACGTCGTAAAAATAATTTCAAAGTTTTTTTTATCGTCTCGCAGTAAGACTTTTAACTATTATAAATTCGAGTAGAGCTGCTTCTACACGATATTATATGCATCCGAAAGCCATAGGCTGTCAGAAGATATAACGAGCGTATACACATCCAGCATAATCGTAAATGAAGTTTAATAACCGGTATACAATCGAATAAACATCGGAGAAACTCGGATTTCGTCATAACTTTGAGAAACCGATAAGGTGACACTCGTCGTCTCCGAGGCGAGTAACGATTTCAGCGATTTCTAATACGTGGCACGACATCTGGAAACGCCGGCACATCAACGAATCCAGTCGAAGATAAAGGGGGAAACTAATGATGTACTGTTAAGTACGTATGCGTGTAATTTATGTTTTTGCGAGCGTCGTTGTCTCATGGCTCATTCGCGTGTGAATGTTTTATGATGATTAAAGGTCTCTGCTCGCGTGTAATTGTGTCTGGAAGATTTAATCAAGGAGGATAAACCTACTTCGTGCAGTGTTATACGGCAAACACTTTAGATTTCTCCGTCAATCCTATCAAAGTATAGTCCACAGATGCGGAGTCCTCTTATGAGGATTGAATTTTAGTTTCCGGAAGTTGGCCATCGTTACGGAACCGATCAAAGACATGCCAATAGAACAAATAGAAAAATTATATGGATTAATTTGAGCGAGAAAAGCAAGTCAGCAGTCAACGTCCCAACAAAAAAAAATAATCGCCAACCCGATTAAAGGCGATGAGACGACGCACAAATCACGACGGGCAGATTGATTTCCGTGTAACGAGTCACAAAATGCACCTCCGCGCTGCGGCTTTCACGTCCCGAAGAACGTGTACGTGTGAAAGAAATTTAAAGGTGCTTCTCGCGCGGGGCATATTTTAAGTACAAAGTAACCCGAAAACTCGACCGGACGCCTCTTTTATCCTTTTTTATCCCTCGCGCGCGCGCGCACTTAATTGAAACTACTTTGTAACTCGCGCGGCATAAATTATGACAGAGAAAACACGTTTAACGCGCGTCGAAATAAAGAGCGTTCGGGTTAAATGTATGGATACTTTTTCGATATCGCATTTCTTCCTCGTAATTGTTTCGAGCTGTAAATCGATCTCTCGTTTTTGTGCACTCGAGTTGTGCGACTTTTCGAGACTATGTGCGTTGTAAATTTACCTAAAGTATTGTGAAGCTGGTCTACGCATTTTTATAATAGGAGTAAAACGTGTTTGGGGTTTTGAAAATAAAACAAATTCAGTCACTGGTCTGCTCACCAGTTTTATGACTCAATTTTCTACCAGAGAAGATCGAGCACACTTTAATGGTCCATAAATTACCGGCGGGATACGTCCAAAATACAGAACTACAGGACCAAGCTCTCGAAGACAAAAATATAAATCGCGCGCATCGATCGCGAATAACTGATTCGCGTCCTGCCGGGACACGAGAACGGAGGCCGTTCGCACGAGTCACACAATTCCGTTCGGTTCTCACATCGACCGCGAGACTTTCATCACACTTTTCCATCAAATTTCTTCGACTCTCGTCAAAAAGCCTAAAATTATCACCTGGAAAAGCAGCCTAAAACTTCACGTCTCAGGAATTTAGAGAGTCTGCATCAGGTGTAATAAGTAAGACGTCCCATTTGAAAAGCTGCTCGCGCGCGCACGCGTGACATCCATAACGGAACACGTTCCAATCGTCCTCGACTCATTATACACGGCAGTATAACATCGGTCGAAATTCAGCGCGACTTTAACGGCCCGCCGTACATCAATGGGACGACGATGTGTAATTGAACAAACGAAAAGTCATCGCCACCGACTGCCATGCACATGCGCGTATAAGTGTATATCTTTGTGTACACGTGTTTACGTCGCGTTTTCGGGAGAAGAGAAAACTTTCGATCGTGAAATGTGAATTGAAAAAAGCTAAGATACAATGTAGTGCAGTCGGAGGAGGGATCGAGGGACTGGAAGATGCGACGCGCCATGAGACAGGAAGCACTCGAGAGCATGGGAATGGCATTTCGAGAGTGGGTATGCCAAAATAAAGAGGAATTGAAAAAAAAATGTATTCTTCGCTCAAAAATAAAAGAGCAATCGCGCAGACCTATAGAGCAATTTCCCGCCCATCACAGCAATCTCTCCCTCGAAAGGAAAAAAAGAAAAGAAAACGAGCACAAAAACAACTCGCGTAATTGCTTTCCCTCCATATTCCCCGCGCGCTAATGCCCTCACACTCCCCAGCTCCCTCGGAGCCCGTTCATTCGGGACATTAACGAGTCCCATTACTTATCGGTCCCGAGTGTCACCTTCGCGCACTACTACCGCTGCGCAGGAAAAAAATCATCCGCGAAAGTAGCGCCGGCGGTGCACATCGCGTGCGCCGCTCATTCTCTCTCTCTCTCTCTCTCTCTCTCTCTCTCTCTCTCTCTCTCTCT
>QLSS01000019.1:1408449-1466216 GCA_024372645.1 Trichomalopsis sarcophagae
TCTCTCTCTCTCTCTCTCTCTCTCTCTCTCTCTCTCTCTCTCTCTCTCTCTCTCTTCTCCTCCGTTGAGGTTATGTGCAACTGCACGTCTACAGGTAGGTATACACCGGAGCTGGCTGTGCCCCTTTCTAATAACGGAAATTCGAGTGGACGAAGACGCGGGCATGTGCACGCATGTGTGTGCTGTGCGACGGTGACGATTGTGTTTCGTAGTTAGGCCGGAAATCCTCATTCGCCGAGCGGCCGAATTATTATCGGAGGGGATATTCTGTGCAGCGAGTGCGAAATTGAATTTATGAGAGAGCGACGTTGAGTGGAGCGACGAGCGGTGCCGCTGCTGTGGAGGATTGATTTGAAAGTCAAGAGCCGGCTTTTTGGCTGAACGGGGACTGGCGATAAGAAAATTGTATGGACAAGGTTAAAAGTGTGTTTTCGATTTTCGGAACGATGAATCTTTGGGTGAAGAAGGGACTTGATCGATTATCCTCCATAGCTGGGAAAAAGCGTCAACTAGTATAGCTGAGAATCTTCAGCGTCGAAAACAATCGATAAGCGGATGCTGCAATATGAGTTGCAAAATTCCAATTTCTTGCGAAACAGCGACGCGTGATACCCCCTGCAAACAAACGCTTTTCCCGAAATCAATTATCCTTCTTATCCTCTCTCTCTCGCACGCAACAACTCCCGCATCGTAATCATCGTAATCGCTTTCCTATATTAAATTACAGCCGCAACAACGGCAGAAACAACTCTCGCTCTCGTTTCTGCCCGCATCCCCGCCGAGAAAAAATCCCGCTCTCCAATCAACCCGGGAAAATCGAACCGGAAACCCATTAAATCCCGAGAATTCGTTAAGCTCGCGCGCGCATAATTACGCGCAGCACCTCTATATGTCCCCCGACGAAAAAATAAAGCCGGTGCGGCGGCCGGCGTGAACGTGGAAATTAGCGGACTCGTAATTGCGGGATGCGATACGGGAGGAAGGAAAGCGGCAGCGGCAGCAGCAGCAACGACGTGTGGTTTTCTCGATGAGCGGGTTAACCTTGGAAAAACGAAGAGACGGCTGCGCCTTTCTTTTCCATCTCCAGAGATGATCCGACGCTACCCGCTTGGATTTTCTGGTTTTATCGAGAACGCGAGAAAGAGAGAGATTATTTGCGTTCGCTTTGGGATTTACACCGGAGAGCGGATATGCGGCGGTATGCAAAGTGGAGAAATGGAGGATGATTATTTATTTGTTTTGCCGAGGAAAGAGAGAGAGAGAGAGAGAGAGAGAAAGAGACGCGCGACCGGCATACACACGTGAGAAAGGCTTTTTGAGTTAGGCTGCAGCGCGTTTCAACAATTAGAGAAACTTTTAATTACACGAGCGATATGGGCCGCCAGGGTATAAATCAATCAACTCGACAGAGGTTTTATTAATTTCTCGCTCGAGACACAGGCGTATGCGAGAGACTTAGCGGCATTTATATAAATCCCGCGCGACCTTAACGAGCAAAAACGTAGCGACGCATGATTTCCCTAGTTACGATATCCCCCGAACTATGCGCGCGCGCGCGCGCAACTTTGAAAATATCGCTTTACCTCGGCGATTACTTTACTTTCGCACTGCGATAAATCCTCTGTCTGGGCATAGTCACACATCCGAATCAAAAACGGATAATTCATCCTCCAAGACACAATTACAAGTGAAAACAAGCTCAGCGACACGGGAAAATCCCCGGGAGACAGCCAATCCATCCTCGCGACTACTCGAATCGAGCCTCTCAGTGATGAAAAAGCGTCTTAATTGCAGTGAAAATCACACATCGCTCCCGTGAGAGGGAGCGAGGAGAAATTGTGCGCACAATCGTAATAAAGAAATCAGCGGCTCGCGAGGAAAAAGTAAAGGGGGAATCGCAGCGGGGAAACTTGCCGCGCGACGACTCTGTATGCACTCGTCGGAAATTGGGTAAGTGGGTAACCTTGCGATGCGACTGACTGACGCGTTGTACGTATATGCGCCTGCGCGAGAGAGGCTTCAGCTCCGATGATGCGATTTTCGACTCTCTCGAGTCCACGAGTATACACCTGTTTCTCATCATCTCGTTCGCGAGAGATGTTGTTATACTAAGCGCATGAGATTGCAAATTGCAAGTGATATTACGGCTCGTTCAGCGTCTCTAATAGAAACATCCTACGCGCATAGACGTCCGTCCGATCTATTCTATCCACCAGCACTCGCGGCGGCTGAAAAAAACGGCGTATTGCGATATATTCTCTCCGATAGACCAGAAATGCACTGCATCCTGTTGCTCCATAACTAGTCGCGGACTCGATCTTTTTTTCTCTCTCGAAACTTTCATACACATTGTCACGAAGGTCATAAACGATTTCATTTCCAATAAACAGCGTAACTCGTTTCTCAAAGCAGTTCTCCTTTCGCGAGGAATATTGACTCTCGAGTTGCAAAGGGTCCTCGTGTATTAATGCAGCAGCAGGAAACGCGATCGTGTACACAATAAAGCGCGCGGATCATTAACGATCCGATTTCTATTACCGCCATCTCGAATTAAGGACGCAAAAACGTCGATACGACCACAATAAACTCCTAAATCAATCGCCATATACGCGCAGCTTCCGTTGCTCCGCAGGATAAAAAAAAAAACTAGATCGACGCATAATCGCACGTAACTCCGCGGTGGCGTCCGCGAAAGCGTGTCCGACGACGCGCGCGGAGTCAATGTCGAGGGCATAATGATAGAGTTTCCGGCTGTAGATGACTGTTTTTTTCTCACTCGAGGAACGCACCTCGTTGTCGCCTCTGAAGGGTGCTAGGCTATGTAATCAAGGAGATTACAAGCCGAGCTGCCCGTTAATTCGATAAGAGAGCTGATGACGGTGACGCGCCTTGATGTTATCTTAAATTTCGACGAGCTACGTGCTTTAGAACTTTCCTGGAGCGAGCGGATGAATATGCTTATCATGCGAGGATTCTTTTTTATCGTGGATAAACGTAATAAATATTTGTCGTTATTATTCCAGATGCATATTCATAAAAGTGTCGACTATTTCAGCGTTGAACAGACTATAAATCACGACCGAGATATTATCCAAAGATTTAGCACGCATTTCACCAGCTTTCCTTCAATCATCGACGGAACACAAAAAAAGCTGCGCCGAATAAAAGAAACACACTCCAGGAAGTTTCTCCGACTCGCCAATCGATTTTCCCCCTAATTCGAAAAATATCGATAATCACTCGCCTCTCGCCGAGGAGGGTATAGAAAGGAGCGGCTGCAGCGGTGACTACACACGGTCGCTCGAATACACGTATAATATAGTTATGCGCGCGAGTTGTGCAACCAGTCCCCCGTGCGGGCATGTGCGTATAACATACGGAGTCTGTCCGCGCGGATGGATTATACCGACTTGCGCAATTCATAAATCGGCGCGATGTTCGTACACTCGCGAGGAAGGGAATTCCAGCACGAGTGACCGCTTGGGGTGAAGAGTGATGGAATTATGCAAATAGAAGTATCGTGTTTGATAGTAGGAATCATTGTTGATTTTACCTGCGGCACAAGAGTCCACGAGCGAGAGAGTTAACGATCCGCGATTTTACTGAAAAATTCTCCGGGGTTAAGAAAAAAAGTTGCTTTTCAGCGCGATCATACGCACGCCGAGTAACCTGCAAATCATACCCGAGACTGAGAGCTATAAATTCGAATTTTTCGCGCGGTTACATAAAGTGAAATATGCAGCTTGGCGATGATTCGGCCATTTCGTTTATTACAGCCGGCGAATTCGAGTTTACGGACGGATCGTCATCGTGGGCGACGGCGAGTTTCACTTGCTAATAAAAAATACGATAATTTAGTGTTGTCTTGTTTGGTGTATATATTCCCAAGCGCATTTGTCTTTAATTTTGTGTGTGTGTGTGTGTGTGTGTGTGTGCTTTCGAAACTTACTACAACCACACTCGGACAGCGGCAATCGTGGACGAGCTACTCACCTGAAACAGAAAAAAGAGCGATACTTTAGCACATATTCAGAGGACGTAAAATTCGATCTCGCTGGTCTGGCTTCGATATCGACAGTTACGCGTGTAAACTCGCCGCAGAACCTGCCGCCGACACATGCAAATGCTCTCTCCCTCTCAGCGCGTGCATAGCTATGCGCGCTCGGGGTAAACGCTCGCGCGCAGAGCTCTTGTCTAGGAAATTCTGCGCCGGTGTCAATGGACGCGAGTAGTAGCGCGCGCGCGCGCACCTGCGAGAGTATCGAGATTGTAATTTTCGAGAGCGAGAGCTTTAATTGGGTATGCAGTCGGAGATGTGGGAATTAAATTTTTACGGCCGAGCGAGACTACTCCGCGCGGGATTGAGACGTTAATGAATATGCTAATTGAGCCAGGCGGTGGTCGCGCGCGCGCGCGGCTCTGCCAATGCTTCACGGATAAAGCCTTTCTTTATTTTGGCTTCTGGGAATAAACGCTCGTTTAGCTTTCGTTCGCGCGAGATACGCGCTGTTGATACATAGAGAGGCCTTGAGAAAATCGAGTGGATGCAACCTGGTAGTGCCAGTTTGAAAAAAATCGAGTCGCAAACTTCTGACAAATTCTCGAGCACATACACACACACACACACCATGCACACGATCTCCTCGTAGAGCCACTGTGCTCTCACGCCACACATGAGTCGTATAGCAGGAGCCACTCGAATCTAATCTAATCCCCGTCGCATCGCGCGCCAGCGCTCCGCACTTGACTGTTCTGCTCTCGTAATTGGCATTCCGCTCGGGACCAAGGCACTCGGCTGACCCCTTCCTTCGCTTCTCCTCCTCTGGCGGAATGTTTGAAAAATCGGAATCAGCGATGCCGGACTCGTGCGCCTCTTCTTATTTTGCTTTTTTCTTTCCTTTCGCTGTGTCGCCGGGTGTTGTGCAATGATTCGAGAGCCGAGAGCGCGTGGAGGGAATGAAGAGGAGCACCGCCGTGTGTATGTGTGTGTGTTTTGAATTATTGACGGGGGGGTGTGAAAGTGCCGGGAAAGGTTAGAGCGTGCGAGCTTGATGAATCGGCGGGACGTGTGGTGAGGCTGATTTTGCTTCCTCCTTATTATACAGAGGAAGCTTCGTAATTGTCAGAGTACAGCTCGTTGGAAAAAACGGAAAATGATGAAGAGTACTTTCGATATGGCATCAGGCTGTGGTCGTAAATTCCGTAAAACCAAGTTCTACTTTCGGACAAGGCAAAAAAAGGTAACGTTCCAGCGCCACAAAGAAAGGACAAGCTCTAAAGTAAACTCTTTATCTGGCCAAAAAGTCGTTGATGTCGTACACGCCGAGGATATCGAGGTCCAATAAAAGCGCGCACAGGCAATCGGTAACGATCGGAATGTATAAGAAAGGAAAGAGCGCGCTATCTTCTCGAAAAACGGGAAAGAAAAGAAAGAACACGGAAGATCGTCGCGTTAAATTCGACGCATAAACAGTTGGCGATCGAGAAACGTTATTCGATCGTTTTGTGTACAATGAAAAATTGAGCAAATTCGCAAACGATCGAGGATATCCTGATCGATGTTATGATGCGGCAGAAGCTCGATGTTTAACGAATCTCTAAATCAAAACAAAGCCGGCCGACTGCGCGAAGAGGAAGTCCCCAAAAGAAGCGACAAAACATCGTGTAACAGGAAGAAGAAGAAGGAGGAAGAGGAGGAGGAGGACGAGGAGAGACAGCTATACACAAGCCTTGCGCAGGCAGCGGAGAGTCTCGCGACTCGGTGAAAGAGAGGAGGGCAACGCCCGTGGTGGCCTTGCTCGCGACCTCCTCGCGCGCGCTCGCGAGAAGGAAGAGGCGAACCATCTCTTTCTCTCTCTCTCTCCACTGCTCCGAGAGATATATGAACGTGTATATAGAGGAGGCGAGTAGGAAACGCGCCGGCGAGCGGCAATTACCTGCCTGTGTGAGAGAGCGTTGACGCGGAGGAGAGAGAGAGAGAGAGGAGCTTAAATTGTGCCTATTACGAGAGAGTCATTCGCTGGGATGCTTGCCTCGATGCGTTCTCGACTCGTAGAGAGATGCGTGGCTGCTGCTTTTTGCGTGCGAGGATGATGTTTCGAAGGGAAGGCTCTAGTTGAGAGCTAGGTTTTGTTTGCGCTTGTTATTGTGTTGCGGGGTCCCTCTCTTTTTCTTTCATGGAATTAAAGGACGCGCGAAAAAAATTGCAAAGTCCCGATGCATATCAGATTTTTTTGGCTTCGATGCGCAATCGTTAAGTGATCCCGCCAGATGGTAAACAATGCTTTTAAGATTCTCTGCTTCAAAGAGCATATGCGCTTACCAAGAGTCCAAATATTTATATGTTGGTTATTTCGACCTTAAGAACGACGATCCACTCTGCTCTTTGAAAGACGCAGCGCGAGCAATGAAACGAATCTTTGAACAAGTTGGTCGGCTTTGTCAAGCTGCTATTAGCATGATGATAGGACGGCCTTTGAATAATTACGTACGCTCGTTGGGCACAATTACTTTTTAGAATAAATAAACCGAGCGACAGCGTCGTCTCGAACAATCCAGCCGCTACTACTGATGCGTACAAAAGCAGCTGCTCGAATTCAGAGTCCGATTCCTAATTGGGTTTTCATTGGAGCATTTTCAAAAGAGTTTCACCGTCCATATTCAGCGACAACGCAGACGCTTATAATAAGAAGTAGAAAGTCGTACGGAGAAGTCCGCGGGTCGGCGTTTTAAAATAAAAAATGCTGATTCTGGGAAATATCGTCCGTTTAGTCGGTAATCACCATTAAACACTGATATAATGACACATCAATTTTCACTGTACAATCTGTCATATCGATCGAACGTGGTTCCGAGGTTTCCAATTGGTTTTCCGCTTGTAATTATCCATGCTTTTCGAGTTTCGTACGATTTTCCTCTAATCATTTTGTGGATTATATAGTGTATCATATACGAAGACGTCCCGCTGGAAATAAAGTTATGGAAATAATTTGTAGCCTACGGAAGATGCGGCTCTATGGTTTCATCGAGCATTTTGACGAATCAATTCCTCGCTTATAAGTGGTGACCGATAGGGTAAAAGAAAGTTATACGAAATAGAATTCCAAGAAGAAGACTCGAACTCAAGGCCGTAGCGACAAACGAAACCTGTCAGCTCATCCTGAAGCGAATCAAGGAAAAAACCGACGACCTTGATGTCGTTTTGAAATCCATCTCTATACTTTCATTTTTCCCCACGAATCGCGCGCATCCCTCGGTTTTTGCATCGATCCCAGCACTTTCCAGCATTTCCTTTGCGCGTCTGCAATTATTTCGGCATTCGCGCGCGTTTCTCCGCCCATTCTTTCACTTCCTCGTTCAATTACCCCCTTTTTTGCTGCTCCCGCAGCACTTTTCTCCTCGCTCTCTTTTATTCCTATACGCATTCCGCGCGCACTTTTCTCGTTACCTTTTTTCGTCGCATTTATCTTCTCGCGCGCGCAGCTCTTATCCCGCCGACTACGGCGGCTTCCGCAATTTATTTATTCTAATCGAATTTAATCCCGAGTCGAGGCCGCTAACGAAGTCGATTTACGTAGGGTCGTCGATTTTGCCGCGGATTTTGTATCGGAGGTAAATAAAGCAGTTGGAGCAGCATATACGAGATTGCGGCGGTTAAATTTAGACTCGTCGGAGTAGGGAACCGCGAGAGAATGTAATGTTCTCATATCGCGTTTTCGCGACTTTGAGAAATTCTGTCCATCGCGGATGAAGACGTTCGTGAATCAGCCAAGTCGAGATACTGCATCACGCGCGGGATGCCTGGAATAACCCGACTGGTTTTCATTCAGATTTGCAATATTTATACTCTCGAGAGAGCGATATAGCATTTTTATATCAGTCGAAACCAGAATCCCGCCTAAATTACGGTTGCGGTGCTGCAAAAAGATCCCGAAGTAGCTTCCAGCTCGGTGGCAAAAAAGAAGAAAAACTGAGCTACCAGGAATCCCATCAATCTCTGGATCCAAATAACAACCCAGAAAGCTGCAGCCGGTGCTCTGTCCCTTTGCATTTACGCTCGCGTAGGTCCACCACTCCCTCTCCATCATCTCATCTCTCTCAGCGGAGTCCGCCGCGCTCTTCCTCCTTCGTTCGCACCTGTCTCCAGCCGCTGCATTCCTCCTATCTATCTATCCATCCATCCATCCATCCATCCATCCATCTATTCGTGCGCTACGTCGCGCAATGACGCCGGAGGAGGATCGAGGAGCAGCAGCAGCAGCAGCAGCGCAGGACGATAATGGCAATAAAACGACGAGGAGCGGGAAAGAAAAGAGGAGCAGCAGGAGACTCGAGGTTAAGGAACGCCGAGGAAAGCCTTGGATGCGCCGCCAGTTCCTTATACACGTCGATGCGCTCCTGCATTTCCCTTTTTCTATGCGAGAGGGAGAGAGAGAGAGAAGCTGCTGCACAACCGTAGCTTCTTCTCCTCGTCCTCTCGCCGTCGACTTTTTGCCATGGCAGAGCCTCTCGCGAGCGAGGAGATGAATGTTTATGAATCTAGCTCTTGGATTTTTTGTTGCTCCCGAGGAGCTGCTTATTATTTCTTGCCGTGTCTTTTAGCGGGAGCGGGTATCAGTTAATAAATATTAGTAGTAGTGGAGGGAGAGCTGGAATTCGTTCCTGGAGTTGTTGCTACACGGACGCGACCACGCCGACGACGTGTTGGTTTTTAGCTCTCGACTCGAGGAGGGAAGTGCAGGCGATATGCAATGTCGCGATATTATTTTCGATCCTACCGCGAGAAACTGTTTCTTTGTTCTATCGGATCGTGTCCTTCTCGGAACGATAATCGAGGGAAGATAAAAACGGCATTTATGTAACGTGCGAGTGTACACCGTCTATATTCGCGCATGAATAAGGCATGTCGCCTTAATAAATTTCATGTCCGTTGTAACGCGCGGCCGGACGATTCTGCTTAGGGAAATTTATTGCCGTGACGTCGTTAATCGCGAAAACGTCGCTACGTGCTCGGATTGAAAACAAATACGCGTCGCGCTAGATTTTAATTCTTTTCATCGATTACGTACTCTCGCGCCGTTAATCTCTCGATGCGGACGTCTTCTATACTATTACGATTTAATTAAATGGACGCGAGTTTATCCTTTTTCATTCCTCTGCCCCCTAATGCGCGTACAAGATTCATAAATTGCTCGGGTTCGTTAAACGCGGCGAGCGTTTACTCTTAATCGATTAACAAATTAACGCAAAATTGAATCGCAGAGCTTGAAACTACTGGCGCGCGGATAGATGTGGAGAAAAGAGTTCGCTTGAGAATTTAATCGAATCGCCGCCGGTAATAGCATTCCACGCCGCAGGATTTACGATCACGAATCCTCTACGCGCGCGCACATATCGAAAACAAGCCAAGCTAACGACGATTTCCCGTGCATCCCTGCTCGTCATCCCGAATGCCTAACGCGCGCGAGGCGAATCGTTAACAGCGGCGGAATTCCTAGATCGCGCCGGAGTCCTCGTCATCGATCGAAACGACGATCGACTCGAGGTCTCTTCTTATTTTTTTCCTCCACTCTGTCTACCGTCGGACGTGACTCGCGTGTGGATCTTCGTCATTTCGCACGCGTGAAAATTCGAATGCGCCATGACTATGCATCGGCGATCGTGAGAATTGGAGGTCGCGAGAGAGGATCGATTTTATGCCTTTGCGTTCTAGGTTTGTTTGGCTTTTCGAGCCGAATGAATGATTCATGCTATCAGTTCTTGCCCAATAGCTTCGTTTTATCGCTTGCTGGAAGCGCGCGAGTTCGAAAAAAGTTAAAACGAAAATTAGCTGCCGACGTAAGAACGCATGCATTAGTAATGACTTGCGCAAACAATGTCGCTGCGCGGTTAAGCCGAAGAACCTAGCAGCGTTCTGTTTTTTTCTCAGTTCAGTTTCACAAAAATGTGCTGCAAAAATGTGATCCTTTACGAAATTATAACGATCTCGAAAAGTGTGAAGCACACGAAGCGAGTCGATCGATGTAGCCCGTCACGAGCCTGCAGCGAACCTGTCCATTCCCAGCACATATCCCAAAAAACGTGAAACCGCACAGACATTCGAAATATGACGACGACGGGTCGATCGATCTCGAGAGAAGACGTTCCACTTTCTCTCGATGCTCATCCGAGACGTCGCCGCATACCGGCGACGATTAGCGAAGCCTCGAAAGCGCATCGGGCGGTTGAAGGGTGAGGTGTGGCGATGCGGGAAAATCGAACTTTAATATACTGAAAGAGCCGTGCAGGCTTATTGGTAGAAAGTCGAGATGCGATTTTTGAGAATGTCGACGACGGCGGTGCTTTCTTTTCTTAGACCCGACTGAATCAGCGAGATGAGTTTCGAGAAAATCGGCTGGTATTACGCGTACGAAATCATCCGGCGAATTCCGGGTCGAGTGCGTCCTTCCGAAGAATTCGACGTACATGTTGTAACCTTGTTTGCCAAATCCGAATTATACGAGTCGCCTTAATTGATCATTGTCTCCCTTTACGACTGCATCGACAACGATCTCCCATTAACTACAATGATGGATCGCTTATTATAGCGAAATCAGCTTAACGAAGTTGCGCAACAGCATCTCACGCACCAATTATCCGCTAACGTGACGCAAGTCCACTTTTCCCCTCAAAACTCATCCACATTTCCGTCATCGCATCTGAGACGAGCCATCCAGGAAACTCCTCTTCTTCCGTGTAATATACCCCCGACAGTCGCCGGAGGCCTCCCAGCACACACACACACACACACACACACACACACACACGCGATCGACTGCCTATATCCACACAAGACTACACAGGCACTTTCTTATGGGAAAGAGAGGCGAATGTCGTTGCAGCGCAGACTTTCTCCGGTCCAGCAGCCGCGGCAGCGCCGGACATATCTCGCGCACCGATCCGCCTTCGTCACGAGCTCTTGGGTCGCTCTCTCTGTGTGTGTGTGTGTGTGTACGTGTTTTCTGCATTGTGCAGTGCTTATTACGTTCAAGCGCGCATTATATATCGCCGGCTTTTATCGGGTCGCGCGCGCATTCCTGCGAGGTTCGCCTGGTTTCTCGCCTGCTTTAGGAGTTTCGGTTTCTACGAGTCGATGGAAGAATGATGATGATCATCATCATCATCCTGGGTTTGGGTGTATAGGGGAAAGTTGGGGAGATTGATTAGGATTGGTTCTCTTGTACGGATAATCGCGGAATAGAACAGCCGAGATTGAATTTTCGTGAGGCTCGATTCGAGGCTGGAATAATCTTCCGATTGTTCGAATTGTTCGAGAAAACATGCTCGAACTAAAGAATTCGCGTTACACCGCTGTCGCAAGCCCATTTCCTACATCTGCGCTGTTTCAAACGCACCGCAGAAATTGCGCAAAAATATCGGTAAATTCCCAGCATACCTGCAGCGCTACACATTACCGATTTATGAAGTTGTAAGCTTACGACACAAATCACCTTTGACGCAGAACGTTGTCGTCGACGCGCAAACTTCGCGCTGGCGAAACACGAAAATTCTCTCCAACATCGAGTTTCGTTACACACGCTTGATCGATCGAGGCGCGTAAGGCTCGTAAATACGCGACGTTATGAAAATTTTGGGATACAGCCCGACGAGTGAAATTGTTCCTCTTTTTCCTCTCGCTGGCCTTCGGTATGCAGTACGTAAACATTCAATTTTATACCACGATATCAATGTAAATATAATGCAGAGTAAAAGTGTACCAAAGTGATAAAGAGGCTACGATATACGCTCCGACACAATCCCAAAATGAATCTCCGCGGAATAATGGTATGCGTGAAATTGCTGCTCCCAGCGCGATTATTATTTCGCGTGTACTGTTATTATTATACATCCCGACGAAAGATTGAGATAACCCCAAGCCAGATTCGGAACAATAATTGCGGCGTACGCTCAGCTGCGATTTTTCAAGCTCGCTCAAAAATCAATGAGCCAAATCTCGTGGTTTCTTTTTTCTCTCCCTCCCTTTCTCTCGCACTCGAGGCTAAGCGATATTCTCCGAAATTGCATGTGCATTCGTTCAATGTCAAAGCCGTGGAGAGCCGTTTAAAAGATAAGGTTTTATGGTTATTGCCGCTGCGAATTTATGTGCTGGCTATCGATTGTCACTTCGAAGATAAACATTTTTCTTTTCTTTTTTTATTTTTGAAAAAATGAGTTTCTTGAAAACCATGAATAAATTGTGACAAGTCGCTCGTGTCTTATCTGAAAAAATAGCCTGTTTACTTCATTACTAAAACACTCTGGCGTCCTTCTCGAAATCGAAAAAACGAAAATTCAAAATTCGTCTCATCAAGCTATCAGATCGCGTACGGTCGATCTCGTCGGCTCGTCCTCGCCCGTCTTCTTCACACGATTGCAAAACCGATGCGCGCAGCCTTGCAATGTCGCGCTCGGCGCGTCTCCTTCAGAGATTCGTATCCACGCGAGTATGTACGACGACCTCCGGTTTTCCGCTCTTTTTTTTGCTCCCCTCGAGCGAAGAAGCCGCAGTTTTTATAGGCTCGCGCGTACGAGCATCGTAAAAATGCGGGGTATTACGTGCACAAGGCTCAGACGGCGTAACGAGCTGCGCTTGAAACGGAGCTTGATTCAATTTACATTCGAGTAATTTTTCATAGATTAATCATTTGTTTTTGCATTGTTAGGGTGATATCCTAAAATTTATTGTGTCTTGTATTTATATTTTCAAATATTCTATACTTAAGAAACAAAAGTTGACGCAGTAGCCGTCAAAGATCACTGAAATCGTTAATTGTTGCATAATAGCTATTCTTTTAACTTCTTGAAATTGCAAATGCTAGCAATTACCGCATTGTATCATTCACGGATCTTGATCATGGGATAAAAATAGAAGTGTTACCGAGAAACACTAACGAGAATAGTCAGCTGTTTCTTAAGTTTCCTAATAAAAAAGCTTATTCCATCAATCAAGGATTCAGGTGTAAAAAAAGTTTGCAGATGTAACGAATTATACGGCCTCTATACTAGTTGTCGGTTTCAAAATCAATGACCGAAGAAACCCATCATATTTACTTTTTTTTAGTATTACTAGACTATAGTTGAATATTTTTTGTCATTTTCGAAAATTATTAACTTTTTTTTTAAATTACGGATAAATTTAAATCAAAAATTTTTTCACAGTGCTTTTGAGGTTGCAGTGCCTATCTTTTTACGAATCCACGAACTAACGTGATTGCAACACGTCTAGTATCTTATAAATTCAAGCAAATACGGTCAAGTAGTGCGATAGTCACTACTAAATAATAGCACTATCAGTTCATGGCATACACATATTATTTATAACAGATAACACCACAGCTTATATTCGTGCAGATTATCTTTGCTGACGCATCATACTTTACAAAGCGCCAACACCAATTTGCATCCTAAATCACAAAACGTAGCCAATAGCAGCTTTTGTTGGCGAAAAATATTCTGTCGAAACACTGTTCATCGGCAATGCGTATCAGTCGGTTCACGGACTTTGTGATGTGTGGTTTGCAAAAGTTGGAAAATCATCGTAGTTTTTTGGTGGTCTTACAAAGTTTAGAAATCACACTGAAAAGATGTTGATGCATCTATTACTATTTATAGCTTTGGCTTTGACAGTTTTCCATTTCTACATTAGATATCGAAGAATTGGAAGACTGGCATCGGCAATCCCGGGACCGTCGCCATATCCATTTATAGGAAATATGCTTTCCTTCGATATTTCCTCACCAGGTAAGTAATAGAGCTGATTTTTGATATTGCAATCAAAGAATCCTATTACTTGAAATGATAACCGCAAAAGTTAGAATTTGTATCATCAGTAATTGGCTTATATTTTCGAAAATTAGTGAACAATGTTTTGCAGTTAAATATTACGTATAGATTTAAAAAGAGAGATGAATTTTACTTAATTTCAAATTTATCATTAAACAGTTGCAAACTTAATTACTGGGAAACTGTCATTATGTAGATTTTAAGTGACCTTTTATCTATTTAATAAATATTCATTACTTCAGACCAATGTTAATTTTTTTATAGTTATGATTGCATGTGAAAATGTGCACATACTATTTGTTAAATGGTTTATTTTTCATTAGTAAGCATGTGGCTAGTATTGCGTCAACTTTCTAACCAATACTACCCGATTACAAGAGTATGGATGACTACAGAAGCACTATACAGTGTGAGACATCCAGATGATGTAGAGGTAAAGTTTATAATAATTTCTTGACACGAAATGAACTAAATACTCAATTTTATTTTCATTTATGTCAGATTGCACTCACGAGTAGAAAAACTATAGATAAAGGTTGGGTATACAAGTATTTACATCCTTGGTTGAGAACTGGTCTGTTAACAAGTTCAGGTATGAGTAATCAATTATCATTTATGCGATTAAGAAAACTGACTTCTGTTTTAAACTAAAGGCGAAAAATGGCGACACAGAAGAAAAATTTTAACACCAGCTTTTCATTTTAACATTTTGCGTAAATATATGGATATCACGCAAGAGCAGGGCGAAAAACTTATAAAGTTTCTCCAATGCGATGGTAAAGAGTCTGTTCAAAGTCTTATACCATTTTGTTCGAAGTTTACTTTGAACATTATCTGTGGTAATCCTTTTGTAATAAAAATATTCAATATTCAACAAATAAAATTCTGCAAATCAAGTAAAATCGGAAATTGTAATTGCAGAGTCAGCTATGGGTGTTGCTTTAGACTCTTTAGATACGAAAACCATAGAAAAATACAAACAAGCTATTTATAAAATTGGCGAAATCACTGTCTACAGGTGATATAAAATTTGCGATACATTCGTAGTCTTATTGTTGTTCATGTTATACAAGGACTAAATTTACTAATAATTATTATTTATGTTGTAGAATGCCTAGGCCATATATACATGACTGGATGTTAAAGCTGGTACCATTTTTACCAATTAATAGACACAGAAAACAAGCTCTTTCTATACTTCATGAATTTACAGCTAAGGTCTTAAAAGAACGTAAAGAATATCACGATCGTACGGGAAACAAATATTTGCAAGATCTTACCGAAGAAGATAAAGACGGCGATGATGACGTATACATGGGTAATGAAGTTTACGATGTGTAGGTTATATTATGAAAAAGAAAAATTTTTGATTGTTTGAAACGAAATTATCAGGCTGCAAAAAGAGATTGGCTATGCTTGATTTGCTTTTATCAGCCGAAAAAGACGGTCTGATTGACGACGAAGGAATCAAAGAAGAAGTGGATACATTTACATTTGAGGTACATATTACTATTTTAAAAAATAACTCAAACAGTTTTTATGATATTCTTAGCGATTTTCTTTATCAAGGGTCACGATACGACTGGAATGGCCATGACTTTCATATTGATGCTGTTAGCAGAAAACAAAAACGCTCAGGTATTTTATGTTTCAATAGTCAATTAATTATTCTGTTGTTGCATGATACCCATTTAATTTTTACTGTATCAACAGGATAAAGCTAGAGACGAAGTAAATGAAATGTTAAAAAAGAACAATGGAATATTGGGTATTGCAGAAGTGCAAGAGCTGCACTATCTTGAACGTTGCATCAAAGAATCTATGAGGCTTTATCCACCTGTGCCGACTATTTTCAGAGACGTATCAGAAGATTTACAATTAAGTAAGATTGACCACCTGCAGTTAAAGATCAAAGTATACTCCTAATCCAAAAACGTTTTATTGTGTATTGGTTATAGAACATGGATTGATTCCCAGTGGATCTTGTGTCGTCTGTCACTTCTACGATCTCCACAGAGATCCTAACTTTTGGGATGAGCCTGACAAATTTGATCCCGACAGATTTTTACTTGAAAATTCTTCGAAGCGCCATCCATTCGCTTACATACCATTCAGTGCTGGTTCTCGTAATTGCATAGGTAATTTTGATATATACAACTGTACTATAAAAATCAGTAAAAACTTACTAACATACAGTACTTGACAAAATTTTCAGGTCAAAAATTTGCTCTTCTTGAATTAAAATCAATACTTGGAAGAATCCTGCAAAATTTTTACTTAGAACCTGTTACTCGGTTAGCCGATATAAAGTTAATTGCAGATTTGGTGCTACGACCTTCTGAGCCTGTTCATTTGAAATTTGTGAAAATAGAAAAAAATACGTGATTGCATGAGCTTAAGCATAAACAAAAAGAATGTATTGTCAACTACGCATAGACATTTTCTACAACAAATATAGATGTTGTGCTACTTTCGAAGTTGGTTTATGTTATCTTTCGAATATATGAGACGCTAATTGTTATGTCTATGCAATCTTGTGCGTCCGAGACACTCTGTGTCACTCTGATAACGATAGTAGACAGATATATTAAGAGGTATGTTTATTAACCGAAACGTATCGTATTTATTCAGACTTCGAAGCTTCTTGTGAGCATATAGCAGCGATTTTATTATCAGCAGAGATGTTAAAATTTCAAGTCAAAAATATATTGTTAAAAGACCAGTATTCTGCTATCACAATCTTCTCAAAAAAATCTGTCTCTGGCATCAATTAAAAGCATCTCTATAACGGTCACACATAGCCAACACTTCAAAGTGTGTGCGCCGGCTGCAACAACAACCTCGACGAGGCCGCCGAGCGTGCCGTCATAACTGGATTGCGTTCTGCTCGCGGCTCCCCGTGGACACGCGAGCGTTAAATCAATTCCACTTTCCGTTGCGCGAGCGTCCAATAAAGAGCGCCTTCAGCCGACGCTTCTTCCTGGATTCTGTGGCTACGTATACGTACTTTATCGCCCTCGAGAGAGGATAACGTACGTGTGCTGCGCTGCTGCCGCCGCTGCAATTTTTATGACTCTCGAGTGCATGAAGTACAGAAGGCAACTTTCAGGAAAACTGCGTAAGGGGCTCCCTTGTTTGTGAGGAGCATTTACGTTCTGGGAGGAGGTTTCTGCGGATTAACATCTTAGAATAGGGTGGTATCATTGAAGGAATTTGTTTAGTTCTTTAAATGAAAGAATAGTTATTTTTCTGACGAAACAAAGTAAGAGATACGTCTTGATTTGCTCGTAACGGAATTAATTAAGTTGTAGGTTCAATGTCTCGACTTCGAGTTTGTACCCATGTCCAACCTTGTGTCTCCCATCCTCCCGGCAATGTTTTTTGGGTTACATGCGGATATCCCAGCTGGGAATCGAACAGAGATTTTATTGTTCGAGTTAATTAAGTCACGCGAATCGTAAAAATAATTTTATTGCATTGCAGTACATAGCTTGCAGAATCGTCAAACGTACACACGCCATTCGAGCGAATGGGGTTTCGGGACACGCGCGAATGCGACATCCGAATTCGGATTATTTTATTGAATCTCTTACTCTGGTGTGACTCGTAAAAGAGGTTTAAAAGCGGGTCGATGGACTCATGCTGGGTTCGTGAAATTCTAGAACAGAAGTTTTTGGCACATGTTTTTAGATCCTATTTTTTCTAAATAAGGAGTAATAATCACAGACCATAATTTGGAATAAAACAGCAGAAACATGGCCATCAACATTAACGGTTATTACTCGAAATGGAATAGGCAGTAAGCATCTCCGAAGCTGTAAATCAAAGAAACAATATCTCCTCTCCTAGAAACATCATGCCAAGGTAAACTTTCCAATACAATAAGCGCACCTAACATCAAATCCATACTTTCTACCCATTAACCCATTGCCACAGCCACATCAGCATCACCTCCCCCTCCTCCATAAATCAAAACAATTTAATTACCACGACTACAAAACCTTTGGCTATGTATACACACTCGAAAATTCTCATCAATTTACATGCGTGACTCGGCTCCTCTGAAACACTTTGAGCAGAAGTATTTGCATCTCGGGTGTGAGTTTGTACGCACGTGTGGCGATCGGCAAACCGTTGCACAATGGACCAAGAGTTGCACACGAGATCGAGATCGAGATTAACGAGTCGTGGTCTGCATTCTTGGCAAGGGCGAGATGTCAAGAGGTGTTGCGAAACTTGAGAAGAGTATTTTTTCCAGAGGATGCGATTAGGTTTCCGGTGGACTGGTTCCAGCGAGCTTTTGATGGAAAACGACCAGTAGCGTGAAAAGCGTTTTTTCCAAAGCAGAACCTCGATTTTGCAGCTTTTTACTTGTAATTACGTTAATAATTGATGAAAACTCAAATTCGCGCGAATGGCTCGGGCACGATCGAAAATCATAAATTACACGTGTTTAATTACATAAGAAAGTCCGCGCGCAAGAAGCTCTAAAGTCAACCGCAGGTTTCGCTTTACGACTGCGAGTGAAAACACACGCGCATTTTATTGTGTACGCAGCCAAACTATTTCTAGAAAATAACGAATCGCCGACATCCGTCGAACTTTCCATTTCGCGAAAAAAACGGCCAATATCATAACCGCGGCGCGTTGGGAGGAAAAAAAAAAAGAAAATCGAAAACTAGCGCCCGCAGCTTACGGTGTGAGAAAGTGCCAAGCAGCCACCGCGCAATTACGCATACTCGAAAAATTCGCAAAATTCCCTGCCGCTATCGACGCGAAATATTCCTTTCTCCAAACAAACGAAGCATCGACGCTTTTTTGTCCTTATCTACAGAGAAAAATAAAATGCGCAGGTTGTAAACTCGCGCGCGGGAAATGACGTTATCACGCGTAATTGCAAAGCGCGAGCGAGCTGCTGCCGCGTGACTCATCGCGATATAGAAAAGTGCTGTAGTGGTCTTCGTTTTTCTTTGCAAGGTGCGCGGCGCGAAATTTGAATTTCAAATTTCCCGCGCATCTCAGGAGCGATAATTGCGCGGAGAAATAGAAGCCCTGGGATCGGCAACGCGCGCACGCGGAGGCGATTGATTTGATGTTCTCGTTTTTTGTTGGCTAGAATGTCAATTTTAGACTCGGGTGCAGTTGCAGGAACAGTTTCGTGGCCTTACGAAATGATGAAGAATCTTCTGTTGGTAACTAATGAACACACGTCAATCGATTGAAAAAGGTAACATTGTGGACCAAATAACTTTAGCTCGAGTAAACTTTTAGAATTACGTCGTGTATGGTTTGCACGAAGCTTTATCTTCGCAAGTCAGCAATTGCAAAATCCTAGCGATCCCTATAGGCATAAAAATGTCGTTACACGAGCGCACAACAACCGAGTTACACTCTGGCCATAACCTATATTTGATTAACGCAAAAAGCGCGCGTTTAGCCGGCGATTTTGCCGACCGAATTGCACCATTACCGGCACCGTGTAATTATTTAGTTATCATGCCAACCGCGAATTAACGTCTACTCTCTCGCACGCGCGGTTCTGCTATAAGATTCCAGTCTAAACGACTGCTCGCCACATACACGGATAGTATAACGCGAAAAAAATTACGAGGGCCTTATCCGAGTGTGGGAAAGACAAACGAAACGGGGAACAAGAAAAGTCCGCTTTTAATTATACCGGCTGTGGGCCAAAATCAGAACGTCCACTTGACGCGCGAATTGCTCCGGGTTATGTTCTAATAACGAAGGAATTCCAGGCTCGCGTTTCGCGCGATACCGATATAAGAAGAATTCTTCGGCCACTCTGCGTGCTTTATCCGAAAAAAAAAAATGATTTTAGAAAGCGCGAGGCTCGATGAAAAAAATTCCTGAATAAATATCCCAAAGTTCGAGCCGCGTAAAAACTGACTCGGGTAACGACGCTTATAAAACGCTGAAAAAGCGAACCGCAACACTGTGCCTCCGCGTTTTGCACACTCGTTAACGTCGAAAACCAAACAACTCGACTGCAACAAAAAAACTATTTACGCGGAAAATCCAACGAGACGCGCGCACTCGCTCGTAATTGCCGCTTCGTGCGATTAGAAAATTTCTCGACGCTTATCGGCACCGATTCGGCCAAATAAAAGGGTGCATACAGCGTTCCACGAGGAAAGGTTCCGTTATGTGCGTGTACAGCCTGGGGGACTGATTGCGGTTCGTATCGCTTATTAAAATCAATTTCTTATCGCAGCGCGCGCGCGCAAGTTGACGATTTGCAAGGTGGACGCCGTAGTTGAGCTTGTTCTAGTCACGGGGGAGAGGATACGGGGAGATTATGTGGAGCGGAGAATTATTAAGTTCTCTGGGTGCACGGAGAGATAATTATTTTTTGAACATTTCAGCTTGTCGGGGCAGATACGTGCACCGTTGTTTATTGGCGACATTAAATTAACATGTGTATCGAGGGTTTTTACAAATACTGTCCAAGAATGTTGTATCGTTCATTGGAAAAACGCGCTTTCCACTATTAATAAAGTAACGGTCGGAAATGTTGCTCGACAACATTTCCGAAGAAAAATCGAGATACGGCAGCGCAAGCCGATGATTATCTTCCCTCGGATAAATCACAAACGGTTTAATCGTTCCTAAACGCTGCTCGACTCGACTCCCAACCTACCGCAAAAGATCTCGAAAAAATCGCACTCTCTCGGCAAACTTCCCTGCGCATATTTACAAGCGCACCATCTCCTTCCAAGACGCACATCGCGTCTCCCGCACGCGAACGGAATACGTATATAGGTAGAGGAGCGAAGAATGCGCGGCGCACAATGGCCGCGACTGTACGTGTCCCTTGGCGCCGCGCTTACGTTGCGCGCGCTGAGTTATATCGTATGCAGGAGCAGCGTGGGCGAGCGTCTGCTTTCCATTTTTTTCTCTTCCTCGCGTTTCGTTTTAACGGGACCGGCGCGGCAGAAACACGCCCGCGAGTGTCGGGAGAGAGGTGGTGTGTTATGCGGGCTTTACGAAGTTGAGACCTGGAAGTGCGTTTTTTTTTTTTTTTTTGGCGCGGTCAGCTGGTTGGGAGGAAGTTTATGATTCTGGGGGAATCCGAACGACTGAGAATGCGAAAATTGTATGGGACTTAATGGTGGCCGACTGAAAAGCGCCAGATTACTCACCTGAAACGGAAAGAAGGAAAAAAATCGTTAAAGACACATCACTGAAGCAAATAAAAAGCCTGAAACAATAGAGTATCGGCAGCTGGCACACCGCCATCGCTTTCATCAATCAGCGCGTCTCTCCGCCGTTTTCACCTCTAAAAACCGTGAAAATCCCATTCACAACGCTTTTCCAAATCCCAATCTCTCCTCGCCGAGGCACAGAGCTCGGCGGCGACGAGCTAATAACGCATAAATTCCATCGGATCAAGCTCGCACGGACACATGGCGAAAAGACCAGACGCGCGCGATAGCATCTCGCTGAAACGATCAGCGAACCGAACGACTGGAGGATCGACCGGTTAACCGCGAGGCGAACCGTTTATTGGCAGCTGCGCGTGATAGACACGTCAAAGCTAAGCTTATTAGTTCTCCCTGTTCTTCGGGTCGTTGTGCACAGCCGTCAGGTACTGGCTCTCTATGGCGTGTGTATGCATAGAAAGTCGCGCCCCGAGGCGTTCCAGCTGTGCATCTCATTTGCGCGCGATTATTGGCACTTGAGAAACGCGCGGACTAGCGGGAGGTTAGTTTCGTAACGCGGCTGGCATTGTGCGAAGTGTGAAAGTAATTTGATGGAACAAAAAAAAAAAACGAGCGATGCGTGCGGAGTGATGGCTTTGAGTCCGGTGAATGAGGCGTTAGAAAAAAAGTTTTTACAAAAGCGGCTTTCAGTGCGCTGTGTCGGCTTGGAAGAAAGCTTTCGAGACACTATGATTGATTGCGCGGTGAGGTTTATTTCGAAGGTTTGAAAGATTAGTCGTACGAAATCCAGAAACAATGAGATTGCTTGGAAACCGTTTCCACATACTTTCGCGTACAGCCGATTCAAAATTAAAAAACGCGCGCGCGTCACCGATAAATTATCTCACCCTTTCGCGCAGCGTCGGCAAGTCCAAATCCGTCACCGGCGAGGAGAACTCCCCGAAGTCAGCAGCTCGCACAGAGCCGCAACATATCCGGCACACGGCAAGTTCAAGGCTAGAGCAGCCGGCCGTGCGACGGGACTCGTGGCAACGACCTTGCAGAAGCTCTCCTCTTGCGCCTGATATTGCGTCCTAAGCGGGCGCTGGCGCATCCTGCTTATTCGCCCGATCCCACGCGCCACGGCTCACGGCATAAATCGATGCTCATACACATAGGCGTGTAACGTATATATATATATATATATATATAGCACTCCTCTACTTGGCTTGGCTTTACGTACATCCGCGGAGAGATGCTCGCTCGAGCGTGAACAGATAAGCCGGCTCTTCTCGTGCTCTTATTCTTTTGTCTCTTTCCAGCTCTCTTCCGATGGAGATCGAGGGGAGACCCACGACGCTTCTGTTGCGCCCAGCTGCAGCGCTATAGGCTTTAATTGGATGCTTAATTGCGAGGGTAATGGGCCGTACAGTGTCGCGCGCGCGCGCGGATGAAAGTGGCCGCGGGATTTCTCCCGGCGGCTAATCAGGTTTTCGCGGGTTTCCTGGTCTACGGAAATTTTATTCGACTTTTTATCCAAGACTCGGAGGAAAATATTACGGTTTCGTCGCATCGAGCTACTTTCTCAGAGTCGCGATTTTCCTGGAGATGCGACTATTGTAGGCTTCGTAATGCGAAACGGAGGCGAGATCAGTAATTAAAAACCATGACGGGACAGTATAATGCGATTGAGAAACGATTATTTTGAAAGAGACCTCGCGCCCGCAGAAAAAGGCAGAGCGGTATACGCATCGAAAGTAAACAATGCCCTCCGCGCGGAAAACGAATAGCTTTTCCCTCGCTCGCGCATCCTCTCGCCGATTCAGGACCTAAAAAAGGACATGCGAGCGTGTAGCTCTCCTCTTGGAAAACAATGCCCGAGACCGAAACTAAACTTTCGATTGTGTACCCAGAGAAAGAGAGAGAGAGAGAGAGAGGTGTCTCCCTCTCCTCCCGCATACAGAGCGAGAAATTGCAGCCGTTTAAATTTGCAGGCGAATGAATGGCAGTGAAAATGGCGACAAGTGCAGCAGCAGCCGGTCCGTGAGAATGGAGAACCCGTTGCGCACACGCGTCACGCAAAAGGGGAGAGATCGAGCGGTGACATTGTGCTGCTGACTGGCTGGCTGGCGCTTTTTTCCTGAGCCGTGCAGCGCCAAGGGAAAATCGAAAGCTGGCAAGCGCGCGCGAATTCTATCGAAAGTCGATTATCATAATCGGAGTGGATTTGCTGCGAGCGACGGGTCTATGCGTGAGCCGCAGGATTGACTTTGTATTGATGAGATGCGTCCTCGGTTCTGCATCGATAGGTCATTTGTTTGCTCTCTGTTCGCCAGTGGACGCTGCAATGAAATAACTTTGCATTCGTGGTGCTGCTAGTAGTGTGTACGTTGATGGGCTGTTTTAAGAGTATAACTAATAGTTCAAATTACATTAATATGTGCATTTAGCGAAAGAAAGCGAAAACTTACGGCATATAAAAAAAAATAGTCGATGAAAGTCTCGATAAGTCGGTAGATATAGCCGATTCGAAAAAATTTCAGAACGAATTCTTTTTCGGCAGCAAAAGTTTCGCACGATTTTTGAATAATTCCGCTGTGTTAAGATTTAAATTTCGTTTCGCTGGCGCGCCGTGCCGGAAGATTTATGCGGATTTAATTAAGCGTCTTAGCATCGAGCGCTCGTTTATAATTTTCGACCAGGACACTTCGCCGTGGTACGCTTGGTCGGTCGAACAGGTGATCGTGTTCATTCACGTCGCTTTCATCGATATCCCCTTTCATTTTTACGCGCGAAAATAGCAAAACCAACAAAACTAATCGATCCGCTATACGAGCTACAGAACTTTATTTGCATACGCGCAGTTCCTCGAGCTTTCCTTTCGCAAATCCTCAAAAATTTTACTTTCCAAAATGTTTAATCTTCCGTCCAAAAATTAATCACCTCCATCAGGAGTCTCTGAACATTTATTCAACGCCGCATCTCATTGTCTCGGATTCGCAGGATACAAATATCACCTGTGCACACAGCGTATAAAAGTCGCGCGGTAAAGCGCCGCGAGGTGAGGAAAGAGGAGTCCGTCGATAAAACTCGAATTATATCGGCTCGTAAAGCTCTCGGATCCTCATTACAATATCGCCTCGCTCGCCTATTTCGCCGCTTTGCGAAATCAAAGCGAAATGGCGAGTTTACAATTGCGCGCCGCTGTGCTCGCTTCCGAGCTTTATGGCGAAAGCCGCTGCAGACGAAAAAACAACGGGCCAAACAATGAGAGCAGTGCCGCGAGTTTATATGGGTGTATGTAGGAGATGGCAGTTGAAAAAAAGAGGGAAGGAGGCCAATTAGCGAAATGGCTTTTGGTTTTTGCGTTTCCGCTACGATAATTCGTTTTTAATTAGCGCAGTAACTCTGGCAAGTTTTTAGAAAATGTTCGAGATACACAAATCCGGAGCTGTTTAGAATGGTAGCGACAATGCATCGTCTCGAGCAGACTCAAACAAACGAGTCGCAACTTTCACCATCTCTAGCTAAATTCAACTCATTCCGATGCCAATTAATGGGGCGTAACTGGCTCTCAAGAATATCGCTCAGCATAAATCACACCCGAATCGGGACTTACCAGAAACTCGTGTGCACATCCCTCCTCTTCCCGCGGCATTTTCCCCCGCGGGCGCGAAATAATTACGGTGAAAAGCTCGCGTCGTCGCATTCCCGAACGCTCATTAAGATTCCTCGGACGTCGCGTAGCGTCCCCTTATTGTATGCACCTACCCATTTACATCGTCGATTGAAGGCGCGCATAACACACACACACACACACAGCATAGGTTTCCGCTCGATCCCATTCCTCGCGACCTTCATTTGCACGCGCGCGCTTTCGTTTATTCGCGCTGCTCCACTCGAAATAGACATTCGAACGGGGGTTTTTGATTATTATCCTGCCGCCGCCGCGGCTCTCTGCTGCGCGGGATTGCAGGTCTGTGAACGGAGAGGAGGACGGTTCTCGGCTCGGAAAATGAGATTCTGTGGGTGATGCAAGCGAGAGCTCTACTGGTGGGATGATGATGATGATGATGATGATGATGACGATGATTGACAAGGGCCGTACAGGTGCGCTGCGCGCTCGAGGAGATAGGGGCCGAGGAATTTTAAGTGAGTATCTGGCATTGCGAAATGGGAGTTTGGCTCGGTTTGGGATCGCTCTATTAATCCAACTTTTTTTTCATTCGCATTGTTCACTCCGATCATGCGTTGGTATTAATTAATGGACTGGTTCGTGAAAATTACTGTCACCCTTTAACCATACCGGCTCTTTAAATGGACGCTGCAAGCCGTCGCGAGAATAAAGATGAATTTTTTTTTTGCATCGTCAAAAAAGTCTCAAATTGCATGATTAAGTAGTGAGACAACCTTGGACACACGTGCATCAAGCTTACGCAACGCACAATAACAAATTATGAAGTATCCCGTGTAGACACTATACCTACTCGCGACTAATGACTGTACGAGAGCGAGTCGCGTCCGCGAGCTGAACGTGATTTATTAAAATATCTGGCTCTCTCGGCAAAATTCTTCATCGCTCACCCCTTGAAAAGGTCGCTCCAGCAGCGTGCAGATTGGGAAAAACGTGAGTTATCGCGTTAGCGTAATTAACGCGACTTTAATGGACGAGTGAGAGCAGCCACGAGTCATTTGCCTGGCGCGAGCTCGTTTCACCTTTATCGACGACGTACAAATAAATGCACTTTTCTGCTTTATTTTTTATTCCTCCGAAGGTATCTCCGATAGCCATATCCTCCTTCGCGAAGAGAACGATTAATCATCGCCAGTAAAAGTGGTAGAAGGAAGAATCGACGATGAATTGTCGTCCTCGGGAATTTCCTCTTTGGATAATTCTTACGTAAGTCGTCGTGAGCCTCGGAAAAGTGTTCTGCACCGGTAGAGTTTTCACGGCGAGCCACCGACTGCATGTGGTGCAGTTCGAAAAAATATCGCTCGCCGAGATCCTCCAGCACGATAAGACGAGCAGCAGAGAGCAGGTTTGCATTAAGCGATCACGAAGGGGAATATTCAAAGATACACGCGTAAAAGTGCTTAACGAGCAGATAGGAAGAAGATTAGCGGGAGACAAATGGAGAAAACGCGTATGCGCACGGGGGAAGACACGACTCGCAACTATAGCGAGGAAAGCTATCGGTGTACAACGGAGGATCGACGATGTCCGAGATCCAGTGGCATTGCTGCGGAGATTACAGGTTGCTCGCTTTCTCGGCCTAGCTATCGCGGAAACACGCCCTTCTTCTATACCTATAAAATTGCACATTTCACACTGGCGACGATGTGAACGAATCGCTAGGAATGAACACAACACGGGCACTCCTGGGCGGTCTCTCCGTGCTACAAGATGACCAGAGATGTTATTGATACACACTCGGACTGTACGACTGAGTTGACAACGAAAACCATAGTAATTTAGAAAGCGTTAGGTCAACTTAAATTCAGTCGCCTGCTTGTCTAATGAGGCGAGAAATGAGTATATAAACCGCGATGCTATCGATACCCGCGCTCCAGCATCTAATTATATCTCATTACCCCAGATATAAATCACACACATCTCCCCTAGGAATCGCAAAAAAGAGGACGAGAAAAACTAGACCATCATCAGATTTTCATCACTTGTACACCATAACCTCCAAACCTCAAAATCAATTTTTCCGATACACAAAAATATCCTCCGTCAAACCAGTCGAGAAAAGGCGTGAAAGTCCTCGCGGAGCCGATAAATCGCAGCGGCCGTCGTAAATCAAAGGCTTTCGCGGGATCTAATGGAATATGCCTGGACGCGCGTCTCCCTCTCTCTCTCTCTCTCTCTCTCTCGAGGGAATTAAGTGCGCGGAGAGAAAGAGAGTGCGAGCGTCCTTGCCGAGTGACACCGATAGGCCGCGAAGTAAGGATATCGCTGTTAATGGGAGGTCGATGCACACGGCTGAAAGAGGATGTGCGGGTTTTGATTATGCTTGACCGATTCATTGACGGAATTATTAATGTTTATCTGGAGTAGATTATTTCTATACGAGTGAAAATTAATCTCACTTTGGAGAGCGCAGCTTTGCGTCGCTTCGCGCCGGGAAAATCGTCATTAATTATTCTCCCACGCGCTTGAAATAATCACCAGCATTTTATCAAATTTTGACGTAATCCGATATACGAGCTTCGTTATTGTGACATTACGCGTTTCAAAGCCCATATAAACCTGCGCGCACGATAGCCCATTACTTTTTCAATTTCGCATCATTAAACAAACTCCTCGCAGCAGCAGTAGCAGCGGCAGTAAATCATACCCGAACCATACGCCATCGAATTAGAGCCCTTTTCGCAATATGCAAAGCCGCAGAAAGCTGTTTAACATTCTCATGCGCGTCTTATAAATAATTATCAAAATTACGGCCTGATGACACGAGACACCGGTTAAAGTATCGTAAACGCGGGCTTTACGATCGCGTCTGCATCGAGGCGCACACAATCGCGCTCGCGAGCGCTCGAAAACAAAATATATATCGTTGTGTCACCTTCGTTGCTCAATCCGCCTTTCCGTCATTAATGCGAATTGCATTTTGCGTCGGGTCGAGTTCTCGTTGTGCTGCTGCTGCTGCTGCTGCGGGTCGAAGAATGTAGCCGTACGTGTTTGGCCATTATGCTTTTTAAGAGGTTTCGAATTTTACTACTACTGCTTCATTAAACGCCAATAATCACACGCAAAAAGTGTTCAACCTTTGTAGCATATTCGCACAGTTTTTCTCGCGCGCGCGCGCGCGCAAGGCTGTTGCGCAACATAATGATGACCACTTTTTGTTATTACTCGATCCGCGCGTCATCTTGAGGAATTTGGACTTGAGCAATGAAATAACGTCCCGCCACTCATTTGAATAAAAATCACACTCGCGCGCGCTCGTTTCCAATAAGCCAATAACGCGCGACACAATTTTCCCATCCAGCAACGATCGCATGCAACGAAATCAGGCTTCGTTAAGGAAGAGCGACGCCGTAATACCTCCACATCTCGTCATCCTCCTCTCCCGCGTTTTCCGTATCGAGCGGCTCGTTTGAGCTCGTTATTCAGCCGACGACTCGATGAATTGAAAGATTTTCTGCTACAGACACACGTGCAACCAGGTCACAGCCGCATCGAACATTGCGCACACGCACGCGCAGGTATACGGGAGGGAAGAGGCTTTAGAGAAAATGATTTATCTCCGTTTCCTGAGGGGGGCAGCGCTTATACGTACTTAGAGGCGATCGAAAAAATCGGCGTACATGCGCTGGAAATCAGAGAATCACGATCGGAAAAAGGACGCGCGAGCGTTATATATACAGTTACCGCGCGTTGGGGTATGTGGTTCGAGTTTATATATATATATAGTACAACACACACCGCGCGCCTTGACATAGCAGCTGGTATATGCGTATGTGTGCGTTCGCGTTTCAGACGCGTGTGCCTGTTTATCGTATACGCGCTGCAGACGCTTTTTTCGCGGTTATAGTTGTAGCGCGCGGGGCGAAGGCTGCGGAATCGAATGATTACCTTGTGTAATGTCGATGCTCATTTTTCTGGTACAGATAGTGCGCGCGTATCGAATAGTGTCGCTTACACACAATTACTGAGATTATTGAGATTCAAAAGAGCTCGAGTGCATAACCGCACCGAATCAAGGCGCGCACGTACAGTCCATTTAAATGCCGAGGCATTAAATAACCACGTCTTTTCCAGCAATTCATCCGCCGATGCCTGCTGCAGGTGTATAATAACGCGCCTACCTCGAAAATATACTGGCACACACACACACACACACTCGATCGCAATTACGCAAGTCGATGCATAATAAGCTCGCGTTATTCGCCAGAACCCGTCTCTCTCTCTCTCTCTCTCTCTCTCTCTCTCTCTCTCTCTCTCTCTCTCTCTCTCTCTTTCTGTCTCTCCTCTGACCGATTCGACTCTTCGAAGGAAAGGAAAAAGACGACGACGCACGCGGATAATAATCGCTCGCGTATTAAGAGCGAACAAAAACCCGCGCGCAGCTTTCCGCCGCCGAGAGAGGCAGAAAAAATACGCCGCGGCGTTTTTCGAAGCTTACGTAAGTAAACTCCTTCATTGTACGGAGAAAAGATTGTACAAGTACGCCGGAAAAATAAAAGGTTCCGTTCGTGTTCCGATGCAGGAAAAAAGCCGACGAAAGGATATCGGGATGTGTGCCTCACGTGCGCGCTGCCGTGTGTGTGTGTGTACGGTGTGTTGCAAAGCTTGCGTCACTGGCAGCGCGCGGCTGTCGAAACGCGCTTTCCAGAGAAAATCTCGAGCTTCGCGCGAAGAACGATTTCCCGATCGACGTGTATCCAAATTCCCGGATAAATCACGATATAAAAAACACTCGTACCGCACTCGAATGCGCATTGCGCAACGCGCACGCCTTCGGACAATTAGTGCATCGTGTGGTCCTCGAGCCACGAATTTACGTAAGGATAAGGCGCCTTCCTCCTTATAAGCGATGAATGCGTTACGCGAAGCTGAACAGCCGTTGCGCTGCTCGCCTGTATACGTGTACATAGTTTTATTACGGCTGCGCGCCGCAGCGGTGAGAGGTATCCGCGAGTAGTTCTTGGATTAATAACGCGAGACTTGATTAGCGCTGTGCGGTTTTCCTTTTCTTTCGGTCTCTGCAGACCAGGGAGAATTCCCCTTATTTTTGCTATTGAAAGCCCGGAGAAATTTCGATTGGTCAAACGTGCCAGAGTCTTACTCACTCGTGTTTACAAGCTCGATTCGGGCTGCAGTCGGCGTTTCGTACTCACCTGTAACAGAAAAAGAGAGAAACGGATAGTTATTAATCGCGAATACTCGTCGTCTCGCACGCATGCACAAAACAAAAAACCTAAACGGCCATCCCCCGACTCGGGTAGAAAATAAATCCATTAGCCGGATCGAGAGCTCGTATAAGGCCGCGAAGTCGTCGTCGAAGAAGAAGAAGAAGAAGAAGAAAACCAACCGGACGGATAGAAGCCGCGCGCGCGCACGCGGTAGCAACTGCGAGAACGGAAATCGAGAGGCGGCGGAGAAAATGAAGAGAGCAAGCAATCGGCGGCAAAGAAAACGCGCGTACATGGCGCTGATGATGTCCCGCGCGTCCAATAGAACCGCGCCAATACGAGAAAGTCGAGAGGAGCAGTCGCTCTATGTAGTTCTGCGACTTTTTAGTTCTGCGTATTTTTTTCGAAAATTGAATTTAAAGCTTCCAAACACACGCAGCGAACTCTCTCAATTAATTCGACTCGGCCGAATCCCGCAGAGAGCCGCAGAAATCATCGTTCGCAAGCGATCGGTCCGCTCATTACCGCCAACCGGAATCCCCCTTTACGGACCTTTAAATCCCATTAAACGCGGCTAAAACCGGCGGCAATTGCTATCCCCGGCAGCTGGTCGCGCACCGCTTGACGGCGACGACTTCTGCTGCTATTTTGCATGCGAGGAATCCGATAGCCGCCTTTCGCGTCTCTGCTGCCACTTTACGTGATAGTATACGACGCGCGCAACAATGGCAAAACATCGATATTTCATGCGAACGCGAGCGGTAAATCTCGGGGTATAGAAAACGGCGAGTTTCGATTGTGGAATGGATTAATAGGTTGGATGCAGCGCGCGAGAGTTTTCTCGTTTAACTGGAGCGAACAAGTGTCACCCGTGATTTGCGGGCTCGCGTCTCTGCCGTGATGAATCTGATGAATGTCCGCAGTCCACGTGCCATTGAATGCGTAATTTATGTGTTTATCGGCTCTGACGTATCCATAAAAAAAAAAAAAAAAATGATCGCGACGCTGAAGTTTCAATTAATCCCACGTCATAACGAAGACTCTAATCCAGGACGCCGGCTCCAGCGACGCGTGAAGAGAGCCGTCCTTTCTCCAATAATTGAATCATACAGCGTAAATTCCCACCTCATCCTCCGGCCAAAAAATATCGCCGTTTATGATCCATCCAATCGCTCCTTTAGCTCCACGCCAGCATCCTTAAGGGATAATGAAAAACCCATGCAGCGCCGGAGAGAGAAAGAGGCTCGCGCGCGGGACCAGTTTTTTCCGTCGAAACGCCAAACCACTTTTTATGGCTTAACGCGAAACTGCAGACAGCGCCGCGTTTCATCATCCCCGCAGTGCGTATAGGCTGCCTCTTGGTCATTTTTAAATGGCCGCTACGGCTACTTTTAGCCAACTGCTCGGGATTTTCCGGGAAAGCCTTCGATTTAAGTTTCGATTTGTGCAAGTCGAGATAGCGATTTCCACTTCTGGAATTTCTCGCGCCGTAAGGATGCGCGAGAGCGCGCGCGGAATCGTAATTGGGTGTATTTGAATTTGCTGGTGTAGCTTATGGCCGGAATATTCGAGGCACGGCGGCTCGGCTTCAACGAGTGTTATAAACGTCTCGTTAACCATTCGCGGAGAATAGTTAAAAAGTTTCTATCGTTGAAAATTAGAGTCATTAGCCGAGCCGCTGAGGAATCGCCGCTAGATGGCGTCGTACAGCCGGAAATATAATACTCCTACGTAATATCTCGACTTTTCATTAGATCCAAGTGCGGAAAATCACGCTTGAATCATTGTCCCTTGGTTGGGACGCAAAAATCAGTGTCGCGAGATTATCTCGCAATTTATTACCGCTTATGAAAGTATCTCGCGCGAGGCAATACGTTATACGCGCATGCGAGTCGCTTCAAAGGACGACACCGAATCGGGCTCTCTGTATGAATTTTTTTTCTTTATCACAATCGCTCGGCCTCTCTTCCCCGCATTACTTATGCTCGCGCAAATTTCGCTGGCGGTATGCGCTCGCGATACGCCTGAAATATTTCTTCTCGCGCGCAAGCTCTCATCCTAGTTTTTATGTGACTTTCGAGCTGCACTCGACGAGAGGTAAATTTCGGTAAAAACTTATTTGTGAGTTATTATTATCTTCGATACCCGGCTCGTATTAATCACCGACGATTGATTTTGATATCACTCGAAGCGCTATGCAAATTAGAGCTACGTTCGCGTATTGCTAAATAGCTCGTTTTTGCTCGCTAATAATGAGTATATCGTCGAGCAAAAAGCATAAATCGTCACACGCAGCCATAATTACATAAGTCAAGCAGAGAGCGAAAAAAAGAATCGAACCGCACGACGACTCTGCCGAGTCGGCTGAAAAATTTAGATGACGCAATTCAAAACTTTATTATGATACCGTACACCTCTTTTCAGCTTCGCGTCATACGTCGAGAGCGCGTACGTATGCAAATGAGCCGAGCCGAGACGCGTGTGCGAAGAAGCCACTCGAGAGCCATCCTCGAATATAAGAAAGGAAACAAAAACACCCGCGAGATCCTCGTCGCTCGCCCAAATGAATTTCCAATCGGACGACCGACATTCGGAAACCTCGAAGAATTCCGATCCCTATCTCCCGCCTCTCCTTATCGCCGTTGGAGGAAAGAGAAAAAAGAGCCGACTCCCGCGCTTGAGTGTGTGTGTGTGTGTGTGTGTGTGTGTGTGTGTGTGCCGACGCGTAATATCGTAGACCTCAAATATTTGCAGTGCTGCAGATACGGATCGGCGCCGCAGCGCTAATTCTGTCTCTTAGACTCGTTGTTTGGATAGATTTTGCGTACTACGCGCATTGTCGCTTATCAGGCACGTTTTCGCCTGTGACTCTAACGTCGGATACAGAGTGGTGGGTACAGGTAATTTATACGTAATTTATCCGCGTGATAATATGCGGAGACTGTTTACCGATTGCCATAGGAGGGCTTTTCTACGTTCCGTCAGACAAGAGACATTCCTTCGGTGATGGATGTGAATTTGCTCGAATGAAAGAGCTGCTATCGATAAAAAGGCTTCGATTGTTGTCCAACTCTCGCTCTTTTCAAGGAAAATCGCTGTCCCGCCGCGATAAGACGACATTCCTAAACAGCCGAATCACAACACGCAGGTATATTGTTTTGAAGGCTGTCGGGGAAACGAAGAGAAGCCGACGATTTATTAACTGCCGTTAACTATCGCTTCCTTAAATCTGGATGTACATTATACGCGAGAAAGAGGCAAAGCGAGTCGATAGCCCGCCCAATGAAATCGCCGCTTCGCAAGGACTTTAAAAGTGAAAGTTGCATAAGTAATTAATCCGCGCGCATACATTTTACTTTGTAATGCCCTCTTCGCTCTGTGTGTGAGTGTGTATTTTTTAGAAAACCTCTATCGAGGAAGTTTCAGCGTCCTGCTTTAATCTCGCGCGTGTTCGTCAAGACGCTGGAGGAAAAAAGCTCTTTTCGAGCCAATAATTCATCATCGTAAAAGTTAATTTGTCATCGCGTCGTAAAAGGCGCTCTCGATTCGGACCGCGCACTTATAGCCGATAATCCAGAATCAATTAAGGCCTTATTATCTCCGATAATCGCGCGCATCGGGAAGATTAAAAAAAGTTTTGCAACGAGCCAGCACCATCAGCAGAGCGAACAAAGAACCTCCGCGACCGTTAAGAGAGGTAGAAAAAAAAATAGGCACACACGCTTGCTCGACTTTGCACATTATACCCATGTGCCACGCATGGCTAGGCGCACAGTGATCATCGCGGTTGTGTTGTTTAATCGCCGCTGTTGCAGCGCATGATGGATGCGGTCGACCAAGAGAAAACGGATCAGACTATTATCGGTTGCGCGCCGCGACCTTGGCTTTGGAACTCGTTTTCCCCTCGACCTTTGCGCGTCGTCGCAGCCGAAAAGCATGCGAGGGGCTCGCTCGCTCGTTGTAGCGCGGTCGCGAGAATTTTTACGTCCACTTTTGCTAAATGGAACGACAGTTAATGTTATGCATCGCGACTTTCTTACTTCTGACCGTAAAAGCTCGAGCGGGAGGTGCACCTCTTGAAAATATAATGGAATGTCACAGCGCCGCGGGGAAACGACATTACAATGGGCTGTAAACTTTTTGCCATATCTCCGCTCTGCTGCTACTTTATTTACGAAGAAGATGGAACGAGATCAGGACGGGGATTGAAACGTACATTGTGTGTAAGCGCTGGGCTACTTATCGTCGGAATATAATAAGCAAGAATAACCCGCGCGATATGACGAATAACGACTTGGGCATCCCGCGACACCTGACTTCCATCACGTATCTCCCTCTCGCTAATGGAATACCCGACTTAGCAAGATTAGACCGAATCTCGAGAGATAAAGCGGCTCGATCAATTACTCGGATAAAACAAGGCTCGCTCTCGAGGCTCTCGAAATGACACTATACACCTTCCGCGGAAACCCAGAAGCAGCAGAAGCGGCGTGTAACGGTGCCGCCGCCGTGCGGGCAAAAAAGTCACGGAAATCCACGCACAACCGCACGTATAGTTGTCGCGGCGACAGCAGAGCAGCTCGAGCATCACGAAAGGTTCATCAGCGGCGGTTCGCCGGCGAACGATTCGAGTGTCGCATTATCGTAACGGTCCAGGGCGTGACGCTGTTCTGCTTCGCGGCTCATCGTATCGGTACATATTCTGTGAATATGTGCGCGGCTATAGGGTTGGGAGACGTGACTTCCGCGATGACGACGATGATGCTGCGCGATAGTGGCTTATATGGTGCGCAGATTAGTTCAATCGGGGGATAATGTGATTACGAGAGGACACGCCCGGTGGGACATTTTTCGTTTCGATCGGCGTATTTGGGTTACGATGATGAGCCATTTTTTCTACGTAAGTGTGCTACACGGATTTACCAAAGGAGATTATATTCGTGCTCGCGCGATTTCAGGCGATCGATAACGATCTCTTGGCTTCTAGAATTGCAACCGGATGATTTTCACTCAGAGCTTTGAATTAATTAAAATTAACGTCGTCGGTGTAAGAGTGTTCACGTGTGCGCCGAGGCTGAGTAAAAAAATTTTTCATTCAATTCGAAGAAAATTTTGATTGGACGACGCTCGCGGGTCTAACCGTACGTGTAGAGGCTTATTAGATTCACCTGTTGAGATCGCTTTGCATTTAAATACGCGCGATAATCTTCAATAGATATAGACCGTAAGTTACTTTCATTCGTATAATAGGCCCGCGATATGCTGTTTTTGTTTCTTTTTATTGGATTATGTAAATTTCAGCATACTTTTCCCGCTCTGGACCGCGCCGAGCGTTAGCCTGAACTGTTTATTTTAATATATAAAAGTGTTGCGCAATCCGTTTATTAAATCACGAATTACTCAATCTCTAACGCGCTCCTGCATCCGTCATAAATTTATGAATAAACAAGCCGGTTGGCCGCGCGATTCCAAATTGGGTATACCAATCAGTATAAATTCTCGAATATATGACAGTCTTATCGCTCGTAATCCGCGATTCTAATAAAAACGTCGCGAAAATCGATCAGATTTCGATCGCGCAAGCGAAGATCCAAGCGTCCGCGAAAACGCTTCTCGGTATACTAATCCTCCGAAGGCGGAAAGCGCGCTCGAAACTCGAGCCGACGCGGAAAGGAAAAACAAAAATACACACGCGTGTGATGTAAGGAGATCCGTTGCGACAAAACGGATTACGCGACGACGGGAAATAATTCGCATTCATCGGCGTCGAGAAAGGCTTGTTATACGGAGACACACACACGCGCGCGCGCGCGTACACAGCGAGGCGTATATGTGGGATCGATCGATAACAATCGCGAAAGGGAAGCCTTATCGGCGCGATGCATCGCCGATTATTTCTACGTCTCTCCTGAGGCGGCTTTTCGCTTCCTTTCTCGCCCCTCTCGGTGTGTGTCGATATACGATTCGCGAGTGTTGCTCTGGTTTTTTTGCGGGAAGTGCGAATGGCGCGATTGAGCCGTGACGCTGTGGGGAAAAAATTGCGAGTGAGAGGACTGATAGTGGAAAGCAGGTGCGCGCGGAATATATAGGTGACACGGAACGTATAGGAGAAATATAAACGTATTTATTTTTAGAGCTGAGCTCAACAACGTGATTTTTTTATGTAGAGAGTTTGTTTAATTAATGAGAACCTGCTTGGTATTGCCCGACTTTTTAATGAAGCAACGCAATTAAGTTAATCTCGATTCAATGATTAGCGCTAGGCTGTAGAAGTGGTAGGGATTGGTTACGAAAAAACGATTCGTGACGTACTTTTACGCGTTTCCAATTACGCGCGTATTACACAAATCGAGTCATTTCTGTCCTCTCTCAAAACACTTACGTTTAATGCCCGGGAAAACGGCGCGCTTTTTTCCGAATAATAACCCTATTAAACCGTCGAAAACGCGCGAAATGACACGGTGCGGCGAAATTGCCGCGGCACAGTTCGGCCGAATTTTCGCAGAACCGAATCTTTCGAAACGGCGTTTATATAGAATAGACAGTCGCGCCCGGCTAGTATATATAGAATAACAACACCGGACGCCCCGCCAACAACTGTATTATCCTTTGGCGCGAGTCTTCCATGTAAACTAAAGGAAAATAACGAAACAATTACCCGTTCGATAAGAGCGCACGTCAAGAGTTGTTCCCTCGCTATCTCTGCCGTCCAAAGTAAATCGAGCGTGTAATATTTCGCGCGCACACGAGCTCCCCGGAGATTTAGTTTCAATTAGAAAATTGCCAGGTTTCGATAAGATACACTCGAAGAATTAGTGCCCACCCGCGAATTTATCGAGAACTGAGTCACGCACAGTGCGGTGTTATGGGGCGTCTTTGTATCGCGGGAAATAGAAAAACGTCGATAACGAGTGATCGTTTATATAGACTCTACGTGTGTACGAGCATCCTTCGCGTTAAGTCATAATTCTTTCATTCGCACACCGGTGTGACTTTCATTGTCGCCGGCGATACAAGCGTTTCTTTCACGATTTTTAATTTGCCAGCCATTGTCGCATACATCACGGCACAAATGTTCCTATCGGGCGTTTCGGCTAATGCGATGCGCCACGTACTTATTGTGTGCGCTCGGTTATGTCACACGGGACCGTATACCATAACAAAAACACACTTGATCACATATTAAGAGTTATGCTCGATTAGATCATCGGAATTAAAAGCCGATCTTTTTTACGTCTTGCAAAGCCCGAATCGGCCCGACAGCGCAGCAGTTTCGCGACACAGAAAAATCGCGACTGTCGCATCCAGCAACAACAAAACAAACTTGGCCTTGGCGACTCACCTTATAGCTTCAGAACCACCTCAGTCCCGGCATGTTCATCGGCTCTCTCGCAAAAAAGGGAATCGAAGCGAGCTGCGCGCAGCGTATCAACAAAAGTGCCCACTTCACACACCGATATATAGCTATATATAATAATAGTACACGGGTCTGTCGACGACACTCGCGCGTGGACGAACAAAGTTCCTCGAAACACAGTGACAGTCGACCTCGAGAGCAGGACAGCCAGCCGAGGGTCCGGCTTCGCTAGGGAAACGCGAAAACTGCGATAAACAAAGGTAAAAAACCGCGCGAAGCAAAGTACACAGCGTATGGTGTGTGTCTGTGTGTGCGTGTGTATGGACGAAGGACGACTGCAACGGCGGCCAACAGTCCCGGCGAACTGTCGGCACTCGACTGGCGGCGCGATGTATAACGGGCTGCTGCTGCTCGCGCTGCCGCCACTCTCCTCTCTCTCTTTCTTGTTCCGCACCTGGGGACACGAACGCCGAGCCTCGGCTGGCTCCGTAACCGCTCGGGCGGCGTAATGTGTCGCGTTAAGGCGAAAACACGTGTCGGTGTGTGTGTGCGCGCGCGCGCGCGCGCTGTTCGTGTGTGGAAGAGAGAAGTGAGGTTAGGGTGATGGTTTTTTTACCTGCGGGATGGACTCTCCGATGCGTGTTGTTTTTCTTTTTGTTTCGCGGATCGGAGGGGGGGCTTTTTGTTCGAGTTTCGAGAAGTGCAGCGAGAGGGTCCGTTGTCGTCGTGATATGCTTTTATGTTGAAGGACGTTATTTGAGATTCGGTGAAGATTCTGATAAAGTTTGAGTCGTTTATCAGATTTAGGCGGACAATGCTTTGCTTTTAGTTGATGTGCGTTGGAAGAAATCCTCTTTAAAATATTTTTTAACGAAAGAGATAATTTATTTGAGCTCGGATTACAGCCTCGTGGATATAAAATGGTTCATCATTTATCAATTAAAGTAAGTTCAAGTGTATGGCATAAAAGGAATCGAAAAAAGATTACTTATTAAAATACGGAACAGAAATTCAACTGCTTACAAAACAATGAAGATCCCAACAGTACAGTGACATTGAAGGTTCAAAAGCGCGTCTGAGAAAAAAAAAGTCAACGAGGAATCAAAAGTCTCGAAAAATTATCCACTTTACCACTTGTCGAATTCTTTGGCGAGACTTCGATCCGGCCATTCATCCTCGTCGCCGATCTTGTGTTCGCTAATTTCTATTCGCGCAGTTGTCCGCCGACAATACGCAACGGCTGTTTGGCTCAGCTTCTCTCTCTCTCGTGAGAGATCGTTAGGTATAAGTATTCCTTACAGCGTAACACGACATTGACTGCCGCGGAGTAACCTTCCGTGAAGAAATTAATAACATAAAAAGAGCCCGATTAAAAGAGCCGAGATGCCGTTAGATTCGTTTGAATTTATGCTCGTGTGTTTGCCGTACGTAGTATGATGCCTCGATTAGAGTGTGTGTTCAACGCTGTTTTATTTTTCTGCTAAGCAAATCAGAAAGCACGAAGATAACGTTCTATTGCTGCAGCTTTTAGCGAAGGCTGTGATATAAATTCGTTCGAAAAACTGCCAAATCATCTGACACAGTTATTTCTGCAACGGTCATTGAAAAGGCACACACGAGCACGTTGTTTACGGAGGCTTCCGATCGGATTTCAAAGGCGGTAGCGAATGACAATTTCTCACTTTCAGCGCTCGTCGAATTACCTCTCCTCCTCCTCCTCGACTACAACCTGTTTCCAGCTGAAAACTATATACGCGAAACTCGGGTTCGCCAAGTAGAGCGTGCCCAGCCGAAAATCGTTTTTCTCTCTCGAGTTTTATCGGTTAAAAAAATGCTTCCTATCAACACTTTAGCTGCAAAGAAGGACGATAAAACTCGCGCATTTCCCATGGGCGTCCCCTCGGTCCGACTTTCATGCCTCCAAATGATAGTATTTCGCCGAGTTAACGACCTGGCGCAAAAAAGCGATGGCTGCGCCGACGACGTGCGCCTACGAAATCGCAAAAATTCAAAGTCGTTACAGTTGCTGCACCGGACGCGAATTATACTTACCAGCGAGCGAGAGACGGGGATAAGCATCGATGATGCTCGGTGAAGCATAGAAAGAAATTCAGCCGAACGCGAGCTTAACGAGGGCATACATAACTCGGATGGTAGTCTGCCGCGGTTCATAGTCTTTGAAATTTCTTGCGAGAGCATGCGCGCACACACACACACACATTGTATTTAAATACGAAAAAGTAGGATCGTTAATTTCTATCGGAGATTTTTTGAAACGAGATGAGCGCGCAAAGGGGGTCAGATGATTTTGGAATACAATATGACTTGCTGCGGCATTGTCTCGAGGAGTACTCAAACTAGTGTGAGAGTTTCGTAGCGCTTGTGTATAATGATAAATTATGCATTTTGGTGGCACGTATTTTTTCGAGAGGTTAGTTTCTCCATTCTTCCTACTTTCAGTCATCATTACGAGCCGAATCAGAGGTGAACTTTTACAGCTCTGCGACGACCCGATTTCGAGCGCAATTTGGCGGTTGGAAAATTCGAGCCCGACAATATTTCAATTTTTCTCTCCAGCCCGGACAATTCGTCGTCGAAACCACAATGTACACACAACGCACTACTTCATGTGGGCACAATCTGCGCGCTTATAGCGGTACCCCGCGGTACTTTTCCCTCGAATCTCAAAAAGTTACTTTATCCCCAGATCATCGTTAACTGTGTGTGCTCAATGATAGCCGCATAATCGCGCCGGCGAACACGTCAAACAGTTATTTCAAAAGGCGAGTCAAGAGCCGCGCTCGATTATAACAGAAAGATCGTCCGTAAGTTTCCATCCCCTATATGAAAAAGTCACGACCGGATGAAGTGAAGCCAAGAATGCGTGAATATGATTGGCTCATGTAGTGCGCATGCGTCAAAAGTATCGTTAGAATTTTTTGATTTATTTTTGATTTCTGAAATTGAAATTCTGATTCTAATATTAAAAATGTAATATAATACTGTAATACATATCAAATTATAATTTGTGTATTTATAATATTCTATTGTAAATATTATTACTGTTACAAAAAGAAACACGATGTGAACGCTGACACGAACTGAGTTTAGACATAACCTTAAAATTTTAAAAGGAAGTTGGCAACGAAACCGTGGCAATTTTGAAATTTATATAAAGTTTGATATATTCCCGTGATAGAAAACAAATATTATTTCATTCAATAAGCTAACGAATCAATAGTCTAGTAACGTAAAATCCACAAGTGTATGCTCGTGTACCCAATTACAATTGCCTCGATACAGCCGAACGGAGCTGGCCACTTTGATATTAATTTATACAAAAGCAATAATACAGTCTAGTCCAGGCCTTTCTCCGCTTCTTCCGGAGGCTTCGGCTGCTCTTTTCCGCTCGATTACGCGGACATATGCTCGAGCTACTTACTTCCTACTGCGCACGCGAATTACACGTGTGCGTCTCGAGGCGCTCGAGAGCACGATGCGTGAGGAAGGTATGCGTTTTTCTCGGCGGGGGCTCGAAGGAAGGAAGGAAGCTAATGACGGGTTGTTCGGAGTAGAGGATGATGTGGAAGTCGTGGAAGACGGCGATATGCGATTGGCTTTGGGAGTTTGGCGACCGGACGGTTTTTTATACCACCATATCACGTGGAATTGCAGTGAATTTATGTAATTAAAACCCACTTTATTGCGAGATCGAGATAAAATTTATGATTTCGAAGAAGGCATCGTTCCGAGATTGAACCCATAGCCAATCGGAGATACGAAGATGTGATAGAAAGCAAAGATAAAAGCGAGGGCGTACATATAGGAAACTTTTGTCATTGATGGCCAACATGCCGAAGTAAAAGAAATAACAGGCGCATCGGTATCACATCTATTTTTGCCATATCTTATCGAGATAACGCTTACATTTACATCGATTTCTAGCGAGACTCGCTAAATATACCCCAGCTCTCTTATGTGCGCACCTCTGTGTGTTTCAGAAAATTCCAACCTATCGGTAATTATTTATCAAGCTTAAAATCACGAGTAGCTCGTCAAGGGAAAATCGCGCGAGATTCTCCCGTGCGAGCAGCTGATAATGCAAGACGATAAGTAAATTCAACAGCTACACACAGGTGCGCTCTTCGGTCTTATCGCATTAGCGCGAAATGATGACGCTCGGCTTTCAGCGATCTCCGAGTGAAGAGCTAGCAGGCGTACTCGTATTTTTCTCGGTTTTTTTTTTCGAACGAAGAATCGCTTCCATTTATCATAAATTAAACGTAACAATACTCTGCTCTTGAGAGTCGCCTGCGGCCTGTGCTGCTGGATATCGATTCCGCGGAGCTACCATCTATATATATATCTTGCTGTAGAGAGGCATTATCATATCCCCTGCGCAGAGTGCACACCCACCTTCCATTACCAACGATTTGAATTCATTATTCTCCGATACGAGAAGCATTGTTTCTTCCTGAACATTTCCCGGAACAGGCTAATTTTCGTTTTAATTGGAATAATACGAGCGCGCGGAACTTTGCATAATACGCGGATAGTCGGCGAAATTGATCGTCGCGCAGAAGGTGTGCGAATATCGCTGTAATCGTCCATTAATCAATCGCCGACAATAGGCCTTTAAGAAAATAATCCTCGAGTTATTTCCTTCTAAACGTTCTCGCCGACAACTCAGTGTATAGATGAAATCTAACGTTTTCTAAAACTGCTCGCGCGATATCGCGAACAAGTACCAACGTACCTACGTCACGACGACGACGACGACGACGACGAACCGTTTGTTTTGCTTTTATAGAGAACTACTGGGGCAGCACTACTACTACTACAGCGAGTCTAGAGAATCTCGTTCTTTGAATTTAAAGTTCGTTTTAGAGCGTACGTACATCTGTCGTCGTACCGGTCTTTCGTGTTTACATCCTCTGTCTCCCCGAGACGACGACCATAAGTCGCGCGAGCTCACGCGATTGTTGCAGGCATTGTGAGTATAGCTGTATGTATGCGAGCGTTCGCTCTTACCTATATATACTCTCCGGCAGTTTGGGGTTTCGCGGTAGGCTCCGTTTCATTCAGGAATATTTTCGGGGGTCCGGGAGCTGTGGGAAAGCGGATTTTTTGCGACCGAAGTGTACGAAGGTGGAAACGTTTGAGTGATTATTTTAATCCTCGTGCACGGTACTAAAAATACACCTACGATTGTACACTGCGATCCTCGACTGTGAATGCAGAAACTCGGTGTTTTCTCTCCCTCGTGGCTTTGTCGTATCGATTGAGCCTCGTGACTCATTGCCAGGGGTATAAGAGAACGATCGCTCCCCGCAATATATCCAAGATTAAAACTACAAAAGAAAGTGCAAATAAAGTTCCTCTCTCTCTCTTAAAAATAACTCGCCGCAAATAAACGTGAAATTCCCCGTAGCGAGGCAGAAAAAACGGTTACGCAAAACCCCCGAAATCAATTCCCCCGGCAATTACATAAACAATATCGATCTCGCCTGCACCTGATCGCAACTCAAATAAACGTCGTTTCTCCGGGAAAAAAAAAATCTCCATCGTCTTTTTCCTCCGAGTCGCCGCCGCCGTCGCGGTTTATACAACAGCAGAAAACGCGAAAAATAAACTAACGGTACAGTTTCGCTCGCGAGAGTTTGAAAAAAAGGGAAAGAGAGAGAGAGAGAGAGAAGCCGTGTCGGTACCTCGCGTTTTTCCCCAGACGTCGTCGTCGCCTCAATTTCTCGCGGAGAAGCTTTACACCGGCGACTCTAGTCTCCGGGAAGGCCGATCGATCTCCGCCACGCTGTATTAGGAGGGAAAAAAGGAGTGCGAGGTAAAAAGAAGCTATCAATAAGCGACAGCAAAAAAACGAGACTCACCGTGAAGTGCCGAAAAGTCGGCGGAAGTTCAGGACCATTTTTGTTTTTTTGTTTTTTTTTTTCGGGCTGGAAGTTACCGCTGATTGCTGCTGCTGCTGCTGCTGCTGTTGGTGAACACCGGAGCAAAAAGTGGAGTTAGAGGTGCGCGGTGTACAATATGGATTTGCATGGGGCAATGCACTCGCGGTTACGCGAACGATCGCTCGCCGTATATAATTTAATAAATTTATCAACGTTGTTTTCAATTCTATACTTTCGCAGTTGCAACAACACCGCGAGCCTCGTATTTACGTAGCTGTCAGGTGTTAATATATTTATACCGAGGGAACAATAACGCAAACAAACATGTGCCCGCTTGACTCGAGTCGGCGCGTATGTCTGGAAAATGACAATCCAGCACGACCACGTCAAGTGACTAATTTCGCTATCTCGAGAATACGCTCAAATTGCCATAGCCTCTGTGATTAGCGCGGTGTTATTATAAAAACACTCGATCCGAGGAATTCCAACGATAATGAATGACACGAAAACAATCGGCGCGCACATCTCCTTGTGTAAGCAGCCGATTGCGTAACCTCGCGTTATACATTGTCGCGACGTTTGTCCCTATTAAAAAATCGCACCTCTACTCCCACTCTCTCACGTGTTTACTTTTGCGGAGAGCGGTGGACGTTGTCGCTATCGATTTCTCAGCGCTCGGAATTTATGGATATTTTCACGCGTCGCGTGCCTCGGGTTAAGATAGATTTTGCAAGGTGTGAACGAGGCTGTGATTAGGCGCAACGAACTACCGGACCAGTTCTCGTGTGTGCGCGGAGGAAAAAAGCGTCGAAAACTTTTTTGCCGATCCTCCGAGAGATTTCTGGTCTAGTTAGCAAATTTTCTGCCCAGAGACACTGTCTGTAGAAAATACATTCGAGCGCGAAATTTATGCCAGGTGCGAGGAAAAATCGATAGCCCCAAGGTCCTCTCCACCCTTCGACCACCGAAAATCACCTCAACTCTTTCTCCTCTTCGACACACAAACACAGGAGATCACTGTGAACAACTTCAACAACAAACACTCGTCGAACGAACAAAATATAATAATTACGCCATTCTCCCGCGCGCGCTCGCGCACACGATGTACCTCCTCGGCGGTCTCGGATCAACTGAGAGAACAGAGTATATGTTATACCGCACGGTAGACGCAAGAGGAGAGATACGAGGCACGAAATTCAGGGTGCCGCGGAAGGCGCGCGTCACGCACGAGGAGCCGCCATTGACCGTTGGAACGTTACTGTCTCGCTGCGCTACCTCTTGTTTTCACGTGACCGGCCGGCTGTGCTCCCGAAGAGAGAAAGAGAGCCCTCTTGTTGCCCCCCACTCTCAGTCTCTAGGTGTCTGCTCTTTCGGAGTATGTTGTATACACATACGAGCTATCTCGTTATCGGACGAGGTCGGATCATCAAGTGTGTGTGTGTGTGTGTGTACGTGTACCGTGTTTATTAGCGCGTTTGTGTGCGGAGCTACAGGTGATGTGGGGTGAAGAGGCAGATGGGGGTCCGTCACCGTTACGAGTTTGAATTTCGTATGGCGCTGTTGGCATGTGGTGGATATGCTAATTTTCGGGGGAATTCTAACGATGAATCGATGAAGATCAGCCTCGAATGTGGGACAGAAGGATTGACCTTATGTGCACTTTTGCCGCCGATGCAGTATCAAGCTAACCAGATCCGATTCTCGGAGAACAATTCAGCTCGTTAGAAAAAACAAAATTGGAACGCGCGCAAATAATTATCCCAACGAATGCATCACCTAATAAGCCTTCGATTAACAAACGCGAAGAAGTGATATCCGATCGTCGCACCGATAAGCCGCGAGCGCGTAGCAATCTTAGAAAACAATGATAATTCACTCGTACCTCCCATATTATTTCCGAGCCACTACAGGCAGTCCAACTCTATCATATGTCCTTATCTCTCGCAACGATTTTCAGCAGCAGCAGCGTGGGAGCTGATTACATATGGACGTTTGCGATTTTACAGCTGGCGTGCAAAAACTCGGAGCAATTTTGCCGATCCAGGCTACGCGTTCCAGTTGCAGATACACGTACGTACGTACGTACACACACACACACACACACAACTCGGTCTAATAGTCGGAGGCAGCAACGTGTGAAAACGCCTGATGGAGTCGAGGATCATTTGGCATCGAGTGAATCGTGGATGGCTGCGCCTTGTTAACTCTCTTGCGTTTGGGAGATGATGCTTGATGCGAAGGAAATTGTAGTTTTAATACGAAACCGTATCGTTAGTTTGGGTGAAAACGAAAGTCTTGCGGGATCAGAGACGATAGACTTTTCAAGCAGTTCGCGGATAAGATAGTCTCGGTTGTACATAGCACAAACGACGCACTTGAGACAGTTGGAATGAAAAGTTAATCTCATATGAATGTGGATTTCTATTTTCAATCGTTCTTAACGATATTCCATTTTCCGAAAGCAGTTATGTTACAGCCGTGCGCAGCCCTTGGAATTGTCTTAATGGGCCGTTGCGAAAAGCCGTTAACTCCCGGTTGACAGGGATTTCACGATTCTCTTTCGCTCGCTTACCTAAACTATCCTCGGCTCGTTTTCCAACTCGTTAAAAGGTAAATATGCGCGCCGACCGAGTGGTCGGCTTATCGTGTCTAACACGCCTATCGCGCGAGCTTTTACTGTTGTCGACAGACAACCAGAGCCAAGTGCGAGAAAGAAAGCGAAGAGAGATAAAGTTCAAATTATCATTTTAATCGGAGAGTAGGGATCTACCGAGTGTAATGCACATCAGGTATGCGCGGTCGCACGTCTGGTGGCACGGTCAGTATGAACGATCCAGAATCGAGTTTTGTTATTTGAATCGCTTAAAATATAATTTGGACTGACTCTGCAAGTTTTTCGTGATATTCCGTCCTCTTCAATTCGATGGTTAGATTAATGAGAAACCGTGCCAAAGTATCGCCCGGTAAGAAAATCAAAAAATTCGCGATTTTCAAGGTTGGATTAGGCGATAGTTCTGACATTGGCAGCAGCTGCCCGAAGATGTACTCTACATGTTTTTGCATGTGTTTCCGTCTTTTACAAGCCTGGTAGCAGCAACTGCCCGAGGTTCTGTCCTACCTATTTTTGCGTATTTTTCCGTCCTTTTGAAGCCCATGTAGGTTAGATTGACGAGAAAAGGTGCCGAAAATCCACGATAAGTGCATTTTAGATGAGCACGATCCTCGAAATTGGATACATAGGCGATATTTCTAGTTTGCTTTCGTTTTTTCTTTCTTATTTTTACGGTTTTTTGAATGTCTCCTTGAATTTCACTGCTGAAAGCAACTAATGTAAAATTGTGCAATCACCGCTAGAAAGTCTAAGACCGTAACGTATTAACAATGCGCTTGATTTGAGACTTGTGCGCCGGCACGAATGCAACCAGCGGCCCATCGACGTCGTTCTGGTAACAGTCTTACAGGGGCTTGAAGAGGCAAGCGTACTACGAAGAGCCTGGGACGAGTCTAGAATACAGCTCTTTCCATTGAATAAAAAGCAACATTGCTGTACTTTCAAGCTATTATCCTAAACGCGTTACACGTAATAATTAAATATTTCTCCACGATAATTCTTCATATTACGCGTAAAACTAGAGCATACTTAGAGCGCGTGAATGACGAGAAACTCTTCCTTCTCCAAGGAAAAGAACGTCACACCTGATCACATGTCATTTGTCGTAGCGGTACCTCGACGCACGACGACAATTCTCGAAACGACAGGAGTGTGAGAGAGCGATTCAGCCGTGACAATCGAAATCTTCCGCGACAATGGCACTTTTTTCCAGCCGTAATACAAATTGCATTATGACATGCAAGTTCGGGTTCAAGTTCACGACGGGACGTCCTGATCACGGGCATTAGGATTGTCTTCCGGGAATCTCCGCTGTTGTGAGAGTCGAGAAAGCTGCTTTTACGAAAATTGCCTTTTGATCGGGATGTTTCGCAAAATAAAATAGAAATTCTGACGGAGGCTTTCTCTGTGTACCGAGAATTTATGTATCGATAAGCATTTTTGCTCCCGTTGTTGCGTACACACACTGCTTCGTAAAAACCGGCGCTTGTAAACCCCTTAATTTACTTAACCTCGTTGAATGTCGTACAAGGCTCGCGCGAGAGCGGGAATTTACTTACACTGTGCATACAAAGTTTTCTAATTAGACCCAGAATAGATAAGAAGAACGTAGATGATAAACACAACAATAAATCTTCAGGCCGACCTCTCGAGAGTCGAGACTCGCGAATGACAATAGGCGCGATTCGAAATTATTCTGCAACGGCTAATGCCGCTCATTGATTATTCAACGCCTTTAAAAAGGCGAGAAGAAAAAATAAAGTCTGACAAAGGTGTTTAAAAAAGGCTGAGCGTAACGTACGCGCAAACGATGTTTACCGTTGCGGAATATCCTTGGCATGCACTGCGTTTCTAATTATCATCATTTTCAATATCCTCCATACGCGACACGCGACCATCTGTTTGAAAAAAAAAAAAAAAAAAAAAACAACTCAGCTAAGCGCGCCGCTTAAGTGCAGTTTCGTTTACAACTCGGTCATTTTTCCAACGAAATAATTGCCCCTCTCCAGCCGAGACGGAAGAAGAAAACGACCGCCGACTACTCTGCGAGCCATCCATTACCAGATGGATGGAAGAAAAAAAATGAATCCGGCCAGCATCGCAAGCTCGTTTCTTCCTATCGCACTGTGCACACACACGAGTACTCTAAATTATCCAATTAATATTCAGTTCGCCGCGTAGGCTCGCGCGCGGACGACTATCGCATCTCTAATCCGGTATTAATAAGTTACACCGTGCGCCTCTCTCTCTCTCTCTCTCTCTCGGTGTAATCGAGAGGCAGTGGCAGGGAAGGTGCAGTGAACCGACATTCGCACACAGGTGCCGCCGCCTCTCACGACACGCCGACGATCGGCTAACTCGATTTATGCTTCGACAACACAGCACAGCAGCGGCCGTTCCTATGAGTAGCGACGAGTTAGACGACCGGGACGCGGCGCGACCGGTTTCATTGATAAATCGTCCTGTTTGTGGGCATTAGATCCTTTGCTCTGGGATGATCGCCGGCGTTAATTAGCCTGCCTCGGCCACTCTTACGTCTATTTTCACCGCGAGCATCGCGGATCCCATTCGTAAGATCGTCCTGGTAATCGTAATTGGTCATCGAGCATGTTTTTAACTTTAACGTCATACACAGCCATCGAAATCCGACAACCTTGAAAATAGCCATACAGCCGCGTCACGTAACGCCCATGTATCAGAGGTATAAGCTAGACATTCAATCCTCGCCGCTCTCGTCTAAATAAAGTCGGCGCGCACGGCCGTCAACGTTTCCGGCTGCGCTCGGCCGGAAACGACGTCCTGGTGTCGCGCGGAACGAATAATTGAGCAATTGGAAACTCCTTCCCTTTTCGCTATACACACGAACCTCTTCCTCTCTCTCTCTCTCTCTCTAATCCATAACCCTACCGATCCCGGCACCGCTTCTCTCCCGCTCGATCGGTACACGCACAAGAAAGCGCGATATACGATCGGTTTCTCCGCGATCGCGTTGCGCGCGGTGTTTCGTTACGCGCCGGCACTTTCGATTTGCCATTTTTATGGCCGTCTTTTTTCACGGCGCGGACGCCACTGGAAATGATTCACGACGCGCATACGCGCTCGGCGGTTTAATGGCGCGTTTATGGAAGTCGGATAGACGAGCCTCGGCTGCTAGATGAGCTGCCTGCGCAGAAGAAACATGTGGACGATTAGTTTCGCTCGGATTGAGATATCGACGATTGCCAGGGCTATATTCTATCGATCTCTCTCTCAGCCGGTGCTAATACCGATTTAACCTACAACTCATCCGGCCGCGCGCGGCGTAACGTCCGCGATAAATATTGAGGGGAGAATCAATCAGTGGAAAAAAGCGAACCGTGAAAATTAACAGTCTCTCTCGATAAATCATGAAATTTTTCTCGGACTCGAGCAACAGGTGCGATGCCGGCCGGCACATCGTACGCACGACGGCGAAAGGAAAAAGATCGAGGAAATCGCGATCGAGCAGAGTCCCGAAGGCGACTCGCTTTATGCCGCCGCGTGCTCGGATCTTTCGGTGTCACGGACGCGGCGAACTTATAAATAAGTTTAATTGTAAAAGCTCGAGAGCGGGCCTCGCGGCTCCGATTAAGCGCGCCGATAAATCGCGAGAGCGAGCGAGTCCCGGTTCTTCTTTTTGCTCTTCAGTGGATTCCAGGCTGATGCGTCCGAGAGATGCGCGCGGGGACGAGCCGATTTCTCGGTGGAGAGTCCAAGCTGATGTTCACGCGTATTTAATAATTTCAGACCCGTTTGCGGGCGAGCCGGTCTGAGTAGCTTTCTGGGATGAGAATTTATCATCTGCAAGTGCGCCGATGGATTGAATTTAGAAATGCATCAGCTGTGTTTGCGTTACTCTCATTCCCTGACGGATGATGATGGGCATATCGCCGGCGCGAAAGTCGTTGATTTGATCGATCGCGGGAAATCGAAGATGAAGCTGTTGCTACTCGCGCACGACGGATGGACGTGGAGCACTTTCTTTCGACGACTCGAGATTTTCTAAAAGTCTACTGCTTCTGAGCGGACGGATGTGAACCTCGCTCTCAAAGACAATAGTTAATTCGAGGAGAAATTTTCGTTGTGCGAGCGCCATTGTGCGAGGTCCAAAAAATGCGCGCGTTGGAAAGAGAAACCGGATTGTGTCGGTCTCCCCGGCGTCGCTTCATGGTTTCATCAGGATTTGATCGCTTATCTAGTTAATTCGCGCAACTTCGGGGCTCTGTTTATATCGTTTAATCAGAGCCAGTTTATATATAGCGGGAGGAAAATGCGCGCGTAACGAACAAGTGCTCTCAGCTGCAGCTTTCACTCGCGCGGCCGTATCGCCGCGATTTTTTCGAGGCACTTTACACTAGTTTTATTATGATTCTCACAAAGTACTCGCGCGGAAGAGTCGTCGATTTTGCTTTCACGGCCATCATCCCAAAGCGCCGACCGCATAAGCTGCATCCCATTCTCCCCTATAAATTCCATCCCCGCTCGATTTTTCTGTCCGCAGTCCAATCTATATACATTACACATTTCCAATTTAGAACGAGAGAGAGGGAGCTTGTTAGCGCTATACACTCGCGCGCGAGTTTCTCACGCGGGAAAACAATACAAATAAACGCAGTGAGGGACTGCGGCGGGGCTGCCGCTTCGATTTGCACGAGGATGAGCGTATCTCGTTAGTCGCGGGAGCGGCCACTTACGAGCGACGTACGCGAGCGAGGAATTTCGATTCGTTGCCGATTCGAGGATTGACGCTACTACACGCAGCGGCTATCATGCGCGACGACCAAAGCGTCGTACGTATAAGCGATCGGTTCGATAAGACCGAGCGCGGCCGTCAGCTCCCGGCAGATTTATCGGCCGGCGATAAATAATAAAGCAGCGCTTTATCAATGCGCGGTACGACCCTCCCAACCGCGGGCTAATTAAGAACCCCCCGTGCCAGCGTTACACGCGGGGGCCGCACACGAGGGACGGTATCCTCTCTACAACGCGCGCATTAGTCGTGATGAACATCGACGGGCGTGTATACACGTCGTTATCGCCGGATGGGATCGAATCTCGGTGTCTAATCGGGGCAAGTGTCTCGGAGATGAAGAGCTGGACTTGTTATTACTGCAGCGTTTCTCTCTCTCTCTCTCTCTCTCTCTCTCTCGTCCTTCTGTTCCTCGTTTTTCTCCGCATCGGAGCGAAGGCGTGCAATTTGCACGCGGGCGAGCTATGGCGAAACGCTACCCATAACGCGCTCCCAGCAGCTCTCCCTCGGCTAATCTCTCATTAGCATTTGAAAAAGTAAAAAGTAAGCGCGCGCTGACGATTGGAAAAAATTGAGCACACAGCTCTCCGCTATGCAAATAATACCATATAGAGCTGCGCGCAACGATTCACGGAAAGGCAGTATTGTAGAAAGCCAAAGACAACGCGTGCAGAGAGAGGACGGCTGCAAAGAGGAAACGTCATAGCGCTAAACAAAGTGCAGCTCATCGGCATAATGAAAAACGAGAAACGGTATACGCGCGCGGTGCTTATTTTCCAAGCGCACACACTACAGCAGAGAAGAAAACGACCTTCCACGCGACGACGGTCGTCCTCGACTTGTCGCCGCCGCGACGAGAGGGAGAGAGACTTTTGTCGTTCTTTTGCTCGTCCGTCTCGCGCGCGCAAACAAGACGCGTTTCGAAAATTTCCAGCCGGGGAATGCGGCTGATAAAGGCGCGGAATGTGGTGTGCAGCGCGTGATTTGTTAGCTCGATAAAATCATCGCGGCGATTCTGGTTTGCATGATTTTTCAGCCGGACTCGTTTCTATACGCGCACATAGGATTAGAATGAAATTGTCGCGCTTGAGATAAGAGCGATAACGTGTCCAGTGGCTCTCTGCGCTCGAGATTTCGCGTAATATAAATTCCCGACGAATTTGCAAAGCAACGACGACGAGGCTGCAGAAAAAAAAAGGGAGAAGAAGAATCCGCGCTCGCGCAAAACCGCTTCACCGCAAAACGCACGCGACCGCGTCTAAATACCGCGCGGTATTGGCCCGGTATCGGTTCTCTCTTTCTCTCCTCGGAATCCGCAGACTCTCGCTCCCCGGCCGCAACGGAAAATCCAGCAGCGGCAGCTCTCCTAACGGACTCGTTTACATGCAAATTGGCGCCGCGCGCGATTCTCTCACAATTTTCATCCGCAAGCCAACTCTCGGGAGAGTGTATTACGTGTATACAGTTACTCGAGCGAGCTGGAGGAGAGAGGAAGAAGGGACTACCTGCTTAACGTGCCAGGGGTTCGCGTGCGCTGATGCTCGTCTTTTTTCTCGCCGAGACTCTCTCTCTCTCTCTCTCTTTCTCGCGACAATGAGGCGCTCGATTAGGTGTGAAAACGGCGGCGTTACGACGCTCGATTATCGAGAGGTGCGTGTATGAGTCGTCTACATTTAATAGTCTAATAACTCCTTCCGAGAATCCAGACGATCGCAGTCCTAAGAGCAAGAATATCGATAAGGACGCGATTCTCACGAAGCGTTTATAATTCGTCCTTCGCGAGAATACAACAAGTCTCGAAGCGCTCGAGCGAACAACTTGGCGCGAGAGGAGGCTTCCTTCGCGCTTCCAATGCAACTCGAAAGATTTCTAGCCGACTGGACGGATACGAACGCGGTCATGCTCGTTGGAGGTTACTTCGAGCTAAGAAGGGTATTGTCTGCGTAAAGCGTTTTAAAATTCTCATGAATCAGGGTAATTAGCCGCGCGCGAGTGCATTAAAAAAATTTATGCGACACATGGGAAAGCACGACGCATTATATTTATAAATTGATAGTTTTGTCCCACATATTAGGCCGTAATAATAATTGCACAAGCGCGCGCAGTACCGTAAAGACTTCGGATCGTAAATACGAAAAGGTTACGCAAGATCGTTTTCCAAGATAAAGCCGAATGCGACAACCGAAACTGACAGGTGTGTCTCTAATATTGTCACTGTCGGAGTGCGCAGAAGCATATTGCCCGACTTCCGATCGAATATCGAGCAACGGACAACGCATTTCTCCGAACGACTCGCTTTACAGAAACGTTTCGATATCTTGTATTATTACTACACACGCGTACTTTCACTTTCCTTCGACCGTTTTCCATATACGCGATACTATGCGCCTCTAGCATAATGCACAATTCATAAACATCTTCCCGTCGAAGCGGGCACCTTCTTCCTATCTAATTTTTTTTAACGAACCTTCGCAGCGTGTAGGGAGAAGAAAAAAATTGGCTCGAATTAATGCGCGCTTCCTGGTGCGCAGTGTCTAATTAAGCTCGATAATTGCGCGTTAAGCGGAGTTCGGGCGATTGATAAGCTTCGTGTGCGGAGATATATTTTTAGAGAGCGACTACATCGAGAGCGCGAGGCTCGTAAAGTCATAATCTTGGGGCAATAAACGGGCCGGGATTTTCATTTTTCTTCGCGCCTGTAGTATGCTTTGTCCAAAGCATTTTCTCGCACTTATCTTTACGTACAATTAAAAAAAAAAAAAAAAAAAAAAAAAAAAAATGAATCAAAGTTGAAAGACTCACCCTAATTTCCGGGGCAGGGTAGCCACGGCCACGGCGATGCCCTCGCTGTACCTCTGCTCCTCGGCACGTCCATCTCTCTTGGAGGACGAGACCGAGCGATGTCTCGACTGCCGCGGCGCCTCGGCACAGGCGCCTTGGGTGAAACTGTAGGTCCTCCTCTTCTTCAGGCACAACATCTTCGCACTCACTCGTCGCCCGTTTACTGCACGCTCTACGTTTTCTTTTCTACCGCGCACCCGTACACACTTCACTCGGTGGTCGGCATACTCATACCACGGGATCGACCCCGAGGGTCTGGTCTTGTTCGTTGTTTTCCTCTCTGAAGCGGATGCCGGCCGGTGGAGATCTGTAAGAGGTGGACGAGCGCTACGTGAGCTTTGAGCGTTATTCAAATTTTCTCGAAGAAAGGCTCGACTATTCTATATAGATGGAAGCGTACGGAGGACTGATTTAGCATCCAAATATATGACATAAAATTTTACAGCCTCATTAGACGCGACGTGGATATAGCGTGTGCTTCGGCGAAATTCAATTTCGCCGAAAGCCTGCATCGAATATGCAGATACGCATTGCGAGAAGCAGAGCGCTGCAGCAGCAGCCGAAAATATTGATTTTTAAAGCGCTGACGAACGGCAGGCAGCCTTTTCCGTGCATGCACACGGTGCAGAGAGATATTCTCGATAAAGGAGCGACGTTTACGAGCCGGAGGCTATACGGGCTGCTTCGGCGAGCTGTTCCCGGCTTCATAAAACGAGCGTATAAACGCGAACATTAGGCCGGGGATTATGTGTGCACGAGTTTCCCGAGCGAAACTATAATGAAATGACATAACGTTCCGTGAAGCACGCGTACGTAAAATTAGCATTCGCGCGGGATGGGATCCGCCGAGATGTTTGCTGTATTATTAATTGCACAGTGTACATAGCGAAAAACCGGTTGCCTGTAAAATAGAAGCAGGCGAGTCGCGATGATCAACAACAAACTCGAACAGCTTTCTAAATCGAGGTGAAAATCAATCACACCCATCAGCGCGTTAATACCTCCTGTATTCCAGCAGCAGTAGCAGCTCGAATTCCTCGCAGTCCTTCAGCTCGCCTCCCGAAAACGCGGCCTGCACAACCTGCGCGCTAGCATCGTAATTTTCGAAAACCGTCGCAGCAGCAACCTGCACCACCGCGCACCACGTCAGTCAGTCACGTCCCATCGGATCGGAGAAGGAAGCACACCGCGGGCACATATACACGCGTAATATATGTATATCTTTCCCAAGAGAGAAAGAGAGAGAGAGCGGCGCAGCACACCTCGCGACAGCCCGGCCCGACGACGACTACTGTGAATGGAAGAGGCGAAGAGCCGAGGCGCGCCGCCGATGCCGTAACTGTACTGAACTTGAGCGAGTGAGAGAGAGAGAGAGAGGCGAGTAGGTATAATACACCTGATGATGTGCACACGCGCGCGAGACCCGTAGCTCGAGAAGGAGATAAGGAGCGGAGACGGGGTTGCTCTTCCTCGTTGTCAGTCCTCCTATAAACGTTCGACTGCTGCGCGAGAGCTAGCTCACCGACGAACGTTTATTGCCGATGCGAAGATAGACTGGGCTTTTTATTCATAGCCGGAGCTATCGCGCACGTAGGCCAAATTCGAGCGATAACGTTCTCCTTCCGAGCTTGTCGAGCGTAAAAAAAACAGGCCGTAAAGCCTGTAGAAACTCGGCGCCGATTTAATTTGCGATTTTACGATTTTTCAGCGGCGAGCGCACGAGAGAGCTGGTCCGGACCTTAAAATCGCCATTACCCCGATGTGTTATCGCGAGCGTTAATAATATTTCGTGTTTGAAAGTATAGCGCGCCTCTGGAAATCAATATTCGATCAATCTGCGGCGCGCTGTAACCGTGATCCAAACAAACCCTCTGCGCAGCTCGTAGTCAGAGCGACATCAGCCGCGGTAGAAGCGCAACGAGACGGTCCACGGGTAAACCGGAAACGCTCGATACCTCTCTCCATATTACACTCGATCTCTCGTCTCGTTCGAGCGGTCGACGATCCTTACTCAGCGCTCCTCCTTTCTCTCTCGCGCTCGCTCTCTCACATATTATACTCTCTAACATGCCGCGTTCGTTCGCTCCTTTGAATTGTATGCTTGCGACGTCGCGCAGCTCGCCTACAGGTGGCTACTGCTGGCATGGCTACAGGCCCGTAATTTCGAGCGGCGTTGATGAAGTAGGAAGAGAGGAATGAGACATATCGATCGCAGAGATGAAATTTTCTGAATGTTCGATAACGAGACGCGCTTTTCTCAGATCGCATCCAAGTGCAGCACAGAAGCGCAAGGTGCAGTTATGTTGGACTGACCGCTAGGACGAGCGCGCGCGAGCGCATTATCGGATGCGGGACCTCTCTTCCTGTTGCTAAGCGCAACTCCAGGAGGTGCACCATTGCGTGCCGGTGTACATACACCTTATAGAGTATATGCGCGCGAGAGATGGAATCGGATCGCGATGATCGGGAATCGGATGGTACCGCTAGCGCGAGGGATGATGCGGGACCACGCAGGAGAGTATGGGTACTGAGGGAATCCGGTGAGGAAAGCGCGACGACGATGAATCGCCGCTCGAGGAATGTGTGCAGCGCGAGTAAATGAAGAGTTAACGAGCCTCGTTGCTTAATGATGGAACGACTATACATCGATATGACGCACGACTCGGTGATTACAATTTTAATTTATAATGTAATCGATGACCGATATGATTTCACTTCTAGTCGCATGAAACCCCGTAAAAATATAATACTCTGTATACGTACACGACATAGCGCGAGATCGCCGTTGGAGGCCCGGCGAAAGGCTATCGCGCGGCTGCAGCGCACTACTGCCGCGCGCTTTATTATGCAACGGAAGTGAATGTTTGCCAAGGGCACCGTTGAAATTAGCATTGCGCACTTCTATATACCGCTACGGTGGAGGCGATACCAAGGGCGAGGATTCTTGAGGTTTTTTCAGCTGAGAAGGTTTCCTCGAATTCGAACCTTTGAATCCAACGCGACGCGATAGGCAAACAACGAGAGGCAATCATGCGTCGCGCACACCATTAATCAGTCAATTAAACGTTGATTCAATCATCGGAGAGGCGAGAGCCTCTAAAAAAGCCAAAACCTCCGCTAAATAGCAAATGTATTCTCACCTATGCGCAGTATAACTCAGCCAGCGGAATCTCTTTTGCGCGTAATTAAACCAAGTGCGCATAATACTGTTATTATAACTGAAAACTCCGCGAGATGTCACTCGAGATTCGCCGTATCAGATTTCGGCAAAAGTGGAGTAGAGTAACCACTTTGAAGAGGAAAAAAAAATATGCTCGCACCCGATAACCTCTCACTCTCTCGCGGCGCGCGGAGTGTCAGAGGAGCGAGGAAAAGGCTTCACTCCGAATTTTTATCGAGGGATTCGCGAACGGAAAGTGGAATACGAATAATAATTTTCGCTCTCGCGCAGCACCTGACAGAGAGAGAGAGAGAGAAAGGGAGAAGGAGATTATAATGCGCGAGCGCATAAGGAGACGTGGGCGATGCGAACGAAAATATCAAGCTGTCAAGGTTACGGTACTTTATTTTCCATCGGGCGCGGCAGTCGGACGTATCGGTACCTCTGTTTCTGGATTTCGAGAGCAAGGCAGCGATTTTAAGAAGTCGACTCTTAAATCCATATATACTCCGCTCGTCCGCGCAGTCAACCCTAGCGAGAATCTCCAAGTCTAAGGCCCATTCGTCAGGTGCGCTGTCGGTGCTGCACAGCTTGCAAAAAAAGTAACTAGGCCACGCAGCCGATAATAACCCATGAAAATAAAAAAGCCGCTCGCGAAAAGCAATAAAGTGAGTTATACAGCGCCTCCTTTAATAATAATGAAAACAACAGGCAGCCGGACTAAACACCGTTAAAAAGCCAGCCCCCCCCTGGCGAACGGCGTTTACGGGCCATTTGCCTCGACGTGCTACCGAACAGAGAGAGAGAGAGAGAGAGAGAGAAATGTTGCAGCACATTTTCGCAACTATACACGCGAGCCGCATGGACCAGAAGCTACCCGCGGGTTCTCATAATACATATGGATCGCAGGCAAGAGAGAGAGAGAGAGAGAGACTCTAGGAGAAGGTATTTCTCAAGGCCACTGCTCCTTGCGGTCATTACTTCGCGGACGTGCGCCGAGAGAAAGATCTCCGTAGATAGAGTACGTAAGTGAGGTTTTTCGCGATTGAGATTTCGCGATTCCGGTAAGCGCAGCCAGCATCCCTGCTGCGGGTAATTGACAGGCGGGGAAGACGTCTTACTGCGTGCGCGCGAGTGCATATCTGCGCCCGCGGAACGGAAGGAATTTCCAGAGGAGTATATAAGTCGGGGTGACAGCATTCCTTCTTCATGTTAATTGGCCGCTGCTGCTGCGGAGAGAGAGAGAGAGAGAGAGAGAGAGAGAGAGAGAGAGAGAGAGAG